>OZ005751.1:10115399-10662520 GCA_963930835.1 Spongia lamella | reverse complement strand
CCTAACCCTAACCCTAACCCTAACCCTAACCCTAACCCTAACCCTAACCCTAACCCTAACCCTAACCCTAACCCTAACCCTAACCCTAACCCTAACCCTAACCCTAACCCAACCCCTAACCCTAACCCTAACCCTAACCCTAACCCTAACCCTAACCCTAACCCTAACCCTACCAACCCTAACCCTAACCCTAACCCTAACCCACCCTAACCCTAACCCTAACCCTAACCCCTAACCCTAACCCTAACCCTAACCCTAACCCAACCCCTAACCCAACCCAACCCACCACCCAACCCCACCCTAACCCAACCCTACCCCTAACCCTACCCTAACCCAACCCAACCCACCCTAACCCTACCCTAACCCACCCTAACCCTAACCCCCTAACCCTAACCCTAACCCCTAACCCTAACCCTAACCCTAACCCTAACCCTAACCCTAACCCTAACCCTAACCCTAACCCTAACCCTAACCCTAACCCTAACCCAACCCTAACCTAACCCTAACCCTAACCCTAACCCTAACCCTAACCCTAACCCTAACCTAACCCTAACCCTAACCCTAACCCTAACCCTAACCCTAACCCTAACCCTAACCCTAACCCTAACCCTAACCCTAACCCTAACCCTAACCCTAACCCTAACCCTAACCCTAACCCTAACCCTAACCCTAACCCTAACCCTAACCCTAACCCTAACCCTAACCCTAACCCTAACCCTAACCCTAACCCTAACCCTAACCCTAACCCTAACCCTAACCCTAACCCTAACCCTAACCCTAACCCTAACCCTAACCCTAACCCTAACCCTAACCCTAACCCTAACCCTAACCCTAACCCTAACCCTAACCCTAACCCTAACCCTAACCCTAACCCTAACCCTAACCCTAACCCTAACCCTAACCCTAACCCTAACCCTAACCCTAACCCTAACCCTAACCCTAACCCTAACCCTAACCCTAACCCTAACCCTAACCCTAACCCTAACCCTAACCCTAACCCTAACCCTAACCCTAACCCTAACCCTAACCCTAACCCTAACCCTAACCCTAACCCTAACCCTAACCCTAACCCTAACCCTAACCCTAACCCTAACCCTAACCCTAACCCTAACCCTAACCCTAACCCTAACCCTAACCCTAACCCTAACCCTAACCCTAACCCTAACCCTAACCCTAACCCTAACCCTAACCCTAACCCTAACCCTAACCCTAACCCTAACCCTAACCCTAACCCTAACCCTAACCCTAACCCTAACCCTAACCCTAACCCTAACCCTAACCCTAACCCTAACCCTAACCCTAACCCTAACCCTAACCCTAACCCTAACCCTAACCCTAACCCTAACCCTAACCCTAACCCTAACCCTAACCCTAACCCTAACCCTAACCCTAACCCTAACCCTAACCCTAACCCTAACCCTAACCCTAACCCTAACCCTAACCCTAACCCTAACCCTAACCCTAACCCTAACCCTAACCCTAACCCTAACCCTAACCCTAACCCTAACCCTAACCCTAACCCTAACCCTAACCCTAACCCTAACCCTAACCCTAACCCTAACCCTAACCCTAACCCTAACCCTAACCCTAACCCTAACCCTAACCCTAACCCTAACCCTAACCCTAACCCTAACCCTAACCCTAACCCTAACCCTAACCCTAACCCTAACCCTAACCCTAACCCTAACCCTAACCCTAACCCTAACCCTAACCCTAACCCTAACCCTAACCCTAACCCTAACCCTAACCCTAACCCTAACCCTAACCCTAACCCTAACCCTAACCCTAACCCTAACCCTAACCCTAACCCTAACCCTAACCCTAACCCTAACCCTAACCCTAACCCTAACCCTAACCCTAACCCTAACCCTAACCCTAACCCTAACCCTAACCCTAACCCTAACCCTAACCCTAACCCTAACCCTAACCCTAACCCTAACCCTAACCCTAACCCTAACCCTAACCCTAACCCTAACCCTAACCCTAACCCTAACCCTAACCCTAACCCTAACCCTAACCCTAACCCTAACCCTAACCCTAACCCTAACCCTAACCCTAACCCTAACCCTAACCCTAACCCTAACCCTAACCCTAACCCTAACCCTAACCCTAACCCTAACCCTAACCCTAACCCTAACCCTAACCCTAACCCTAACCCTAACCCTAACCCTAACCCTAACCCTAACCCTAACCCTAACCCTAACCCTAACCCTAACCCTAACCCTAACCCTAACCCTAACCCTAACCCTAACCCTAACCCTAACCCTAACCCTAACCCTAACCCTAACCCTAACCCTAACCCTAACCCTAACCCTAACCCTAACCCTAACCCTAACCCTAACCCTAACCCTAACCCTAACCCTAACCCTAACCCTAACCCTAACCCTAACCCTAACCCTAACCCTAACCCTAACCCTAACCCTAACCCTAACCCTAACCCTAACCCTAACCCTAACCCTAACCCTAACCCTAACCCTAACCCTAACCCTAACCCTAACCCTAACCCTAACCCTAACCCTAACAATAAATAAACATTATTTTCATCAATCAACAAATGACACGATATGACCCCACTGTTACCCTATAAATAGATGATCAAAAAACATTATCCTCCAGTGACTGAAGAAGGCACAAGCCGAAACGCGTATCACTTCAGACTAACAACAATAGAGAGACTGGATCCTCTCCTCTACAATCACTGACTATAACTTTAACTTATCACAGGTTTTGTAATTTAAGATTCTTGTAAATAAATAATATAATATATTTCCTTTCATTGTAAATTTCTCCTGTATTATAAACTGCACGCGTGTTCCTTTAATTATTACATTAATTAATATATTAATCATAGATATATTTACTTATTTACTTATTTTGTTTATTTATTTTTTTCATACATACACTACACACATGAGTTTGAACCAAAGGGAAGAAAATACCCCTTCACCCGTAAGTAAAGAAGACGGAAGTAACAAAAGAATACTAATCAATCAAGGGAACCCTACCAGTAAACCCCCACAACCACCTGCAACCATGGATCCTCCAGTTAATACCCCCCACGTGGCTATGGAAATTAACGTGACTACCTCTGGGCAAGATGGCAATGAGTCAATAAACTCTAACCCTAACAATAACCCTAACCCTAACCCTAACCCTAACCCTAACCCTAACCCTAACCCTAACCCTAACAATAACCCTAACCCTAACAATAAATAAACATTATTTTCATCAATCAACAAATGACACGATATGACCCCACTGTTACCCTATAAATAGTTGATCAAAAAACATTATCCTCCAGTGACTGAAGAAGGCACAAGCCGAAACGCGTATCACTTCAGACTAACAACAATAGAGAGACTGGATCCTCTACAATCACTGACTATAACTTTAACTTATCACAGGTTTTGTAATTTAAGATTCTTGTAAATAAATAATATAATATATTTCCTTTCATTGTAAATTTCTCCTGTATTATAAACTGCACGCGTGTTCCTTTAATTATTACATTAATTAATATATTAATCATAGATATATTTACTTATTTACTTATTTTGTTTATTTATTTTTTTCATACATGCACTACACACATGAGTTTGAACCAAAGGGAAGAAAATACCCCTTCACCCGTAAGTAAAGAAGACGGAAGTAACAAAAGAATACTAATCAATCAAGGGAACCCTACCAGTAAACCCCCACAACCACCTGCAATCATGGATCCTCCAGTTAATACCCCCCACGTGGCTATGGAAATTAACGTGACTACCTCTGGGCAAGATGGCAATGAGTCAATAAACTCTAACCCTAACAATAACCCTAACCCTAACCTTTGACAATGGTTGCTAGGCAATGGTTGCTAGGCAATGGTTGCTATGCAATGGTTGTTATGCAAAGGTTGCTAGGCAATGGTTGCTAGGCAATGGTTGCTACGCAATGGTTGCTACGCAATGGTTGCTACGCAATGGTTGCTAGGCAACCAATTTCAATGAACTCTGTAAATGTTGTATAGCAACTGTAGCCCTTAACAACCATTGCTAGGGATTATTTTGGTTGCTTAGCAACCATTGCTGGGGAAATATTTCTTCATATTAGGTAAAATTAGCCTTATTTGCCAACCTATTATACATACTGTAAAAACTAAAAATTCATATTTACAATCATTGCTAAGAAGAAGTGTTGAAGTGCCATATCGTTTGTGGGAAAGGTCCAAGTTTAAAAAGAGCCTAACGTTCGGACTCAATGGACCATCCCCTTTCTCCTTGTATATGGTGACTCTAATTTTCGGTCAAAGGTACCCATTGTAACCACAAGTAACCCTAGCCCATTTATAGCCACCAGAAACTCTCCAATAAAACATATGCACCCCATGCACAAAAAATTAATACTAAAACCACCAGAAACCTCCCCAACCACACATAGAAACCTAACATACACAATTTATATTATATAGTTAACTTAAAACAAGTATATATTATCCCTGGAATAGGAGGTATCTGTCACAATGTGCATGTGTAATCATTTGACTATACATGTATGTTGAAAGCTTCCCCTTTTCTTAGCTAACCCTATGTAATCAACAGCAGTATTTTAATTTTTAAAATAATATGGAGCACTGTTCAGATATGCGGTGGTTTGGATAATCTAGGGTCCTATTGTAATACTATTATCTCCGGAAGGGACAATTAGTTTTCTTTGTACACCATAATATTATAGCCTAGCTACCTTACATGAATGAAAACAGAAGTCACAAAGCAAACTGAGCAATAATGCATAAAAGACGATTTGTAGATTAACCGATTGGACACTGAAAGCAAGTGTATATCTGATTTTTTTTGGTATAGCCCAAAACCGGTCCAGCCATAGCCGGACCACTGATTACGGCCTTGAAGTGTTGTTTATTGAAGGGATCATCCATTATTTTCAGCATTTTTGCAAGAGTGCAGAGAGTACACTGAGGGGTAAATCCAGTTGTACGCTTTAAAAATGTTGGTCTTTGCTACTGTACATGAAACAAGTTTAGCCAATCAACATTTTTATAGTACACTTTTGGGTAAGGGAGGGAGTATGTAAAAAGAGTACACTCTGTATGCTTGTGAAAATGCTGAAAAGTTTGGGTGGTCCCTATTTTGTAATATATATACAAGTGAAAATATTGATCATAACATGTACGTATGTATATACAATTTATCGCAACACAAAAAATTGTGAATTTCACATATCCTGTAGGAATTCCCCTTAAGTAACCTTGGCAACTTCATGAAAATACATTTGTTCTATTTGTAGGTCTGGTGTACAAAAAGCACACGTACAGTTATACTTGCATGCTTTTAGATGGATACAAAAATTCATGCGCATCGTCTCCATGTTCTGTTAATAGTTATCAGGTTACTATATAATAGTTACTGCCACAAACTAATCCATGTTAAGTGGGCAAGGAGACTTTGTAGAATGTAACAGACAAAACATTGTATAGTGGGAATTTATTACAAGAATATTTTTAGTGAAACAAACGATTTTGCTCTCAGAAGAAATATTTGTGATTTTTGAATACCAAGATTATATGATAAATGTATGGATCCAAAAATAAATGCTAGCTTTAATTTAATTTTTGTTCAAAATTAAAAAGCCTCGCAGTAAATTCCCACTAGCCATATGGTAGCTATTACTTCTTTACCTACTGACATCCACGCAACATTATGATTCTTTAGTGCATTGCCACCTACAATCTATAGAGTCATACATGTATATACACACACATTCAAAATAATAATACATTACACTATAATTATATACATGCCATGGTAGCCATGCATGTGCTACTGACTCTTGCATTACTAGTATTTACATACAGTCTATATCTGAGAGTATGTCATCATGCACAACACAGTGAACTGAAATGTGTTTCATTTTATCTTTGGAGGTATCCCATAAACACAACATCAAATATCAGTCAAAGCCTCAATTCAAGGCATAGTTTGTGCTGTAGCTAAGCTATAATTACAATGATGGGCATTATGGTACAAGGAGTACCCCAAGCCATGATTAGGTCCAATATTTGAAAGAGGAGGTTCTCCTCTATCCTGTATTAGGTATTTTTGGAGCTATCGTGCTATTTCTATAGCCCTTTGAAGTTTGTAAATGTATATTTAAAAATAATCCAAGTTAAAGTATAGGTATGGGTTTTTGGTTGCTCTGTGTTCTACTTATCACCATGGACACATTGAGCAATGGTTGCTAGACAACTGTTCTGGATTTTTATTGATTGTATGGGATGTGTTGAAAAGCCATCTCTCTGTCTGTCCAGATTCTGTTGGAATCTCATTATGTGCAGACTTCAACATGCACATGCGCCTAATACGTCATAAGTTTGTTTCCATTTTTGTCAGCTTCTGGACCCCCGGTTACACCAGAAGGTTAGCAAATGAAGCACTTAGGGCAGCTTCAATTTGTAACTTGTCATTACTATGGTTAGTGCGAAGGTTAGTGATGCATGCATAAATGATGAGTGACTTGAAGGTAGTCTGTCCTAGCCAGCCCTTTTATCACAAACTTGTGATCGTGGGTACCATTTCAGCATTACTTTTATAACTAGTTACAACACACTGGTGTATAGTGTTACAGCCACAAAGTGTTACGAGCTTTAGTCTTACCACAAGATACCACACAAGTCATCTCAATGCACTCAAGTAAAGTATCAAAAACACTCTAATAAATTAAATAGCATACACAAACACACACAAGCCATCCACTGCTCTTAAGACACAACACACAATTAAGTTACTCAAAATACCACCATTAAACTACCAGAAAACTCCCTAATAAAACAGAGACAATACGAACTAAATGAACAACTTAGATCTGAATACACCATCACTTAATCTATTATACTTTACAACATAGCTACACAACATTGTTAAGGAATTAAATTAGCTGCATGTCTAGAAGTATGCAGTACAAGGTAGCTACTAAAATGTACAGTCATGCTACTGTTTAGCTAGGCATCATCTTCGCTTAGCTGCGATCTTCCTCTTAATGGCGTTGTCCACTACTTTTAATTCTTCATGTAACCTCCTCTGCTTCTCATCACCAATTTTAAAAGACCACTTCAATTCATTATCCTTCTGGAAACACAAAGGTGATATGATATAATTTTACATCATGTACCGAGTTTAACAGTGTTGTTAACAGTGTTCTTAACAGGCTAAGTACTTATTTAGAAAAGCCATAGCTCTGACAAGCAAACACACAAATTCTATGTATTATAGGGTTCAAAATAACATCCGGCAGTCGGCCATTTTCTGTACAAAAATTGTGACTAACCGTTCAAAAACACTTATGTCTGGTTGTAGGTGCTGAACAAGAAAATTGTACTTTAAATCCATAAAAGGTAAGTTACAAGCAGCTGAAACTAACCTATAAGCAGCTGCAGGTGTATCCATGTAGCGAACTACATTGTAACAAGTGAGATGGTGTTCATCTCACGCGCTGTGTAATAATTCTATATAGTGCACACTCTTTATTGAGCGCATGGTTTTATAAATGAATGCAGTTGTTATGAAGCATTTATGAAATAGTTTATCAGAAGAAAATAACTTTGAGAGAAAATAAGTAGTAGTTTTAAGAACAAAAGTAACCTTTTTATAAGCTTTATATCATTCATATTAATTTGTAATAGTGCTTTTATAAATTGCTAAATACTTTTAGTCATGTGTAACAACTAATTTCTGTACAAGTTATGAAACTGCCACACAAAATGGGTTTTGTCCGGCACCTATGGCCATGCATAACAAATTCATTATTTTGAACCCTGTATTAGCTACAACAAGCGATGTATGGGGGGTCCTAAGATATAAGGTTAATCAGACTACGATATAGCGTGGTTACTAAATCACTTAGTCACCTACATATGTGCAGGTAAATTTAGTGCCCTGTACCTTCAGGCATGACCAACTATCGACCATACAAATCAATCTTTCATTCTTACTAGATAATAGGGCTCAAACTTCGTATTCACAAATATTCGAATATAATTTTTGATATTCGAATTTTCGTTTCAAACCAATTACACTGCATAACATGCAGAAAAATCTTTCATCTTACATAAATGCCTTTAATATATGTGTTAAAGTAACATGTCGCACACATCATAATAATTTGAAAGTGGCAAAAAAGAATATTCAAATATTTGGTCAACTACCATTACAGAATATTCGAATACAAAAATCACTATTTGTTTAAGCCCTACTAGATAACTGGTAGCACGACAATCTTCATTTTATTGTCTGTAGTCTCCTTCAGCTTATTTGTTCAGGAAGTTGTTAAGCGCATCAACATTATCACAAAGATACTGGCGCTAGGTATCAAGTGAGTACCATGGAAAATTCCAAAAGCTCTTCACTCAGGAAATCGATTAATAACTCTTCCACACTTATAAATGGCGTTTGAAGGTATTGCCATAATACACCATGTGTGATATGGGATAAAAAGTGGTCAATCAGCAGCTTTAAGACAAATTGGAAGATTTATGAATTGAATTTGATGAGCAAGATTTTTGTGAGATTTGTTAACTCTTCTTGCTCATCAAATTCAATTCATAAAACGTCCAATTTGCCTTGAAAAAGTTAAAGCTTCTGATTGGCCACTTTTTATCCCATATTGCGCATGGTGTATTGTGATTGCATATAGACCTTGGCCACAATCCCATATCAGTCCTTTTAGTCATTGAAGCAGTTTTTCTTGACCACACCACTTATTTTACACCCAAGATGTTTTTGTTTACTGGATCTCAAATTTACATGCAAGGTTACAGTACATACACCATATACACGGAACATTCGAGGGGGAAAACTTTTGTGGTTAGAATATAAAACGAAATTTCATGGGAAAACTTTTGCGGTAGCAGCTTCTTATAGTAAAATATTTGGTGTAAAACATTCACGGTTTGAGTAAAAATCGTGCAAGTTTTCTCCCTCGAATGTTTCATCGGATACAGTAGCAATATGTATGCACATTATAGCTAGCTCCTGACTGATTGTTACTTTTCTAGATGTAAGCATATCTGATGGCTCCAATCGACCATTGTCATCAAAAGCTGGTCTGGAGGGACTAATATCAGTATTGTCACTGTGTGCCTTCTTCTGCCTATACCATAGAGTTACATCACCCTTATAAATACACTATCAAACGCCATTTACCAGGTTTGTTCTTTTTTGGAATTACTCCCAGGGGACTGATCTGAATACCAGGGGGAATACAATGGTGGGGAAATTTCCACATTCTCATGAGAGAGACTGAGATCTAATGTAAATACATCATGATTGAAATATATACATCATAATGTAAATAAATAAATACAATGTAAATAAATAAATACATCATAATGTAAATACATCATAGATTCTAAGTACATCTAATGTATGTGACTGATCCATAAAAATAATTTTCAAATGTATACACATGGCTGAACTATTTGTAGAAATGTTCAAGAAGAATCATCATTGACTCTGATGACGTACTCCAGTACAAATTCAAATACCTCAGTAAGTTGAAATACATTATTTTCAGTTCTCGATACTGCTACCTTTAATCTATGATTTAGGTACCATCTTTGATGAACAGACATGATAATAACATGTTTGACTTGGAAGGATTTATCAATTATTTACAAACCATTGCAGGGGGTAAAAAGGCAAAAGATGTAGCAAGGAACATAGCAACTGATGTTGGTAAATTTTTTGATGTTTCGCCACAGTCATCCACTCACAGGTACAATAAATCATTAATGTTGAATGCTTTTCTAAATATATATACAATAATAGGTACTATGATGTGCTGTTGAACATCGAAAATTTGTACAATTATGTAAATGAACTGCAGGAGGTAAAAGAGTTTGCACCAACGACAGTTGCAGACAAATTAAGAAAGATCCAACTAGCGGTTGAGTATACGATTGCCATCGAAAACAAAGAGGAGAACAATGATGCAATGTTTGTGAGGTGCCAGCGAATAATAAAACACCTTGAAAAATGGCGGCACTCATTAAGTAAAGACATTACAAAACAACGAATGAAACATTTCATAAGATCAGAAAAAGAAGTAAAAAAAGCTGATGATCCAATAAAATTTTGCAACAGTCCCGTTATACAGCAAAAGGTAACAGAAATATTGGCTTCCAAAACTTGCCATGTAACTGCAGATTACAATACTGTTATTTCATTTTTGGCTGCCAACCTCATTTATCCAAATGCACAGAGGCCTGGAGTTACAAAAAACATGACAACAGCAACAAAATCCTCATCAAAGTATTCAAACATAAAACAGTAGCAGCGCGGGGACCAGCAAATGTGGTTATTTCCACAAACATAGAGACATTGATGGTCCATTACCATCAAGGATTACGTAACAGTATAGTGCCTATACCAACAATGGAGAACAGATTTTTTATCACAAAATCTGGTAATGAATTCAAAAAAATTGCTGAGACCATTCGTAAGATAGCAAAGCATTATGGCCTACCTATGCCAACACCATGTCTACACAGAAAAGTAATCGCCCTGTACAGTTCCATAACAATAAACAACCCTCAAAGGTATGAAGAAACAAAACAACCCAAATTACCCAACTATAACGAAACAATATAATAAAAAATATAAAAAACACACTCACCCGAACCCTCTGAAACTGTAAATCACAATCAAACTCGATGTAAATAACCGCTGTACAAATCTAAAAGACACAAATCAAAGTACATGGCCTACACATGTTGACAAACAAATTCTACAAAGATACACACTCACCCGAAGCACACACTGGTCACAGACATCTATCCACGAGCCGGCCAACGTGCCTGAGGTAGATCCCCAAACTCAATGGGACTGACCCCGGATGCAATTTGAGATCCCGATGATAGCAAAGAATGAGATGTCCCCGCGCCGAGGGACGTATCCCCCCGTACTCTTGGCTGGTGTCGCCCCCCAAAATGGGAGCCCTCCATGCTGACCGTTGCGTCTTCAAATATAACCCTAACCCGTTCTGACCAGAAATATGAATTTCTATAATAAATCGTACAAATTACTATTAATCTGCAAGAGTAAATTTTCATGGAGCTACAAAAGGAACACATTGAGAAGGTTTTGTTGCTCTGATAACAGTAATAGATAATTTAGAAGCATGTGTGATGTCGAATACACTTGGAACTTATAATCAAATTTTTCGTAGATTTTAGGCTGTAAATTTACAATCCGTCCGGGTTACAAATTCATCCACGATATCCTATTAAATGTTCATAATCACTCTAAAAGTCGCCATTGTGCATACGTATAATACTCAATTAACATTCCACAAGAACGACTGAAGTGTCACAATGTCACCAGACCATATTACAGCCGGCGCTTATAATCGGGACATCGATAAGCGGCTGACACGTAAATTGGTCTGGCTACGCAAGACTATAGGTAGACTAGGTATAGAGCAACTCATCAATGTTCGGACACCACCTATATTACTGATTAGATGACACTCCGGTTTCTTTGATTTGTAATTCATAATTGGAAGGTTTTAAACTAAAATAAATAAACTATATAATTATAGTTAGAGTAGAAGAGTTGCCCTTTCATGTCAATGCAACGAAGATTTGGGTGCATTTAGCTACACCTGCACGATAGGGCAGGTACATTTGCTAGTTATTTATGATGGTGGCCAAGTGACAAAGCCAATCATAGTTGTGAAGATGCCTGTAAACTATTGTATATTATTCAAGTAAAAAGATTCTTAATAAAATGTTATAACTTCTTTGTCTTACCTGTAGAGACCAGCTGATTTTATGCCAGCATAATTTTGAGCATAATAGTGCCAGCATAATAGGAAGTGTTTGGCTAAAATATTATTAATGATCAATATACTCTAATAGAACACTCAACATAATTATTTATACTACTGTAGTGTGTAGAACTTTAGATATACTCTAATAGAACAGTCACCATGTTAAATATTTTATGATACAAGTGAATATACTCTAATAGAACAGTTTCTACATGAGCATAATATTGAGCATTATATATAAGTCAAAATTTTGAACACTGCAGCATAGCATAATAGGTAAAAAATAAGTATAATAGGCCGGTCCCTACTTACCTAATATCAAAGTTTTGGTCACTTGTGACCAATTGCAATGTTGCTAATTCTTATTGGCCTCTCACTTTTTACAGCCAGGTTTTTGTTTAGTTTTTGTTTAGCATTATAACTTACTGTTAATTTCAGAGCTTCTTTGTATTCATAAAATATTTATATTACACACCTTAGAGCAAAATGCACAAATTGAATATTCTATCAATGCCACCCGTATCTAAAGGTTATGTAGCTATATCACAATTGATGTTGCACTAATAATTAAATTATGAAATCAGAACAGCTGCAGGCAATTTGTATTGATTATTACAAGTACAAAAGCTACACAATGCAATTTTGCAAATAAATCCGCCTAAACTATGGCTTGCAATAAGTAGCAGCTGTGTGTATAATAGTTAACTGCTGTTAACATGAATGAAGCCATACAAAACAAGAATTGTATAATGTATAGTTATGTATAATGTATAATGTATAGTTATGTATAATGTATAATGTATAGTTAACTTGACAAATAGTTTCAATAGTCACAAGCTGAACAAGATGTATCAAACTTTTAAACTTTATGCAAAAATGAAATCATGTGGGAAAAATGTACATGAAAAACAGTTTTCCCCATAACTTCCTAGGAAAGTTACTAAGGAAAAAATAATTTTCTGACTCTGTTCAACAAGCTGAATCAAATCGGGTAGCTACCAGCTTTATTTTGATTCAAAAACCTTAAGTGTAACCCTTGTAATTACCCCTAACACACCACGCATTTCAGAATAACCAACCAATTTAAACCTACAATTGCAGAAACGTTAAGGAGACTAAAAAGGCCATCATATACACTCTACATGCAAATGAAACTACCCAGAGTAGTTATTACACGAGAGGATTGTCCAATCACAAATACCTTAAGTCAATGGATCCATTAAGCAAATATCACTGCAGTGACAATTACATGGTATAAAAGTTGTCAATGATTGTTACAGGTTGTCAATGATCTCATGGCCACTGTGGAGATAAAAAGTCTGCATGTGAATAAAATAACTATAGAATTTCTACATCTGACTGCTCTATTAGAGTAACCAAAGATTTAGCCTAAATACCTGTACCTGACTGCTCTATTAGAGTAGCCTAAGTAAACCAGGCTGCTTTATACTGTTTGAGTCGGTTTGACCATAGATTATTTAGGGCGCTTCGCGCCCTTAATGATCTATGATTTGACTGTTCAAATAAAACCAGAAAAGGCAGTCTGGCTACGCGAGACTATAAAGGTCCAATTACCCGGCCAGTTACTTACTATTTACTAGCTACTATTACCGCAGCTCTATTATCAGACCCTTTTGAGCGAGCGGGAGGGCCTCTAGAGGGGGTCTCCTGTAGTCTCGCGTAGAAAAAGCGGTCTGGCTACGTGAGACTAGGTCTGCTGTAGTCTCGTGAACCAGCCCCTTTTTTCTTATATATTCGGACGGGGAAAAAAGGGTCTGGTGTAACTCCGTTACCTTATTCGTTCTGCCAAATCCCCAGATTTTGGGGATTGTTTATTGGTGTGGATAGGCTATAAAAGGGTCGTTAACAAGGTGTGAGTGACGTTCTGGTTCAGAGTTCAATCATGTAGACATTCGGGCCCGCGTACCTTTGCTGAAACGTTAGCATTGCATCACTCACACCTTGTTAACGACCCTTTTAAGCCTATCCACACCAATAAACAATCCCCAAAATCTGGGGATTTGGCAGAACGAATAAGGTAACGGAGTTACACCAGACCCTTTTTTCCCGTCCGAATATATAAGAAAAAAGGGGCTGGTTCACGAGACTAGGTCTGCTGTGCATGCCCGCGCGAGACCTTGGGAAGAACCAAACCTCGGGAAGAGCACAGCACCATTTTTATTCGAAGGCGTTGAGTATAACAAAAAAATTAAGCTACAATCTGTGCAAGGAATATTAGTAGTGCTTATATTGGAAGAGGCGCTTATAAATTTATTTTGTGGAGAGGCAGGAAGAGATGATTTCGAAGGTGTTCGTTTTGTCACCACGTGGCGATACAATTGTCCTAAGAGACTGTATCCTTAATTAATTATGTAAATTAGTTTTAAGAACTTGGGTAATGTACGTATAAGATTGAAAGGGTACCAAGCCAATAATCGCTTCACCACACTGTGATCTGCGATGAGTAAAAACAGCCCTTGACTCTTGATCTTCACTGAAAATGATGTTTCACTTTTTACCCAAACGCGGTTTTTGTTTTCACTTTGTCCTCATGTGTGATTGCTACATTATAATATTGATTGTGGTATTAATTCGACCGATTACTCTAGTCTCATCCCTAGACCCTTTGAATTAGGGTCTGGTGACACGCAATAGAATTCTGTGGTTCCGACCGCAGAAATCTGTGGTCACCAATCAGATTCAAGACAATATTATGAAGATAGGTACCATGATATCCGATATTTGCACATTTTAGTGACTGTAACTACCAGTCTGAGATATGCTTAGCAGTTACGCAAAAGATATAGTAGCCAAAGGGACTTTGTAGTAGTTATATTTTTCACAACCAGACGCTATGTTACCACGCAATTTGTCAACTGACATCACGATTTCTTGCGTGTATTGGCGGGTGTACATTCGAACGGCTTTATTTGGAACCACGGAATTCTATTACATGTCACCAGACCCTAAATCAAAGGGTCTGGGGATGAGGCTAAGATTACTCGTGGTCAACTGGATCTTTCTTTAACACTATTTATCCTTTTGACCTGGCTGGATACTTTGCTTGACTCAAACTTGGACTATAGTTGCGGTTGCAGCATACGCATGTTAATGCTGTATTTATAATAGATCTAGCTCTACCACATGCTATATGATGCATCGAGCGCGTTTACCCGGTTTGGCCCAGTTCGGCTCGATAAAAATTCACGTGTGAACGGCCAAAAAACCAAACTGTTCCAAACCGAGCTGGCCGGTAAAAATAACCAGGCTACTCGGTTGAGCACGGTTCGGTTCAGTTCGTTTAATGCTGTATGAACAGAAAAGCATGCCACAAGTAGGTGCAGGACGACAGCTTTTTCGCACTTGCGCGCATTTCAACTCAATACTGAGTTTAATAACGCTCTACGCGAATCTGCTACTTGTTAGGGCAACCCAGTACCACCATTCCACTGGAGGAGAAGACTGCAGGTGATAGTGAATGCTGACAATCGTTTCTTTTGGCCCGCTTCCGAAGTCCGTTGATTCGTCTTCATGCTTCTTGCAAGCGACGATGCCTTGTTTTTACTGCTTGTGATCTTGCAGACAAAGATGTTAACTACGGAAGCAAATAACAGCACAAGAAAGGATCCATTTCAACATTTAGTAAAGCGGCGCGCAATATTTTAAATTAATGTTTCATATGAGGCGCTTAGATTTCCAGGCCAAGTCAAGCTACCGTAACTCGTGTGAATCGTGCGCCTTTTGGAACCGATCCGTGCTGATCCGAGCCAAACCAAGTAAGCATGCTCGTGTGAACGTAGTGTAAGAGCTAGACAAAATAACTCAGTCCAGTCCAATGATTACACACTGCCTATTGGTTTTTAAGGCAGTTGCTAAAACAAGGACTTGACTGGGGTGAAAGTTTTTGTGGTTTTTATAGCTTAGGCAAACTCCTGTTTTAATTAAACACATAATTGTAGCAAATAAAAAAACACTACATTATATTATAAATCTCCAGATCTATCTACGTACGTACATAGCTATGTGCTGTAGCAAGTACGTACTAGAATAAGAGGACAGAGACAGATAACTATGATATAGCTATAAAAGAAATTGGCAGGTCATGCACTGATACAGTCAAACCATATTTTGACTAGTATGGTTTGGTGTGAAATGAAATTGATGCACATTGGTAATGAAATGTATGATTAAAGCAAACAGCTGAAGAATGACTACTCACTACTGTGATGGTTTTTTCTACATTCTTGTTTATCAAATGCTACAATGTAATAATGTACCTTTCAAGCCATAGCTAGAACAAGCACAAAAATCAGGTCCAGTCCTTGTTTGATGTGTATGTTCTTGAAAAGTTTATTTCCACAATTATAATGTATTGTAATTTGTTTTAGTAAAATTACGTAAGCATCATGTGATTGCGATTGTTGAACACTTAACATTGTCAAGATCGCCATGACCTACCAACTGGAGTAGCTGAAGTATTTTATAAAGAAGTTAAAAAGTGGCAAGATACACGAGACACTCCTCCACCCCCTGCAATTGTGAGTCATGTGATGTCGTGGTTTAATTTAATATCAGAAATGAACAGAATTGTGATGGCATCCAATTTGTTTATATTCGAAGAAATTCATTGTACATAGTTTGTGCTACAAAGTTTAACATCTCACCTGTTTTTGGCATTGAGTTGCTGACTAGGTAAGTAATATGACGTTATAACAAATGATGTCATAGCTATGCCTATAGGGTATCCAATTTATTTAAGGATTATTGTGGGGTTCTTAATGAGGAGTCCATTAGACTAAATTTTGTGTTAATTTACGAACTGCTGGATGAAGTGTTGGTGAGATTAACTGCTATTACATCATATTGCATCATACATCACTCACCAGGATTATGGCTATCCACAAGTGACATCTACTGAAGTACTAAAGTCTTATGTTCACAATAGTCCAGTGGAAACTGTCACTGGGCCAACTGAGTCCACGGTCAGCACTATACAACTCTGTGTGTGTTGTGTATGCGAGTGTGTTGTGTGTGTGTGCGTATGTGAGTGAGAGCGTGTGTTGTAGTGCGTATCATTATATAAACATATTATAATGGTCACAGTTTCACCACTAAGAGTTACTCTTTCTATATTTATCAGTTTCTAGGAGGTCGTCGTACACTACCCAGCACAGCTGCTAACAAACCGATAGCTGTATCTCTAGACAACATGGTAATGTCTATTAGGATCATGTGATCCTGATATGCAATGATGACTGAATGTACATATTAACCTTCTGTATTTATTACCTTGAGGTTACCTTTATTTATTACCTTGAGGTTACCTCGTGTACCGTAAACATTCGAGGGGGAAAACTTTTGTGGTTAGAATATAAAACGAAAATTCATGGGAAAACTTTTGCGGTAGCAGCTTCTTTTAACAATCTAATAAATGTTCAGTGTAAAACATTCGTGGTTGTGTAAAATTGCGAAAACTGCAAAAGTTTTCTTCCTCAAATGTTTCATCATATATATGGTATTTATTACCTTGACCTTGTGTATTTATTACCTTGAGGTTACCTTGTGTATTTATTACCTTGAGGTTACCTTGTGTATTTATTACCTTGAGGTTACCTTGTGTATTTATTACCTTGAGGTTACCTTGTGTATTTATTACCTTGAGTACCGTAAACAACAAAAGTTTCGCAGTTCACTGGATTTTATCAAAATGTAAGGAAAACATTTGCAATTTTGCTATATAACCTATGGTCCTATGGTCCTATGGTTTTGCTAAATAAAAAGCAAAGCAGCTATTGTGTATTGAAATTAGTAGGGAGTACTTTCACGTTTTATTGAAAATCTGCAAAAACCTCGAAAGTTTTGTACCACGGAACTTTTGTCGTTTACAGTATATAATGAACTAGTCTTGTCCAAGAAATTGGCATGCGTGTATGTCCGCCCCCAGGTTCTAATAAATAACTAATCACATGAAATAAAGTCTACATGTAGTTTCTCTATATGACACTTGCTATCAATATTATTGATGGGCATGGCCTTAGTAACAAAAGCCCATCATGAAATCCTGCCAAAGAAGACTGTATTAGCCGTTTACTCCGTATTATGAACTCTTGGTGTTAATATAGAGCACTTCACTTATAAAAATGGGCATGCCAACTGGGTAGCTTGGCTTACAATGTAACAGTAAGAATTTTGACTTGAAAAAATTTATCACTATTTGTAGAAATCACAAAAAAATGAAGTATTTGTAGATTTGCTGGAACGATTAACAGCCGTTGTAGCTGCAAATGTAAGTCATGTGATGTCATGTGACTTGTAAAAGTTATGGACATGCATTTTGCTAGGGAAATATCATTCAAGCTCACTTAGATGGCTGCATTCAAATGAAAAGCTTTTTAGCTGGATCACCAGGTATGTAACTATGACAACAATTTATTACATTATATTAACAAAATGAATAGAAATTAAATTTGCACTTAATGAAGATTTAGTGGTTGGGCAAGAAGCTTCACGTAGAAGTATGTATAACAATTAGAAATTATTCTCTTTAACTTTTGCACCATCAGCACACAGCAATGTAGTGTTGGATGACTGTAAATTTCATGAATGTGTCAATTTATCAGAATTTGAACATGACAAAGTTCTTCACATAACACCTCCTGATGGAGAGGTAAGTGTTTCAATACCTAGCTCACATGATCAATGGCTGGCTCACATGATCAATACTGGCTGACATGACAAAGCAATAATCATGTTTACTTTAGTTTGTAGCAATGACATATCGCTTGTCTGGAGATTTTGCTCACAACATTCCCCTGAGGGTATATGGGACAGTTGAGCAATTAGCTGATTCACCAAGGTGAGCGTTAGTTAGAGTATATTTTACTACATTACTAATTGGTGTATTGGATAGAATAATACGTGTTGTAGCTCGTATCCAATGTTCTGTACCTCCCAAAACTGCTGCTACTAATCTTGTCATGAGAATACCAGTTCCTAAGACAACCATGAGGTAAACAATGATGTAATTTGATGCAATTTTGTAAGGAAAGAAGTATTTGTAGTGCATCATGTGAGACATCTGGGGCAGGACAGATGACAGAATTCAAGCAATCAGAGAAATTGTTTATTTGGAGAATTAAGAAAATAGAAGGTGGTTCTGAGATTTTATGTCGTGTTAAGGTACATTAGTATAGTAGAGTTGCTAAGGTACATTAGTATAGTAGAGTTGTTAAGGTACATTAGCATAGTAGAGTTGTTAAGGTACATTAGCATAGTAGAGTTGTTAAGGTACATTAGCATAGTAGAGTTGTTAAGGTACATTGCATGGTAGAGTTGTTAAGGTACATTAGCATAGTAGAGTTGTTAAGGTACATTAGCATAGTAGAGTTGTTAAGGTACATTGCATGGTAGAGTTGTTAAGGTACATTGCATAGTAGAGTTGTTAAGGTACATTAGCATAGTAGAGTTGTTAAGGTACATTAGCATAGTAGAGTTGTTAAGGTACATTAGCATAGTAGAGTTGTTAAGGTACATTAGCATAGTAGAGTTGTTAAGGTACATTAGCATAGAAGAATTGTTAAGGTACATTAGCATAGTAGAGTTGTTAAGGTACATTAGCATAGTAGAGTTGTTAAGGTACATTGCATAGTAGAGTTGTTAAGGTACATTAGCATGGTAGAGTTGTTAAGGTACATTGCATAGTAGAGTTGTTAAGGTACATTAGCATACTAGGTATTATTGCACCATTGTATTTCTGTGTAATGAACATGTATTATTTGAATTACAATTGTATGATTACTGCTGTTGATACATAAAGATTATATAGCTTATAGTGGGCGGAGGGCCAAATGTTGAGCAAAAAATTTGTGCAATGGATTATCGATGTTTATGCCATTTTCTGTGGAGTGGGGAAATAGCACAAGTTTTACAAGTGAACTAGCAGGTTTTCTTCATGTTTTATGTAGAAAAGAGAGTTATCAGGCACTGAATAACGAATAATAGAGAGGTTAGAAAATAATATTGAGCGAATTAGCGGCTATAAAATTAAATTTGCATAATTTGACATGAGGTAATTTTATATCCCATTTATTCGGCGCTATTTCTTTGCACAGGAACATTGTATCGCTATGAAATTTGCTGTGATGATAGTGTAAGGCTTACTCTACAATATAAAACGCAAAAATTCGCATACATAGCCTGATGTGTACAGCTATTAAGTTAAACAATATATGTATAATTTTTTCAATTTGCGGTTGACCACCACCTTAAGGTACATTAACATAGTAGAGTTGTCATTAGCATAGTAGAGTTGTTAGCACTTATACCATATCTACTATTATAGGTGTTCATGAGTGTTTCTATTTATTAGTTAATGCAGTCAGAGGTAACCAAAGCAACCAAGAAGGAAATTAATGCAATAAAGTATAAGAACAATCAATCTGAAATTGTGTTCACTTAGTAATAATTATGTCTATTTCACTCTAGTTTGGATTTCGAAATACCCATGTTTATTTGTTCCGGACTGCAGATTAGATTTTTAAGAGTATTTGAGAGTAATCGATCGTACAGTCCATTTCGTTGGGTCCGATACATTACGCACAGGTGAAGGTTACTCTAAACTGACCTGTATTCTAATCTTTTGGTTGTAGTGATTCTTGTGTATTTCGACTATGACCCATGTCAATGATGGTGAACAGGAACAATATTATTATTATTATTATTATTATTATTATTATTATTACTTGTACTTATTTTCTTGTTTGTACTTCTTTAGTATAATGTGCAATGATGGAAACCCTAAAAGTGCAGTCTGCAAAGTCCACTTGATCACATCAGTGGTACAAAGATTCATTAATCTATAGGATACTATATATAATCTATAGGATACTATATATAATCTATAGGATACTATATAGTGACACACATACTTTTATTGATTATACAAGCTTACACTCCTAGGCGGTAGGCATAGTAACTCTCTAAAAGGTGAGTGACCACGGCCGCCACAAACCTGTAGTGAAATTAATCACTATAATTATGTGACCAGAGGATTCTTATAGAGTACATCAGTATTCAGACACCATCTATATTCGGACACAATTGCTTGTAACTTATGAGATCCCGTAGTACTGAGAGATCAAATTAGCTATATATGATGGGATCATCCCAGCTACCTTTATATTAGATATTAACCTTTCAAAATTTGTTCCAAGAATAATGTCTCTTACAGGGTAGTCATAATTAGTCTCGCGTAGCCAGATCAATTTACGCGCCAGCCGCTTATAATCGGGACTTCTTGGGAAGCATTCCCTAGGCCTTCCTAATATGGCATGCTTTGTATGTAGCTGTGTGTGCTTGCACATTATGAGCATCACCTGCACTCCTTTTAGACTAAATCTTATGCGCTTCCGCTGGCCGTGATATATGCTAATACAACTCAACTCAACCTGGCAAGGCTGAAGCTACCATTCAGTAGAGGTGAAAACAATGCATAAAACTGGCCTAAATAGGCGGACAAAAATTTTCAGGGTAGGACAAATGTTTTAGCGTGCTGGGTGAAAAATTTTATCCATCGTAACAACTATTTCACGAGCTATTTCATTACCCTCTATAAAATCAAGATAACTCACGTGAGCTGCAACAGCCATTTGTGATCTTTGTTAAGGTGGAGTAGAAAGGAACCAATAAATGGCCAT
This sequence comes from Spongia lamella, assembly GCA_963930835.1. Classification (NCBI taxonomy): domain Eukaryota; kingdom Metazoa; phylum Porifera; class Demospongiae; order Dictyoceratida; family Spongiidae; genus Spongia; species Spongia lamella. The sequence goes on along the minus strand of OZ005751.1, from coordinate 10,641,005 downwards.
TGAAATATCAGTGAATCATTAACAAACGCTGTGGCCTGCGCAATAAATGATCAAATTATGTCATAACCATACCAGTCTCGCGTAGCCCAACTATTTATATGGAAATGCATTACCATGACAGGCCAGAGATACTTATCTATGGTACTGGTAAAAGCGTGATACTTCACTACACTGTACATAAGCCTCATCTTACCGCAAGAATTGCTAGTCCTCCTAAAATCAGTATAAACCACACGAACGATGGAGTCTCAAAGAACTTCAACATTTTTTATTATACAAAATTAATAATTTCCTACTAATGTTCATCGTTAATAGCTCCTCCCAAATAAGGTATTGTATTCCGCTTTATTCGTGCAGCCAGGACGGATACACTTTGCACCATCTAGAACCTCCCTAGCATATTTAGGGTCTTCTGGAATACAAAGTGCCTTTGCACCCATTGCAGGGGCTCCCTCTTCAACATCCACACTAAGTTCAATATCATAATTATTATCATAGAGAATAATAGAGTAATAATGCTGACCTAGCACTTTCTTTCTTGATAGCATCTTCACACAATACTTGCCCACAGTATGGCGCAATGATAAGCTAATAGTTACCTTAAGTCCTTAACACAATCCTTACATATTATTATGTTAACTAACTTTCTTTTGATCAAGGGAGTCACAAAATTCTGTCCAATCAGATGTGTAAATAAGATGTTCTTGCAAATCTTTCTCTGCTCTAATGATATGTAATTTGTTATCATCAGCATAGTATTGCATAATCACCATGGTAACATACTTATCATACAATCTTGAATGAAGGTCTTCAAGTAGACCAGGTATCACTGATGCAGCTTCTGACAACTTCACTGTGACCTAGAGGAGCATCAGTATATATTATACTCATTACTCACATACAAACACATGCACAGACACAACATACACAAGACACATAGATAATATTTTATTGTTGCATTACCAAGCAATGTTGCATTAAGTAATTAGAATTTTTATATCACGATAAATATTTTTGCATATCACGATAATCATGAGATTTTACACCACGATATATCATACATCACGATTATCATGGCATCACTAACACACACACACGCACGCACGCACGCACGCACACACGCACTTTGTCTCCATTATCCCTGAATGCTACAATACACTGTTGATTTGTAATGTCACGAGGTCCCATTTCCACTCTTAGTGGAACACCCTAAAAATTAAAAAAAATTTTTTCAAGTTGTAGCAACAAAGAATAACCTTCAATTCCCAATGGTTGAATTTCCAACCCGATGAATAATTATCTCTGGAGTCAACCATCACACGAAGTTTACAATCTTCCCTTAGTAACTGAGCAAGTTTATTGCAGTGCTCTACAATATCACTAATATTAGCTGATGTCACTCCACAAGGAACTATCACTACCTAAACCATACCATTCCAATTAATGCAGACTTTCAAATTTTCCTACTTGTTTTGAAGCAACTTTTGGAGGTAGCACAAGTCCTTTATTGTCTCCGTGGATCATAATCACTACACCAATTGAGCGGGTTGTAAGTCCCCAAGAATTCTGATACACAAAAATGTGCTGTCCATCCTACACACATTTCACATACTAGTAGTACAAATGATGTCATAGACAATTACCTCATCAGGATCCTCAAATTTTATGTCACACATTTTAGAAAAGTTTTGCCCCAAATGATGTGATGTGGCCGCCTGTATGCCTCTGCCACTGGCTGATATGAATGCTTCAATGGTTGTGGTAAAATCACCCCCAGCAAATTTCTCCTTTTCTGTTTTGCGTCCTCTGATCACAGGAATAGCTAATAGATGTTTATACACTTCAGCATACAACTCCAGGATGGTGTATACCTAATAGTTACCATAGTAACAACTAACAGCACTGTTATTCCCAGTGAAAGACACACACAGTAGCAAAGATTAGTCCTAACCCATTGCTACATCAACACTAACTTCTTTAACAGCATCAGCTCTGTTGGCATAGGCAGTATGACCTTCTTGCCAGAGAAATTCACGAGTACGTAAAAAAGGCTGAGGGTGCTTAAATTCCCATCGCTACAGAAATCAAATAAAATGCTGATTGTGATAATACATACAATCCACACACACACGCACGCACGCACACACACACACACACATACTGTAAACTCTTGTAAACCTTTCCATAACACAGTGAATAGTAACACAAACTGTCCTTATCAATAATTGGCCATTACTCATGATTCAAGCCAAGAGAGAGCAATAGGCAAACAACTCTAATAATGCAGTCACCAGTCATTCATAGAGTGTTAATCAAATATTTATAAGTAGTGGTGGTTTTGCATATGTGCACACATTATTCTTGGATCTTATACAGGTAACTTTCAACTTGATAAAAGACTGGAACTGCTGCACAAAGTTGTGGCACTGTGAGCTAACTTAATATTGACAAGTCACAACCGATACTACAGAACACGTCAATGTTGTAGTTCATTTATGGCCTGCTTGGGTGGCAGGGCCTAACCCTGTTTGGCCCTACCAAAACTTCTCTGCAATAGCAGACATGATTTAAATCTACAAAACCTTGCTGTTTCACAAGCAGGTACTGTTGGGATTTTGTGCAACATTTACACTTGGCAGGGCCAAATGTTGCAAAATTTTTCTGTGATATTGTTAAAGGCTTGAATGTTTTCATCAAAATGATGGAATCTTTCATTGCTTTAATGCATATGTCCCCATACTAAAGATGCCATTTTTATTTTATTACGTAATTTCAGATAAGGCTTGTAAACTTACTCTTCATTATGAACATACTAAATAAACATGTGTTGCTATAGTAACTGACCACAACATTACACCATTGGTTCAATTTCAAGGGAAGGTCACGATGAGATCTAATCCAATTGGCATAAGCTGGGTACATCACTACACAAAAATTTATATTCTAATAAATACCACACTTAAATACAAACCAGTTTCTGATGTTGGCCTAATAGCAATCTCTTCATTTAACACAGTATTGCCTGATTTAGTTACCCAGGCAACCTCTGGAGCAAAATCTTCAATGTGTTCTTTCTCCCGTTCCAAAGCGGTTTTTGACACAAACATGGGAAAGTAGACATTTTCTACTCCCATTTGTTTAATGTGACCATCAAAGAAATCTAGCACACAACTTATTATAATATGTTAATAAATTGTAATATTACCTTTGATGGCTTCCCAAACAGCATAAGCCCATGGTCGTAATATATAGCAACCACTTACATCATAATATTCTATCATTTCAGCCTTAGTAATCACCTAGCAACCATAGTGACATGTATAACAAATTATCTTAAAATGGCATGATTTGATACAGTAAGTCCTTATCAAAGTTGTTTTACGAGAGGTGAGCAGCACTCACTCCTTTTACTTTTATAGGCTATTAATCTACTTCAAAGTCTCTCTACATTAATTGCCCACCATAGCAACTTTCCTTAACCCCCTCAAGATTAACTACAGTGGTAATTATGCCCCTGTGCTTTTAATGGGGTATGTGTACTGTATAGCACCGATTTTATGACAGGGGAAATATTGATGGATGCACTTCGAGGGAAACATTGACGGACAGCATCCTAGGCCACCTGTATTAGTATCCTAGACAGTATCCTAGGCCACCTGTATCAAAACTCACAATAGTGAGTCGCGAGGCCAAGAAGAAGCAGCAGTACGCGACGAATGAGTGAGTTATTTACAGGTAGCACCGCTCAAAAATTCACAGACGCTGTAACTAAGCCGCCATAAAAGCTACCGCTTAGTTATTACAGACCTAGTACGTTCTTACTATATAGAATCAATATACCAACAATGAAGTAAATAGGTGCCTCCATTCCTGAGTATCAGCCATTGCAAGTTTTATGGCGCTCGTTTTGTGACAACGCACGACGAACCATCTGCCCCGCCCCTTTTCGCTCGTTAATTAGAGAATTAGTACCTTAATTGTTTGAAGAATCAATAACCCGAAGTACATCGAAATCGGCTCAGCCAGTCTTCAGATGCGGCCTTACAAAGTCCTTCCTTTCACAAAAATTTTTTGACGCGGCAGTCGTTTTTTTCTTCTTTCTTTCATCGCACACTTTTTTCGGGGGCTTGCGGGAGCTTTCGTGAACCCCGAAAGTTTTTTTCAACCTCTCTTTTTATACATTCACTTGTTTGTCTAATAACTCACTGATTTCTTCATGGATTTCAGCCAAATTTGTATCAGCACTTCTCCTATGTATGCTCTACCTGTCATACTATTATCAGTACGAAGTAAACACTTGAATGTATTTGAGAAGGACTATTACACTGCAGGTTGATAGTTGTCATAACTTGGACCCCTTTCATATGATTTGCATAAACTTTCAGGTATACAATCTATATTGATGTATCACTCTGTAGTGAAAGTTAAAAAAAAATCTCGGGCTTGAGTTTTTCAAAATTATGCTTCAAAGTTTAATTTGCAATATTGTGTGCTAGGCAAGTACAAGTTATGCCCATGCAGTACTTCTCTGCTGCTTGCTAGTAATAACATGTGTTTATACTTCCAAAAAAGTAGTGATATGCTAAACAAAAACACCTTTGGTGTAAAAAAGTGCGAGGCCAATCAGAAGCAGCATTGCAAACAGGTGCGACCAAAAACTTTGATATCAGTTGAGGCCAAGAAGTTACTTATCAAAATCTTTTTAACTACTTGAATGACATACAATAGTTTATAGCATATTTTCACAACTATGATTGGCTTTGTCACTTGGCCACCTTTTTCACACCATCATTATTAATAAAGGTGGCCAAGTGACAAAGCCAATCATAGTTGTGACAATATGCTATAAACTATTGTATGACATTCAAGTAGTTAAAAAGATTTTGATAAGTAACTTCTTGGCCTCAACTGACATCAAAGTTTTTGGTCGCACCTGTTTGCAATGCTGCTTCTGATTGGCCTCGCACTTTTTTACACCAAAGGTGTTTTTGTTTAGCTTAGCTATACTACTGGAAGCCGGGAAATTTTTAACTATAGCTTCAGTCAATATTTCCCCATCAAAAAATTGCACCATACAGTATGTGGGTAGGGTCAGCTTACATGATATAGTATTGTATAACAACGGTCTCCACGATAACTGACCTGAGAGTACCAATCACTTAACTGTGCCTCCTTATCAACTTTCAATCCTAACCTATGATAATAAATTAATGATCACATGATTTCATGTGATTATATAAGCTACATTGTTTGCTTCTTTGCTTTTTGATCATCTGATTGGTTGCTAGGCTGGTTGCTAGGTTTTTGCTTCTTCTGTTTCTTCTTTTTGTTGTCAGGGGCAACAGTTTCTCCACTTAATTCTGAATATCGTCTTTTTAGATCCAACAAAATAGTAACCTCCTTATCTATAAGAGCCTATCAATAGTAGGAGCCTCATAATAACAATTAGACTGTAACTACAGGTAGTCATGCTCCTTAGTTCACACACTCTCAGATGCATTGTTATATCAGAGAAGATTGGTCACACTGTAAAATATTTTTGCTAACCATTACAGTTCCTGCTTATTAAGAGTATTACTATGGTGATATATCCAGTCATATTTATGATGTTTACCGCTGCTAGGTAGTTCATGTGTGGTTACTAATGTAAATGATATTCACCATACACCACATTTAGACTCAGTTGCTGATGGAAGTAATTTCTGAAATCACAGCGACTTTGAAAAATAAAATTTCAAAAGGTCAGATGCTTTCAGTGAATACCAAACTGGAATCACTGCATGGTCAGTCATTTTCTAAAATACCTTCAAAATGCATAGGTGAAGCTGATTTCACATTCCGGCTATATATGGTATAGTAGAGGGGCGATGGTAATACTGTAGTGGAAATCCACGGATCAATTTTCGTGATTTTAAATATACAGATTCTGTACACTAGATACCTATCCAACAATTCACACAAAGGAGGCTAGCTTAGTACAATAAATAAATATAGCGACTTATTCGCTATGGACTATAGTCACTATGGCGCTACACAGACAGTATGGTTTTCAGCACAAATCCAGATGATCAGATTATTTTTCTAAAAATAAAAAAGGAATTTTAGCGCGATGAGCCAATATCAATAACATTTGGCAAATATTTTGACTCATCGATATAACACCACCTATATATGGTGTTCTATGAAGTATTTCAAATACAATTATAAAATATCACCATAACAACAACAACCTTATCTGTATGAGATGCCTTCATCTGTCGTATTTGATTACCAACCCTCTCAATGTCTTCCCTCAACACTTCAACATCACCAGTAGCAGTAGCAGCCACAATAGCATTCTACAATTACAACCCTGTTACATCATATACATCTATATATCCCAGCACCTCTGATGTGTTCAGTTGCTCAGCTTTCATTGGCTGTTGTTGACCAACAGTTTGTTTACTACTATGACCATCAGGAATATCAAATAGCACACAGGGGAGTTCCCCTAGTGAACTATATGGACTAAATATAGTAAGCAGTAACTATGGTAACCAAACACTAATAGATGCACACCTAGGAGGCACATAAGGTTGATCACAAATAAAAAAACCTCTTCTTTGTAACTGAACGATATCACCTTTCTTCAACTCCTTAAGGCAAGGATCGCCCAACATAATAAACTCCTCCTACAAATAGAGGATCATGTGATACTATGAGTACAAAATAACCCTACTCTAGTATTCTTGTTGACATAATCCTTGAAATCGTCATTTGGCTTTAAGATGGCTTTACTGATCAGGTGATCAAAATGTACCACTGTAGTGGGTGTGGTTGGTGTAGTAGAAAGCCATGTAAGTTTAGCAGTTCCAGCATAAGACGTATTCTCCAGATTAAGTTGTCCCTTCACCATGGTAACCATTCCAGTGGTTGGTGACCTATCTTAACCAATAGCAAATCAGCATTCATTCAAATGATTACCTCTCAATGGATGTGATTATTACATTGCCCCAATTTATTAGGGTTACAGTTTGACCTTCTTGTAAAGTATTCACATCTTCTCCTTCAAGCCAAACTTTTGCTGAATAATAAACTGACTTCTTGCCAGCAGCTGCATTCTACCATAACAACAGTAACTAAGGTATCACATGCACAATAAATGGTTAAGCCCTTCACTACCACAGTCTATACATGACACGATACTTAACAGTAGGGATTGACTGCGACTTGTACTATAGTCTATTGGCATCGATCATATCTATCAGCGATTATTGCATAGCCATAGCAGTGAAATGCTCTTGTAATGAAATATGCTAAACAAAAACACCCTGGGTGTAAAAAAAGTGCAAGGCCAATCAGAAGCAGCATTGCAAATAGGTATATACGACCAAAAAGTTTGATGTCAGTTGAGGCCAAGAAATTACTTATCAAAAATCTACTTGAATGACACAACAGTTTATAGCATATTGTCACAACTATGATTGACTTTGTCACTTGGCCACCTTTATTAATAATGGTGTGAAAAAGGTGGCCAAGTGACGAAGTCAATCATAGTTGTGGCAATATGCTATAAACTATTGTGTCATTCAAGTAGATTTTTGATAAGTAATTTCTTGGCCTCAACTGACATCAAAGTTTTTGGTCGTACATACCTATTTGCAATGCTGCTTCTGATTGGCCTCGCACTTTTTTTACACCCAGGGTGTTTTTGTTTAGCATATCACTACTTTTTGGAAGTATAAACAGATGTTATTACTAGCAAGCAGCAGAGAAGTACTGCATAGGCATAACTCGTACTTGCCTAGCACACAATATTGCAAATTAAACTTTGAAGCTTAATTTTGAAAAACTCAAGCCCGAGGTTTTTTAAACTTTCACTACAGAGTGACACATCAATATAGATTGTGTATCTGAAAGTTTATGCAAATCATTCGAAGGGGGTCCAAGTTATGACAACTATCAACCTGCAGTGTAATAGTCCTTCTCAAATACATTCAAGTGTTTACTTCAGACTGATAATAGTATGACAGGTAGAGCATACATAGGAGAATTGCTGATACAAATTTGGCTGAAATCCATGAAGTTATTAGACAAACAAGTGAATGTATAAAAAGGGAGTTTGAAAAAACTTCCGGGGTTCACAAAATCTCCCGCAAGCCCCTGAAAAAAGTGTGTGATGAAAGAAAGAAAGAAACAAAGAAAAAAAATGACTGCCGCGTAAAAATTTTTGTGGTGACAGGAAGGCATTTATAAGGCTGTATCGGAAGAATGGCTGAATAGATTTCTACGAACTTCGGGATATTGATTCTTCAAACAATGAAGGTACTAATTGTCTAGTAAACGGGCGAATTGGGCGGGAAAGGATGGTTCGTTGTGCGTAGTCGCACAACGGGTGCCATAAAACTCGCAATGGCTGGTACTTAGTAATGGTGGTGCCTATTTCCTCCATTCTTGGTTTATTGATTCTATATAGGAACGTTGTGGGTCGGTAATAACTAAGCGTTAGCTTTAATGGCGGCTTAGCTAGAGCGTTTGCAAGTTTGAGGGCGGTGCTACGTGTAAATAACTCACTCAGTGGTCGTGTTGCTGTGCTTCTTCTTGGCCTCGTGACTCACTATCGTGAGTCTTGATATCACAAATGTTCACTAGTGATGTGATGATAACAATATTGGCATCAGCAATTATTGCATACCAGTAATATTGTCAATATCATCATAATGACATATCACCATTAAATATACAAATTATTGTGAACTTTAATATTGCGTAGTGATGATAATATTGCAATATTGTCCCTACCTTACCTTAGCAACTGAGTATAACGTCCAATAACCTTAGCAACTGAGTATGATACTATAACGTCCAGTAACCTTAGCAACTGAGCATAATATTGTAAAGCCAAGCAAAGTAGAATATAAAATCATGTAGGTGGGCGGTTATTAGCTAAAACTTTTAAATCCTGATCACATGATGAGTCTTAATGCAAATAATGAAGTTCCATGTAGTTATAACAAAGGCAACAACATGGCCAGCATACCTTAGGGTGTTTATCAACTAGTTTGGTCCCTTCAGTAGCTCCATCAATGTGAAGGAGTACTACTGCATTCTTCAACAAGGCAGTATAACGAGGTACAGTAGGATCAATAACTTTACGATTGAACGCCCACAATTTATCCCAATCCATCATCACCACTGACCTTGATGACCCCTACATCATGTGATCCTCAACTAAGTCATGTGATCACACAACTCACCTGAGCTACTATAAACTGTTTTAATCCCTCCACTGTCATGCCACGCCTTAATACACCCTTTACTGTTGGAAACCGAGGATCATCCCTATACACATGACTCACATTACATCATCTATTAGCCATGTGATATCACATGAGTCATTTACAAGATACTAAAGTTTATACATGATCAAATTTGATAATGAAGCGTTCAGTATGTTACTCTATTATATTAATGTGATCATAATCAGGTCACTGTGTAATAAAGTCACCAGCCAACTTTGAAGATCTCATTTATGTATGTATAAAGTGACCTTCCTAAGAGGTCACCAGATTAGAGCAATTTCAATGTTTCAATGTACATGTGTCATTGTGTATGTGTATAGTGTAACATGGATGGATCTAGAGAGAGGAGGCAACAGGGTGTCTGGGAGGACAACCCCCTTAAAGTTAAAGGGTAATTTATATTACAAAGCATAAAACAATAAAAAATAGTTAAAGTTTCTGTGAAGGATATTTCTGTAGGGGGGGCAAAAGGTGAAGTTAAAAATGCCCTAACCCTTGCCCCTCCACAAATCCGCCTATGTAGTGTAGTGTGTGTGTATATATATATGTTGTGTGTGTGTGTGTGTGTGCGCGAGTTTGTGTGTGTGTGTGTGCGTGTGTGCGTGCGTGCGTGCGTGCGTGCATGCGTACATGTATTAGGACTGGAATGAAGCCTTCGAATGTTCCAAAGGTTCGAAGTTTAAACAAACTTTGAAGGGTAAAACTATCCTTTGAAGCTTCGTAAAGCACTCATGACACACTAATAAATACGAAAGGATGTACGAGTGAACATTGTTTTCTTGATTGTGGCAATCGCGGCAGCCTATACATCCACCGCGATCGCCATTCATGTGCCATGCCCACTCTTAAGCCAAATAGTTTGGCTTTTCTACCAGAGTAGAAGCCTCAAAACACCTTCTAGATGACAGGTAATGCACAAAAATCATCATTTTAGCCTTTAGATAGCATTTGGCTATGCATGGTTACTGTATGGACACACCTATTTTTGCAATCGATCGCGTCATTCTGAACTGCCGTTTTAAGTTAACCAAATACTTATAAACTTATCAAATGGCTGTAACACTGAAGCTTCGGTGCATTTATCAACAAAGGTTCGAAGATTAAATTTTAACCTTCGTTTCAGCCCTAGTGTGTACATGTGCGTGTGTGTGTGCATGTATGGTGTGTGTGTGCATGTATGGTGTGTGTGTGTGTGTGTGTGTGTGTGTGTGTGTGTGTGTGTGTGTGTGTGTGTGTGTGTGTGTGTGTGTGTGTGTGTGTGTGTGTGTGTGTGTGTGTGTGTGTGTGTGTGTGTGTGTGTGTGTGTGTGTGTGTGTGTGTTTAATTCTATTTATAGCACATTTTACTCACCATCCCTCAACTAAACCTTCATTTACAAACCAAGTCAGCTTCCTTTTTGAGAGTACGGTATGCTGAAGATTTAATCTGCTGTATCCCCAGATATATGGCTTCCTTAAACCTACAATATTATTATTATTATTATTGTTGCTACACTAAATTATTGGATTAAGCTCTGCACAAGTGAGAAATTTCATATTCTAATATATTCTCATGCAAGACTAACCCATGGTGTCAATAAACCAATTGTACTGAATATCTCGATCATTATACTCTGTTGTCCTCAGGGCATGAGTCACACCTTCCACGCTGTCCACAATAGGACAGGCAAAATCATATGTAGGATACACTCTGAGGGACAGTTTTCATGACAATACATCTCAAGCATACTTACTTATATTTGTCACCAGTTTCGACATGTTCTTCACTACGGTAACGATACATGGTAGGATCTCTCAAGCAGCCATTATCAGAAGCCATATCGATCTTTGCTCTTATACAATACGTTTGTCCGATCTCACTACCTTGCTTCATCTCCTCCCACATTGCTAGATTAGTTTCCATGGCTACACAACAACACAACAATTATTGCCATAGCAACACAAGCAGACCTTACAATTATCTCGACATTTAGATGGTATGCGTTGTTCACGTTGACTTTTCATCAGTTCACTCGGAGTATCATCTGCATAAGCCTTCCCCTCTCTTATCATCCACTCACATTTCTCCATTATCAGGTCGAAGTGATCAGACGTTCGAGAAAATGAATCTGGCTGGACTTGCAGCAACTCAAGATCTTCAAGAATTATCTAAAATGATTAGTAAAATTAACATCATTCACAAAAACAATTTCACATACTTTCTCAAAATGGCGATTCTCCTTTGCTGGATTAGTATCATCAAATCTCATTAGTAATTTACCCTTAAAGGCATGTTGATAATGTTGGTTTAACAATGCTGCCTTGGCATGTCCAATGTGCAGGTAACTATGGTAACAATGGTTATAATGGTAAGATGTACACAAACGTTCCACCTACCCACTAGCCTCAGGGGGAAACCTTACAACAACATTACCCTCTGTAGCTCCAGGCAACTCCATGAATTTGCCGACATCATCTGTTTTTGACTTTCCCTATCGTCCGGAAATTAGTGCATGAAATAATTAGAAACACATACCAATGTTTTATTGGGCCATTGATTTTCTGCTGACTTAATTCTAGAATCATTTGCAACCAATGAGAACCATCTAGTCAACTTTGGATAAGTAGTTGATAACCACTTTTGGTTACCTATGGTTACCATAGCATTTACAATGCGCTGATACAGAATACACTGACCACGTAAGGCAGCATACACAGCAATATCAGCAATGCTCAAAGCATGACCAACTAAATATGAACGTAACAGTAACACTTTCTCCATCACTACTAATCCTTGATCAAAACGACTTGAATGGCCTAGTGTATTAACGCTAAACTCCAACCAGTGGTCAATCTAAAGTAACCATAGCAATGTAGTTGGTTACAAAATAGTGTACCACTCACTTCACTCTTCTCCAGAGCTGATCCAACATATAATAATTCAGACAGTCTACACAAGTGTCTGCTAACTGCTAGTGCTCCACTGATTACTGTACCACTATTAGTTGATAACCACCATGGCAACATCAGTTTATAATCACAAATTAGACCTTGGCAATGTAATGGTAGTAGATTGTCCGTTTAACTCAAGGTTGTCAATAGCAACAGTGCTCTTAACAGCTTCAGCTACTGCCAGAGGAACTAAAACATTAGAATACACAATTCCATAGTAACAACAATAGGAAACACATCAGTAACCACAGTGGTGATGCCACAATAATCGTGATATAAAATCTCATGATTATCATGATATACAAAAGTATATAAAAATCTCTAATGGTATTGCAAACATAACTGCCTTAATAATTATGTACATATTTCGTGAGTAATCTGCTTTTGTTACAACATTACAGTAAGTCAAAAATATCCAGTTAAATTTTTACTACTAAACTGAAGCATATCGTGATTATCGTTATATAAATAATTTCATATTGTGACATCACCACAGCCTGCATGTTTCTAAATATTGCATACCTCTGTTATTATGGTTTTGATTATAAACATACATGTAATCAGGGCTTCATTTAGGGTGGGCAAGGGGCACTCGCCCCCCTTAAATTTTAAGCAAAAGTTTAAATTAAAGTCTCACTCATGATGTCAACACTTAACACACCAGTCAAGTGACTGATCAGTATAATCTATAGAGTGATTATTATTGTTTATGGTGCATTTTGGCAGGTACAGTAGCTGATAACTGTACCTGAGAATGCATCAGAAACAGTAATAACCTGAGATAACTTCTGGTCATTCTCAGGTACCTGAGAATGCACCAGAAGCAATCTGAGAGAGTCTAAAATACAAAAATTTCCTGTGGGGCATGCCTCCAGACCACCCTAGATGCCGTGTGCTTACACACACACACGGATCTTTACACCATCGCCCCCCTTACTCTCATAAAACCTTTCCTTGGCTAGTTATTGGTTATGAATGTAGCCAGCTGTACTCTTCATTGCTAAATTTATCATAATTGTTTTAGACAATATATTTTTGTTTCATCTCAGCTTGCAAGTGAATCAAATAAGCTTGATGCAAATATGTTAAGCGCCCTTGTCAAAAGTGGACTACAATCAAATCCTTATTTCTCAAATAATGGCAACGAATATATATGGTGAGTGTATAAATGTATTCCTGCTTGCAAAATTGCAAGTTAGAAGTTTTATGAGGATGAAGTTTACGGTGCGTGGGCATTAGTGTATTAATAGGGCACAGATAAACTTGAACAACTTTCCAGATTTATCTAGCGGGCACCATGCTCTAGGTTACCTAGGATACCATAGGCTACCAGATAGTTCATTGCTTGAAGACAGCCAACACAAATGCAAATATATGAATTAAAAATGCTATATACGAGCTTAGTTGGTGAAGTAGGTTATTTTTCATATCCATTCCAGAAATTAACAACTATCGAAGCGCTAAGGAATAAGTGGGAGATCACGTGCTGTTAAATGTTCACACGAATTACTGATCATGCGCAAACTACGTAGTTACGTAATTATGTGAGCTACGTAGACTAGTCTATATATAGCTCTATATATACGAGGCTATAACTTATATAGGTAGAGTGGAAAAATTAGCGGGACTCTGATCCATAGATTGTTCTATAATCACATGCACAGGTTAGCTAGCTATCATGACTGCTAAAGCCGCAAACTATAAGGCTCGACATGGAAAGTGAAGCATAGTTCACACCTGTACTTGAACAATGAGTGATATTGCTCTTCTTATACTGTAAATAAACCATCAACTACAATGTACAAGTACAAGAATAGTTACCATGGTAACTTTAAGCATTTTACCCGTAGTTCAATATATAAATTATTCGTTGTGTACACAAGTAGTAAATAAATACAGAATTTCTATAGCGCATGATCACGCGCCACAGTGCACTAAAATATTAGAGTGCTTTGTTCCAACACAATTACACGTTACTGTATTACTACCTAAATATATTATATAAATACAAATATATTACGTTACTTATATCATCAGGAACAATATTAACTATTACCAAATGATGAAGGATTAGACACGTTGATCACTAACTTCACAGCCATTTTGCGCACGCGCATAATATAAAATACTCAATTACGTCATTTACTTAACGTATTTAAATACCGCAAAGTCACATGATATTTCAGTTAGTCTTTGCTGTGCCAGTGAGTACACGGACTACTGCGATATCTTATCTGTTTAAACCTTGTGCTTTATTAAACGTTGTGAAATGGCAGAATCTCAGGTTCGTCAACACTATCATGTTGAATGCGAGGCTGGCGTTAACAAGCAAATCAACTTGGAGCTGTACGCCTTTTACACCTATTTGTCCATGGTATGATCATTATTGTATAAAGTGTGTTTAATGACGCATTGTCTTACTAGTCTTACCATTTTGACCGTGACGATGTGGCGCTAAAAGGGTTTAGCAAGTTTTTCAAGAAGAGTTCTGACGAAGAACGTGAACACGCAGAAAAGCTAATGAAATTTCAGAATCAAAGGGGAGGAAGAATTGTTCTTCAAGACATTAAGAAGCCGGAAAAAGATGACTGGGGTAGTGGTTTGGACGCCATGAAGGCTGCTTTGGCGCTTGAGAGAAACGTCAACCAATCGCTGCTGGATCTTCACAAAGTTGCCGAGACTCATGAGGATGCGCAGATGCAAGATTTCCTCGAGGGAAATTATCTACAAGAACAAGTCGAAGCTATCAAAGAGTTGGGAGATTATGTCACCAATTTGAAGAGGCTTGGAACAGGACATGGCGAGTGGCACTTCGACCGTGAACTTGGTGAAGACTGAACAAGACCAGGAATGAAGTAAAAACTGAACGTTACTGTTATCTTAGGCCCCAGTTTCTTTTTTGTTGTTTTCTTGATAACGTTATGCCTTGTGTGAAAATCACGCGTTTGTAGTCACGAGTTGGGTATGTGGAAAAAACGTGATAAGTAACGCGGTGCGTGTTACCATATCAGTAAACCCACAATCAAAGTAATTGACAACTTCAATTCAAACAATTGTAAAGAAGCCTCAAATTGTCAATAATTGACCACAATGAAACACTGCTGGTTAGAGCCAAAGATAAAGGAGAAGCTTAAATTGGACGAGCGTAGCTGGCATGTCTCTTGTTCGTCAAAATTATCACGAGGAATCGGAAGCTGGCGTAAATGCCCAAATAAATTTAGAACTGTATGCATATTATACGTATTTGTCTATGGTGAGTTTATCGATAGTACCTCGGATACGGAGAATATACTATATACATCTTCACCATACGTACTGAACAGTATCATGGCTAGTGGGAACCTGAGGATTAGCTCCTTCAGATTTTAACCTCTTCATATAAAACTGTATATATCCCTGCTGTAAATCAGTGTAGTTTGGTTATTGTGTCCCCTAACAGATTATGAATTTATATACAACTGTTATTTGTTATGTGTAGGGTCAATATTTTGATAGAGATGATATGGCGCTGGAGGGAATTAGTCTATACTTCAAAAAACTGTCTGATGGAGAATTAAAGCATGCTGAGTGTTTGATGAAACTACAGAATGAACGAGGAGGCAGAATTCTGTTACAAGACATTGAGAAACCGAAGTGTGCGGATTGGGGCTGTGCAATTGATGCTATGGAAGCAGCTTTGGTTATAGAAAAACAAGTTAATACATCGTTACTAAAGCTTCATGAGATTGCAGATAAGCATAATGATCCTCACTTGGTTGGCTTTCTGCAGAATCATTATTTGATCCACCAAGTTGAAATCATTAAGGAATTAGCTGAACATGTGGCCAACTTGAAGCGTGTGGGGCCAGGCCATGGTGTATGGAACTTCAGCTCTAAAATTTAGCTATTAATACTTGTATATGTAGTCCTTGCGTAGCCAAACCACCAGGGCATTATCGCTTGCAGTATAAGCGCTCATGAAAACATAAGGGTCTGGTGACGCAATAGAATTCCGTGATTCCTACCGCAGAACTAATCAGATTCGAGACAACACTATGAACGTCACCCACAATCTCAATTAAACCGTAGATACTATACATATAATAGGGATTGGCAACGCACTACGAAATATTTATTTTCGTTGACCCATGCGCGTTTCACTAGAAATTGAAAAAATATTATATACATTGAAAAAATTGTATGTATAGTATCTATGATTAAACGTTCGTGCGGATGAATACTATGGTATCTGCACATTTTAGCGACTAGACCTCTAGCTACCAGTCTGAGATATGCTTAGCAGCTACGCGAAAGATATAGTAGCCTAAAGGGACTTTGCACAACCAGACGCTTGGTAGTCTGGCGTAGCCGACCCTTCTTAAAAAAATACAAGGGTCTGGTCTGCCTAGCATTACGCACTCGTGTAATAACTTACGGTATTACGTCAGTATCAATATCACGTATTCTATGTATTTCGTTGCTATTGACTAATGATCCATCACTGCTTCTAAATCAATTTACCGTATAGGTCATGGTTGTGATATAACAAGCTAAAGGCAAACAGGTGTAACACAGCGTCTTTCCAAAACTGGTAGAAAAGACCGCAAAATACATCGTTCCCTAGACAAAACCCCTTAATAACCATTTGTTGCTCGAGTTTGAGTATTTGCCACATCCATAACGACGAGCCACTGCTTCAGATACGAAATCGATATTGATTTATGAAAAAATTCGTACGAGTTATGCGCTAATTAACAATACTGCGATCTGATTGGTTTTACAAGATTCTCGTAATTTTACACGAGTACAGTATGCTAGACAGACCAGACCCTTGATCAGCGCGCGCGATCAAATCCAAGGGTCTGGCTATGCCAGACTAGACGCTTGGTGGGTGTACATTCGTACACTTGAACGGCTTCATTTGGAACCACGGAATTCTATTACGTGTCACCAGACCCTACTTCCAAAGGGTCTGGTATGATTCACAGGCCGACTCGTTCGGGCCTAGCGAACCATACATCAGACCTTTATTTTTACGGGCGCTTATACTGCAAGCGATAACGCCCTGAAAAAAATTTGTGGCCTGGCTATGCACGAGACTATTGTATAATGTACTATGATTTCCGTATATTATACATATCCGTTGTTCAACGCTCCTCCCCTTTACCGGACCGTCGCGCGTAGTGTGTAGCTGATGAGATCGCCATGTTAGCTAGCAGTCCCGCTGGGGACAGGAAGAGAAAAAGAGAGAACGAAATCAACGGCGCTATTACAACAGAACCGAGCGATCTACCTTTGCCACAAAATAAGCACCTTTGCGCACAAACCAGGAATGGGTTCAATGGCATCTTTCAGTCACTTAACTTTTGGTCTAGTAATGGTAACAATAGCAATAACAACGAGAACACGCTAACATGTCAAGACTCCGAGGTCCCTACATCGCCAAGTCACAGTGACTTAGTAAGTGATCATTGTCCGATAATGTAATTTGTATAATCTGATATACTCAGAAATCAGCTACGATTTCTAATGAAGTAGATGAAGATGAAATGAGGTTAATACGATTGCGTTAATACATAACAATAAATTTATATTTCCCGCCCTTAGGGGTGGCAATTTGGTAGGAAGCCTGTTTTCACCAGTGGTGGCATTGTTTACGCAGGAGGGCCAGAGGGGTAAGTTAATGAATTAATATTGTTATTATGTTTACTGTGATCATGATAAGATGAACAAGAGAGCAACTTACCAGTGGTTAGCTCAGCAGTGACAACTTTTAATCATTATAATTTGTACAATCCATTTGATGTACACACTGATCCATTTTGTTTTATCAAAATGTTGCCACCGTTGCCATGGGAAATAACATCCCGACCACCTGCATTACCACCAAGAACTCGCAGTACACCAGATTACACTCTTGTACTAGACCTGGTATGTTGACCAATCCTGTAATGGAACACGTGATCTATTGTTATAGGACGAGACTTTAGTGCACTGTAGTCTGACTGGATTAGAAGGAGCTGACTT
Source organism: Spongia lamella (assembly GCA_963930835.1). Lineage (NCBI taxonomy): Eukaryota > Metazoa > Porifera > Demospongiae > Dictyoceratida > Spongiidae > Spongia > Spongia lamella. The sequence continues at coordinate 10,622,788 of OZ005751.1, read as the reverse complement.
CTCTTTTACTGTTGAATTTGAAGGCGAACAACATTTGGTTTCTGTGAAATTACGACCACACTATCGACAGTTTTTGGAAGAAGTTAATAAACATTACGAGGTATTTAATCTTAAACATCAAATTACATTAAACTATAATGATTTGTAGGTCATTTTGTTTACTGCTTCAAAAAGAGTTTATGCTGATAAACTGTTGAACTTACTGGATCCTAACCGTCGGTTGGTACGGCACAGGCTGTTCAGAGAACACTGTATTTGTGTTAATGGGAACTACATCAAAGAGTTATCAATTCTTGGACGAGAGTTGTCCAAAACTATTATAGTAGATAATTCTCCTATAGCATTTGGCTACCAGGTACTATTACATTGTTACTACTTATACTATCCATACTCCATAGTTATCTAACGGTATACCCATCACCAGCTGGTTCTCTGAACCTAATGACAATGAACTATTGAGTATGTTACCTTTTCTATGTCAGCTACGCCACATGGTAAGTTAACAATGGTGGACTATCTTATCACAACATTGTTTTCAATAGAACGATGTTCGTCCTGCAATCAAGCAGTTTTATAGGTTACATGAACTACTGCCCCCAGATCCTTCATAATTTGCTCCTATCAACTTTTATTTTTTATATAATCTTGTTTTGTATGTATGATTGTTGCTAATAGTTTTGTACCAGTTACACAGGTGATTGTTATTATACAGCAGTTGGTTTGTTAGGGTTATTAGAAGTTAGCCAGTTTGCTAACCACACCTATAGGATTACAACAAACGAATGGTAAAGTATTACATAGCAGTTACTTACTAGAGGATCAACTGGCTTCTCCTTACACAGTTGTGTGAGGCCTCTTAATAAAACTGGATTAACATTTTTCTGTAAGTATTCAGTAGCTTCGGTTGTGTTCAAAACAGGTTCTAAGATCACTAAATTATTGTCACAATGTGTTCAGCAATATACAACCATACTCACTGTCTGGAAATATAAATTTTATCTCTCTAGCAGCACTACCCACACTATCACTAGCATGTATTCCATTCTTCTGCTCATCACTGCCATAAACTGCCCGCAAACTACAAAATTTCTTGTGTAATACTAAACATTCAAATATGTACAGATTTAATGGAATTTAATTTGACAGTTTGAGCATTAATGGTACATACAATTAATCATGAGTCAAACCATATGTTAGTGACTACTTATGCCATTATGTATGGCATCTGGCTAGAGTCCTCATTGCTAACTTTTAGTGAGATGTTTAATTATACATCATCATAATTATACAATAACATACCGGCTATACACTAGTTGTGATTGTGTTCTGAAGGTCATGTACTACTTTTATAGTTTTTTACAAATGATTGTGATGAGTATATGGTCGGTAGTTATTGCACTTGCTAATGTGCAGTAAGTTGGGCATGGGCATATTAATATAGGGGTGGAATACAATCCTCCTTAGTATATTTACTAATCATGAGTCAAGTGCTGTAGTACATCATTCACCTTCCAGGATCCTGTTCCCTCCTATTAGAACCTACTAATTGTTTCCACTGATTAACAGCATCAGTTTTTACCAAGACAAGAGCCAATACTGGGCCACTACAGAGGGATAATGACATGACATGAACACTATTGCTAGGATAAGAGCTAGGCTACTACAGAGGGGTAACACACATGAACATCATTGCTAGGATACGAGCTAGGCTATTACAGAGCGGTAACACACATGAACACCATTGCTAGGCTACTACAGAGCGGTAACACACATGAACACCATTGCAAAGGTAATACCTGCTCATGTAAGCAATTAAACTTGGGAAAAACATTTTGCCATAGTGTTCTGCATAAAAGTCACTAGCTTGCTCTGGTGTCATATGAAATCGACGTGACTACAGTTATACGAAGACAAACAGTGAGTAACAGTTGATCACTATATGCAAGACTAGAGCATAGATACCACTGACAAGTGTAGTATCTATGGCTAGAGTGATTAGCATAATGATGCAGCGTCTAATCCTTGCAATTACTTGTACAATGTAAAATCCTTTCTTTCTGATAATCTGCAAGATTTCATCACATTTCTCTATAATATCTGGCTTTATCAAGCACAGCGTTCGCTCTACGTTTATCACAGACGCCTCCATAATTGTGTTGCTATGGCAATATGCTTGTCTCCCAATATATTCGCACAGTGATACCGGCACGACACCATAAAATGGTTTGAATATCGTATGACGATGTCTACTTTTGTACTACTGTTTTTCGCAGGCCGTTGATAAAGACAGATGGTTTAGTCATATAAACTCTCACGGTAAGGTAATATCTATGGTAAAGTAAATTGATTTCTACATGTTTAGATCACATGTTCTCATATAACACTCCCACAAAGGTATGATTGCAATCATTTTTGATGTATTATAAAATTTGTTAAATAGGATGAGAATGTGTTGTATGGCGTAGTTCACTCTATGAAGCCTACTAAGGTATGGACAGCACTCACAGTAGAGAAGGGGGTTAAGGGCCCCCTATCATAAAGTTACATTTCCCTTAAAACAATTATAACTAAATCCTCAATAGCATGGCTTCTGGGGGCTGTGCTCCCTGGATCTCCTCCCTAAGAGATCTAGTTGCTTCACCTGTGAGCAGGTCCCTATATCCCCTCCCACTGAAGTTGTTAGTGATTGGACTATTGAAACTAGCTATTATCTATAGCTACATATATTCTACCAATGAGGATAAGCTTAAAGGGTCCACAACTATTCCATGTTGATGGCTCTAAGGAATCACTGTTAGAATCAGCAAATCACGTCGAGATTCTTGATTCAGAATCATAACTGCTACACAAATTTCCATGTATTATGAATCACGTGATACAAATCAATCAATGTACTCTAATAGAGCAGTCTTAGCTTCAGTGTGCGTGTAGATTGATAGTGTAACTACCGTACATGGAAAAATTTTGAAGTGGGAAAAAATTGGCGAATTTGGCAAATAGAAGGCCATTCGCCAATTTTTTATCTGCCAATGTTTCTTTTTAGGATCAGTTTTAGCTATACATGCAGCTCATTCATCAATATTTTACCCTCCAATTGATTCAGATCAGCGCATTCGCCAATGTTTCACCCCGCCAATGTTTTCTCACGTACGGTATGTATTTTGGTGACTTAAGCCTGGGATCTACAACTCTGAATTTTTGCCTACATAGTTCGAAATCCTTTGGAATCGATTCTTGTGATTCCTGTTTACCAAATAAGGGTATGCATGTAGCCCCATACATACTGCCATACTACTGTCAACAAGCATTGTCAAATTCAAATTTAGAATTTTTACCATTTGACAATATTTTCTCCTGTGCCTTTTTATACAGATATATCAATATGTTCACAGTGTTGTGTTCTAATATATTAGGGCACCATTGCGTATAAGAGTGGGTCTCAGTATTTTGTGGTCCCTTTTGATGTCACAACTCAATTGAGTGCCAGTTGTTGTCATGGTGATCCTGTATCATTTTGTTTGATGCTTGACAGCAATGGTCGTCACAAAGCATCTCATGTGATCCCTTCATCTCATGTGATCCCTGCTGCCAACAAATTGCTAGGTACTATTAAGTGTACTAAAGGCCATGGGGTAATATTTCAACATGACATGGAACAATATGTTAGTACTGATATGTTCTAATCATTGCACACCAGTAATGTTCAACAGATCCTGTTTGACTGCAGTGAAGATGAAGAATTAAGTGAAGGAGATTGTGTTCAATTCTCATTAGATAAAAAATTAGCCACTAATATAACGCGTTTTCCAGAGGTTACCGTAGCAATGCTTCCTGTGAAATGAGATGTAATAATTACTCTATTCTAGGCAGGTCCTTATATGGGAGTGATCACAAAAGTAGCCAATCAGAAGGTAGAACATTAGGTTAATACAATGATGTCATACGTGTTTAGGAGTGCGGTAAATTAATGAGTGAAATACTGGGAGGAGGATTTAGAGAGTTTAGTTACCGTGGCAGTAAGAACACACCCACCTTGTTGCTTGGAGACATTGTTACTTTTTACCATTTTGGTATGCATGTTAATAATTTGATCGTTTTCTTATTTTATTGCCTCGTTAGGTAAGGGATTACATGCAGCTCATGTGATGCTCCGTACTTTAATAGAACAATTGAACAATTCACTTCCTCAATATAAGGTATTGGTAGTGATTGAATGAATTTGTTATCAGTAATTGGTATAACCAATGATTTAGCTATATCATGATATAGTGACCAGTGTATAGCTGCATAGTTGTGTTGGTACATATACGTAGCTCATGCATACAATAATATTAGCTACTTCTATAAAAATTAATTAAAGCTCGTGTATCAACATTGCATCAGCATGCTGTTAAAATTCTTATAGGGGAAGATCACAAAAGTGGTAAATGATGGTTACTACGGTTACATTAATTACAGCGAAGGAGATTTACCTTTTTATGGACATGAAATTATTAATGAAGGATGGGTAAGAAGTGTTGTCATGGTTACTGTTATCAAAAACATTATAATAAGGCACCAATTGTTGGGGAAGAAGTGTTGTTTAGTGTAACTAATGATGAAGTAGCTATCAGGGTAAGTCACACGTCCTCTTCATCGTTGCATAATGGCTGGCTAGATGGTATTGTAAGGTGAGTAATGTTACCATGGTGATTCACCTAATCTATTGCCTTCTTAGAGATGGTAATGTGATCAGTTACCTTAGCAACAATGATGAACACACTGTTGTTGTAAATCAAGACCACGTGATCCAAGTAGGAGATCATGTGAGCTTTAGGGTAAGATAGTGTGATGTAACTCTGATTCAAGAGCTGTGCAGAGGCTAATGTCAGCAGGGGCAGATTAAGAGGTCAAAGGGCATTATAATATTACATAACCAAGTATATAATAATAATAATGATTGTTTGACCTTTATAACTGACCTTTATATCTGTCCTTTTTAATACTTGAACTTATTCATTGGACCGGAACTACTGGTTTAGTCCAGTGGTTGACATTATCAGTGATAGTTTACTGCGTATAGTACTTGTACATAAATACATACATATATCAAATTACACTTTGCAGTTGCCTAATATGGTTGTGATATCATGATAAAGGTAATTAGGGAATTACAAATACAGCTATGAATAAACGACACAACAGTAATGATGAAGTTGATCAATGTGTGTTGAGCGGTATTCATATACAATATTGTGGTGTACATCGGTATATGAGCAAATACTCTTGAAATTGCAACATTTTAACTTACAACTTTCCTAGATATGTAGAAAGTCATTGGTATATTTTTTTGCCATCTAAAGCACTTATAATTCACAGTCACTTGAAAACAGGATAATATCAAAAACTATTACAATTCTGAGAAAACTGAGGTGATGCTGTCCCACTCTGGGAACAAAACTAGTGCTCTTTTCTCTTCAATTAATTTTTTAGGTTCTAGGTGTAATACCACAGTATTCAGTTTAGTACAGCGTTTTGCAAAGCTCTTTCTTCAGAAACTAAAAGCAGAAGTTGTGATAGTGTGATGTGATTGGCTATTTATAAAAATAATAGCCAATCGTATCACACTATTACAATTTTAGTTTCTGATGCACAAGAACTTTGCATACCACTGTAGTCCGGTCCAGTGAATATGATGTATTGTTAAGTCATTATGACATCATTTGTCACAGATAATTAATGGAACTGCTAGCAACATTATAGTGGGTGGGGCTGATAATTTAGAAAATGTGATGACTAGTAGAGTGAGTATTGTGATGTGTTACACTGTTACCATGGCTACTGAACAAGGTAGGGTTTAGTGGCAACATTACGTGATGGGTTTGGATTTATTGAATGCGAGGACCGAAGTTGTGAAGTGTTCTTTTCATTCAGGTATGTTGTCATGGTTTCTGTTGTAATAATGCCATACTCTATTTAGTGCCTGCCACAGTGATTTTAACCCACACACTCTACAATTATTGGATGAAGTGGAATTTCAATTAATAACAAAATCAGGAAAGACATCCGCTAATAATGTACAACTGTTACCAGCTGGTTCTGTATCACATGAAGAAATTGTTAATTCAGTATATCATGATGGCTTAGTGTTAAGACCGATGAAGAGTTTGGATAAGAAGGTAACATTTACCAAATTTGGTGAACATTATACTGTTGCTAATTGCCACGCAGGGTTACTATGAGGGAATAATTCAGTCAAGCAGTAATCCAGACCAACAATATTCATACAGCATCAGTAGTTTAGCTGACCCATTGATAGCTCTACAGGCTGGTGATATGGTAAGTGTTAACATTAACCTCTAGGACCATGTTACGTTAACCTCTAGGATAATGTTGTTAACCTCTAGGATAATGTTATGTTAACCTCTAGGATAATGTTACGTTAACCTCTAGGACCATGTTACGTTAACCTCTAGGATAATGTTACGTTAACCTCTAGGACCATGTTACGTTAACCTCTAGGATAATGTTACGTTAACCTCTAGGATAATGTTATGTTAACCTCTAGGATAATGTTACTAATGTTACGTTAACCTGTAGGACAATGTTAATCTCTAGGACCATGTTACCTCAACCTCTAGGTGCAGTTTAAAATTGGATTATTAGCTGGCCAACAACGAGCTGTTCAAGTAATCAGCTCCAGGCAGTTCATCAATGGATCAATTGAAAGTCTTAAAACCAAAGAAAGAGTATGTGATCACATGACCTATATGTATGATCATATGATCTTTTATAGTATGGCTTTATTAGCTATAAGGATGAAGGGGGCGTGTCTCGTAGTGTGTTCTTTCACATGAGTAATGTAGAACATGGAGATGAGGTTGTTGTTGGTGACCAAGTCAAATTTCAACTATCATTCAGTCAAAGAGCACAGAAACACAGTGCTTCTCATGTGAGTCGTCTCTATGGCAACAAAAGCAATAAGCCTGGTTGGTTAATAAGAAAAGGATCAAGTAATTCTCTGCCATCAATGGAGTTTAGGTATGTCAGTATGCATGTGTACAAGTTGATTATTTCACCAGTTACCATAACAGCATAATACGTCCACCTCATGGACCAAGTGGTAAAGGATTTAACCAATGAAACATCATGACTGTACAATATTATTATACATGTATAATTTTCTACTAATAGTTCTGTGTTTATTTATAAAGAGAAATGATGCAATCTGATTGGGTGGATTAGTGATGATATGTACTTCCAGTAAATGCAGATGGAGGGAATAACCCCATTTGAATATAATCTTCAATCACCTTGACAACCATCATAATAATGTTAATGTAATTTTTGAGGGCCTATTTTGTAAGGATCATCTAAACACAACCTCAGAACTAGGGCTCAAACGAATGCTTGGCAAATATTCGTATTCATGAACATTTGAATACAATTTTAGGTATTTGAATATTCGTTTCAAAGTAAATACAATGACATCATTGTCTCACCAGTGTGTACAACATGTAAGCAATGGCTTTACAATGCTTGATCATACGTTAATAAGTGAATTAAGATGATATTTTATTCTAGTGCATTATTGTAAAGAACATACCAACTTAATAATCCTGATACTTAAACAGAAAAACATTTGAATATTCGGTTAGTTGTGATTACAGAATATTCAAATACAAAAATCACTATTCGTTTGAGCCCTACTCAGGACTAAAGTTTTCATGCCTGTAAACCCTCAAAATTTACTGAATCTTTGTAGTCATGCTATGCCAATAAGAACATACCTCTTTCAACAGCTCAACTGTTGGCTCAGCAATGGTGTAGTGGAATCCTGTAGTCTCTATAGCTGATCCATCCACGCTAAGACTACGATTATATAGCAACTCCTATGTGGATCACATGATCCAAAGGATAATGGGAACTAATATGAGGAGTACCTGATCAATGAAGGGACTGAGGGGAGTAGTGCGAATGTTATCAATGCTACACATATCTGACCAAGGAGCCATATGCTTCTCATTTGATTCTTGTACCGCTTCAGTCAAATTTAACTATACAAGCAATGTGTCAATATTGCAGCAATGCTGTAAGGACACACCTTGGCAAGGTTAGACAGCACAGTACCAAAGTAGTCGTAATTCATGTTAAATATCTGTGATATTAAACTAGTAATTTTACCTTGACCTACGGTAATTATAGTATTATTGCTTAGCAATGAGCAAGGTGACTCACTCATATCGCCTTTATCAGCTAAGTTGTGCACACTACCCGTCACCCCATGCTCCGAGAGATGCCAAATTGCATGACACACATCAGTGACATGTACTGTATTCATCCTCAACTCTTTTGTCCATAGCAACTAGTAATAATACAACCAATCAAATCAATGGGTGTGACTACCTTAGCAACTAGTAATAAACAACCAATCAAATCAATAGGTGGGATTACCATAGTAACTATATAGCTAGCATACAACCAATCGGTATGATTACCTTCATTTTCTCTTTTAAGTGAGCATAAACTGCTCCTACGATTAATCTTGGAGTTAAGCCTAACCGATCCCCCACTCCATATACAATGGCTGGACGAACAATGATATAATTTAACCTTAACAACAATCAATTATATACTGTAGTCATAGCAACAGACATATACCCTGGAATTTTAGCCAGTTCCTGCTCTCCTTGCAGCTTATATTTTGCAATCAGTGTCCATGGTGATAGCTTTGAATTCTCTTTACTGGCACTCTACAAGACGCACCCACTAATGCTCACATGACACACCTGCAACTCACTTTACCACTATCATACACTTGAGCTGTAGAAACTTCTATAAACTTTTTCACTGACATCCTGGCTGCCAAGTGGGCACAATTCAGAGTGATAGTTAAAATACGTTCTTTATATACCTAACGGTTATCAGTAAGGTACGTAGTAACTAGAGCTATAAATATCACCTCATCCGATTGGCCATATTTTGTCTCTGCTGCTAAATTGACCACTATATCATAAGCACCCTCAGGGTCAGTGAAAGCCTTCTCAGCACTTGCTATGATGGATCACATGATCTCAGATGATCAATAATAAATACACTAACCATTATTGGCAAGGTTGGCTTGTTTAAACTCCACTTTACTAAAGGCTGCCTGCCAAGGGGCGTAGTCAATATTAACAATAAATTTACTTACTTTATGACGATCATTAAGCCAGCCAGTTGTCGGTGGGACTTTATCAATAACTCTAATCTTTATTATACACATGAGAGTGTCATGAGATCATGTGATGACACACATATTACCTTACTAGTGAAATTGTTCTCTACTAAATAACAAGTCAAGTGACGACCTATGAACCCCACCCCTGTAAATCACATGATCCAGATAATACAAATTTAAAAGTATAATCAGTAGAATTACAGGGAGATGTGTCCATTTCAACATTCTATTGTATCATATCACATGCCATAATCATTAGTATGCACACAAAAGATATTCCTTATAAGGAAAATCTGAGCAAATTAATGTTATACATAGGCGTATATTTATTCTACAACAATCACGTGATCGAATCCCCTAGACACAACAGGCTAACCTCCTAATATTAGCACTCGCGGTTTCGACATATTTCCAAATAAAGCACAAAATCACGTGCTATAGCCGCCCATTTGGCCGCGAAAGAAAGCAGCACGTGATATTGCACCTACGCCCTTTGGGATTGCCAAGAAAGGCGGTATTGTGAAGAGATCTGTGTTGTTTAGGGTTAGTAGTGTGTATTATTTACTGGCAACCTTCACCTACTGTTCTTCTATTAACAAGGTTTAGTTATGAAGCCATATAACTGAATTATTTAACCACCATATCGGCTTCTATAATATTAGAGATACTGGATTGTCCGTTGCTTGTTGTCTTTCTGCAGTTGTTATAATAGTAAAGTTGGCGAAGATGACGACTTTGTCGCTTCGTATCAGCATTGTGAAGAGCAATAATGTTAAGATGATGCAGTTTGATGAGAATGTGGTCGTATATGATGCTATGCGCATTATTCGCGAGCGAGTACCTGACGCAGCACAAGGCCAAGGTATCCTTAGGGGCCACGCCCACCTATTCACTTCATTGTTAATGTATAGCAAGCGAGTATGGATTGTTTAAGCCGGATGAAGATCCCGTGAAGGGACGTTGGTTGGAACAAGGAAAGACTCTTGGATACTATCACTTTAAGAATGGAGTAGGAAGAATATATATGGTAAATGCTGCGAGTTAATATATTGTAATAGGATTTGCTAGAATATCGTAAGAAGATGAGGCCATTACGAGTGAAGACACTTGATGGAACGCAAAAAATGATACTAGTAAGATTGATATCTTACTGGGATCATGTGATCACCTGCTGTAGGTTGATGACAGTCAAAATGTTGGAGAACTAATCAAAACTTGTTGTCTTCGTATTGGTATGTTACCATGGTATAAATGATGAGCACTAATTGGAATGTAATTGTGTAGTAGGAATGTTGTAGTGTTTATTGGTGATAATTTTACCATATTTAGTAGTAATGTGTGGTTGAACTAACTAGGTCTATCCAACCCTGAGGAGTTTTCCTTCTCTCTGGATGAAGGCAGTACCGCAGCTGCTGAGCAGAAGACAAAGACTAGCACAGTGGTGAGAGATCAGAAGAAATTAGATGCAATGAAAAAGAAACTTCATACTGATGATGAACTGGTGTGGCTTAATCATGATAAGTCGCTAAGGGAACAAGGAATTGACGAAACACAAATGCTTGTACTAAGGTATTGTCCTACAGTTTAACAAGTGGTCACCTAATAATGCGTAGGAAAAAGTTTCATTTCTCTGATCAAAATGTTGACCGCAATGATCCAGTACAATTGAACCTTTTGTTCCATCAGGTATGTCACTAAGGTAACCAAAGTTATACTACAGCTCAGACTAATCACAGTGAATCGTAGCGTGCAGCATTGTACACTAGTAATAGTGGGAACTTTAGGTTATCTTTAGCATTTTAGTTTTCCTTCTGGTAAATAAGCCATTCTAGCATTGAACACATCAGATTAGCATTGCGATATTTCATGCAGTGCAAACCATTACCTAATTTTGTTTCTGTAGAAATTTTATGGCAATTTAGCATCAATACAAGTACACTTATTGGCCCTTACAGTTGTTTAGTATGTGTTGGTGCATGTAACCATGTACAATAATGTCTAATCTGTTATTAATTGTTACTACACTTTTTCATGATGTCATAGTCACGTGATGCCATCATTGATGGAAGCCATCCATGTACTAAAGATGAAGCCATACAATTTGCAGCTCTACAGTGTCAAGTGAGGTAACAAGTTGTTGATAATAGTTGTCATGGTAATTGTTATAGGTTCAGTTTGGTAATCACAATGAAGCTAAACACAAGCCTGGCTTCTTAGAGTGAGTTGACATCATATCATGCTGTGCTTTAATTAGAAACATTGTAGGTTGCAAAAATTCTTACCTCGTGAGTATGTGAAGATAAAAGGAATTGAAAAGATCATATTTGCTGTAGGCTATTGCATATTACTTGTTACTATGGTGACCATGTAATGCTATAGGAACATCGTAAACTCCACAACATGTCGGAACTTAATGCAAAATTTCGATATATTCAGTTGTGTCGATCGTTAAGAACATATGGAGTCACTTTCTTCCTTGTCAAGGAAAAAATGAAAGGACGAAATCGTTTGGTACCTCGTCTTTTAGGCATTACTAAGGAATCCATTATGAGAGTTGATGAGAATACTAAACAGGTGGAAAGCGTTGTTACTATAGTAATGGTTGCTAGGCAGGTGTTGCTTTGTAGGTGGTGAAAACATGGCCGTTGACAACAGTGCGTCGTTGGGCGGCATCACCAAACAGTTTTACTTTAGATTTTGGGGATTATTCAGAGGCCTATTACTCTGTGCAGACCACTGAAGGGGAAACAATTTCACAATTGATTGCTGGATACATCGATATCATTATTAAGAAGGTTTGTTTGATTGTTGTACCACAATATTCAATTGGTACTTCTACAGAAACAAGCAGTGCACAAGCAAATTGACCAGGAGGATGAGGAGAGTGCCATTAGTGAATCTTATGTAGGAGGGATGAGGTAAGGGGAGCTAGTGTATTGTCAACTAGTACCATCTCTGCTTCATTCTAGAGCTGATATGACGTCATTTTCAGCTGGAGGGCAAGGTTTGGGCTCAGAAGAGGGCGTGGTTCACCATGGTGAAATGATGAATGTGAAACAAGATAGTATGTGCTAAATTATTAGAATACTGATGATCACATGATCCAATGAACAGATCAGTTACAGATGCATCAAGATGAAGGTGCTCAACATGGAGTAATGACGGGTAGTGGAGCATATCGTGAATACCCTCAGGGAATGGTATATATATTTCTTTCCTGCTGGAGATCATGTGAGCATTATGTAGGGTCCAATGAGTGGGCAATTATTAGAAGCACAGAAGAGGCTACAAGCTAATTTAGATGGAGCTCTAGAGACTTGTAATGCAGTGTTGAGTGAGTGTGGGTCGTCTGCTGATCTTCCTCCCATTGGAACTGACAGTGTATGTTGTATTAATATGCCTCGGGCTATGCTTAGTATGCTTGTAACCTTTAGGCATCAGTTGCTTGGCGACAGAATGCACTAGATGTTGCCCAGCAGAATGTCAGTTCAGCAATGGCTGCTATCTTAGCATCAACTGCCTCCATTGTGACACTGACTGGTACTGGCGATCCTTCAGATATCAACTACACCGCTGCTGGTGCTGCCGTGACAACAATGTTAGCTGAGTATTGTTATTGGTAGTATTCTATATAATGCTCACCACTGTAGTTCAACTAATTTGACAGAATTAGCCAAAGCTTGTCGAATGATTGCAGCATTACAACCTCATGAGAAAGGTAGTGATGATTTATTGAATGCTGCTAGGAAACTAGCAGCTGCTACTGCTAACCTGTTGAAGGCTTCACAACCAGAAAACCTTGAAGTGATTAACTCTATCAATTTTCTTATTATAGTGGCTAATATGTTTTTGCTTATAATTAGAATCGACAAGAACTCCTACAAGCTGCAGTAGAGATGGGTGAGAGCGGTGGTAACTTGCTATTATTGGCTGGAAGTTCTGAAGTTGATAAGAAGACACAAGAAGGACTTGTTATTATGGCAAAGGCAGTAACCACAGCAACATCAGCACTAGTCAATAATGCTCGTATGGTTGCTCAAAAATGTGAAGATCAGGCTCTGCAGAATCAAGTAGTCCATGCCGCTAAATTAACTGCCATAGCAACACAAGCATTAATCACATGTACTAAAGTACTGGCTCCATCCATTGATAGCCAGCTGTGCCAGGAGCAGCTAATGGAAGCTTGCAAACTTGTAGCTGCAGCTGTTGAAAAGATTGTCATGGCAGCACAAGTATGTACTAATACCATTGGTTAGATTTTATGTTGTCGTGACAACAGGCGGCTTGTGGAGATGATGATGCAATCCAGGATCTTGGTAGTGCAGCTCGTGACGTCACTGAAGCACTGAACTCTCTCATTAACCAAATAAGGGATGGTAACAGCATGGCTGACTCACAGAAATACGAGGAGGCTTGTGAAGCCATATTAGCAGCTACAGAGATGCTAGTAGGGTCTATGGGCAATGCACAGGAGATGGTGAAACAAGCAAAAATATTGGCTGAAGCCACATCAATGCTGGTCGGAGCTATTAGGGCAGAGTCCGATGGACAGATGGATCCGGATGCCAAGCGACGTCTTCTAGATGCTGCCAAGAATTTGGCTGATGCTACATCTCGTATGGTTGAGGCTGCCAAGGTAACTGCTCATGTGATCATATAATAGCTTGTATGGCTTCACATAGGGTGCTGCACGTAATCCTAATGACACTGCTGCTCAAGAAGCACTTCGCAAAGCAGCTGAAGGTGTTCGTATGATCACTAATGCTACAGCTAGTGCTGCTCTAAAGAAGAAGGCCATCAAGAAACTGGAAATAGCAGCCAAGCAAGCTGGAGCTGTGGCAACACAGTGTATAGCAGCTGCTCAGGGAGCTGGGGCATCTAACAGAAATGATGCTTCTCAACAACAGCTCATCAACCACTGCAAGGTAATTCACATGATCACATAGAGCTCACATGATCTTCATTTCAGTCGGTAGCTGAACAGATCAGTCGGTTGGTCCAATCAGTTCGAACAAGTATGAATAATCCTGACAGTGCTAGTGCTCAGCTTGGTCTAATTAATGCCTCCCAAGCAATGATTCCTGTAAGAAGATATCACATGATCTAAACTGGCATATATTTAAATTTCTAATAGCCGGCTGGCAAGATGGTTGCTGCGGCAAAGGCTGCCGTACCAACAGTTGGGGATCAATCTGCTGCTCTTCAATTAGGAAATTTTGCAAAATCTACAGCAACAGCATTATCCGAGTTGCGGACAGCCTCTGCTAAGGTAGATTATGTGCATGTGATCAATACGTTGTAATGGTGTAACATGGATTATTAGTAACATAAAAATTCCCACCTGAGTAATTATAATATAACAAATTAAATTGTGCATGTTATTTCAATTCGGCACTAAATAAATTCAAATTAGTAAATTATATTTAAGGATTTTGTAGATTTTATGGACAAAACCTTCCACAGATGTTTTATGTTATCTTTAAACTAAAGTACCGTAAATTGGGAAATTTTCAACAGTAATAAATTTTCAAGGTTAGCTGAATCCACGAAAATTTAACACACGAAAATGAATAGGCGGTGAAATTTATTAGATGCACATCATTTTTGTGCATGTTTGTTGTTAGTACAATTACTGTAGTGATTTGTTCCTCCTCTTCGTAAAAATAGTGAACAGACACATGAAACTTTCCGAGGCAAGTGTCCAATAACAGTGCCGTCCTTCGTAACTGCTACTGCATATCCATCACTCTCGTTTATTGGTTCTCGCCTGCAGATAAGATTTTCACCGATCGCAGCATCCCAAACTCGTTGATAAACGTGATATCCACGTACACAACAATCTTTCTCAAATGTAGCCATGGACGTGCATGGAAAGCTCGCTCAGGGTGTTATCAATTGGAGATGATTTTCATATGGGTGCTTCTCTCCAATTACAATGGATAACACACTGGCTACGCTAGACTGTTTTGTTTCTGACTACAGTACTTACAAACTTATTTACACGAAAATTAAACACGTGAATATTTTCACACACAAATTTCCCGATTTAGAGTATTTAGTAATTTTACTACAACTAAATTGTTGGTTGCTCAGTAACACCCTCTGCCTATCCAGCAACATTTGCACCTTGCCCCAATTATAATTTCATAAATCGCTATTCTAAATAACTAAACTAACTTAACAAGATCCTACTAAACACTGTAATGTAATCAATATGGTGGGATCATGTGATCCATATAATGTAACAGGCTGCTGAGGTGTGTGGCAGTTTAGAAATAGACAGTGCTATTGATGTGGTGAAGGGATTGTCACGTGATCTTGCAGAAGTTCAGAAGGAAGCTAAGGATGGCAAATTGCTGCCGTTGCCTGGAGAATCAGTTAGTGCATTGTGTTCATCGGTTACTATGGTAACCCTGTACACACATACAGCCAGAGAGTTGTGCTCTAGAGCTGGGGGCGACTAGTAAAACAGTTGGCTCATCGATGGCTCAGTTGCTGACAGCTGCTAATCAGGGTAACGAGTCATACACCGGTATAGCGGCCCGGGATACTGCCAGTGCTTTGAAGTGAGTTGTCATTGTCATCGTCATGGTTACTGTGTTGTATATCATAGAGTGCTAGCTGGAGCTGTGAGGGGCGTGGCTGCTGGATCAAAAGATAAATCAACACAGGAGTACGTCTTGACAACAGCTCGTCAAGTGATGGATCAATCAGTAGGATTGATCACTGAGGCCAAGAATGCCGTAGAGAATCCTAATCAACCGAACAAACAAATGAGATTAGCTCAAGTATTGTTATTCTAATGAATGATCACTAGCTGTTACTATGGTTACAGGCGGCTAAAGCTGTGTCACAAGCGCTCAATGCTGTGGTCAATTGTCTACCTGGTACAAGAGATGTCGACCAAGCCATTAAAGCAATAGCAACTGCCAGTCAAGCACTGCAGAGCAAACAGGTATACTTCATGTTCTTCTATATTGCGGTTAATATTCATGACATCATTAGTATCCAGATAGTAAGGGAGAAGCCTACCAAGTGCTACAGAATAATCTAAGTGCAGCAGCTGCCAGCCTTAATATCGCCGGTAGTGAATTAGTTGCTGGTTCCCGTGGCACACCTGAGCAATTAGCTAAAGCTTCTACTAATGTTGCAGCTAAATATCAAGAGTTGTTAACTGTATGCCACTTTTAATTAGAGCACATTGTACTACCTATACATATACAGGCTGGATTAACACTTGCTGGGGCCTCTAAAGATCAGGATATACAAAATTCTATAGTTGGATACTTACGTTCCATCTCAGTTGCTAGTAGCAAGTTGTTGCTGGCAGCCAAAGGTCTGAGTGCTGACCCCAATGCTCCTAATGTTCAGAATCAGTTGGCTGCAGCTGCTAGGTCTGCCGCCATTACTATATATAGAATTTGGATCATGTGATCTCTTTACAGAGCCGTTACTGACTCAATTAATTCATTGTTAAATATTTGTTCATCAACTGGTCCGGGACAGAAGGAGTGTGACAATGCTCTTCGTAACATTGAGGTATGTCCATATAGCACACTCCTCTCCCTCCCTCAATGTGTTACACTCACAGGCAGTAGCCGCAGTGTTGGACAGGCCAAATGAACCGGTTAGTGATGCTACATACTTTGACTGTATGGACACCATCATGGAGAAGTCTAAACTGCTGGGTGAAGCTGGAGCTTTGCTTACAACGCATGCTAAGAAAGGAGAATATGACGAGTTTGGTAAAGCTGTTGATAATACGTCTGAAGCTGTTTGTCAGTTAACTGAGTCTGCAGCACAGGTATGTCTGTCTGTCTGTCTGTCTGTCTGTCTGTCTGTCTGTCTGTCTGTCTTTATCTGTGTCTATCTGTCTGTCTCTTGTGTGTGTGTGTGTGTGTGTGTGTGTGTGTGTGTGTGTGTGTGTGTGTGTGTGTGTGTGTGTGTGTGTGTGTGTGTGTGTGTGTGTGTGTGTGTGTGTGTGTGTGTGTGTGTGTGTGTGT
The DNA here is from genome assembly GCA_963930835.1 of Spongia lamella. Classification (NCBI taxonomy): domain Eukaryota; kingdom Metazoa; phylum Porifera; class Demospongiae; order Dictyoceratida; family Spongiidae; genus Spongia; species Spongia lamella. The sequence goes on along the minus strand of OZ005751.1, from coordinate 10,605,586 downwards.
GTGTGTGTGTGTGTGTGTGTGTGTGTGTGTGTGTGTGTGCTTGTGCTTGTAATGTGTACAGTAACCATCATACCAGTATGTTATTATTCACTATAGGCAGCATACCTCGTCGGTATCGCAGATCCGACTAGTTCTAGTGCCACGCCGGGTATTGTTGACCAATCACAGTTTGCTAGAGCTAACCAGGCCATCAGCATGGCCTGCCAGAGCTTGCTGAATCCCAACTCTTCTCAACAACAGGTATAGTGTGAGCTTAATAATGTGTAGGATCATGTGATCCACAGGTGCTGGCAGCTGCTACAGTGATAGCTAAACACACGAGTGTGTTATGTAATGCTTGTAAATTAGCCTCTGGCAAGACTAACAACCCTGTTGCTAAGAAACACTTTGTACAAGCTGCTAAAGATGTCGCCAATAGTACGGCTAACCTAGTGAAGAATATTAAGGTATGACTATGATGTGTTAAGATATGCATAATCACTAATCGTCATTGAAGGCTTTAGCTGGACAATTGACACCTGATAACAGGGAGGCTTGTGCTCAAACTACTAAGCCATTGGTTGAGGCAGTGGAAGCATTAACAACTTTTGCTTCTTCTCCAGAATTTGCCAGTACCCCTGCTAAGATCAGTGCTCAGGTAACCATGACTACCATAGTGTTACCATGACTACCATGACTAACAGGCTCATAAGGCTCAAGAGCCAATTATATCAGCTGGCAAAGGTGTGATTAAGGCTAGTACCAGCCTGTTGACAACATCAAAGAGTTTAGCCATTAATCCTAAAGATGCTCCAACTTGGCAACTGTTAGCAAGTCACTCTAAAGCTATCAGTGATTCTATTAGAGCTTTACTCAGTGCTATGAAGTATGTATAGACTTTACTTGTACTCTGTTACCATGGTGACATTACGTTAATAGGGAGAGGTGTCCAGGTCAGAAAGAATGCGAGGAAGCCATAAGAATTGTTAACAGTACAATTAACATGTTGGATCAAGCAGCTTTGGCGGCGCTCTCACAAGATCTTAAACCTAATGCATCATCTACCCAACAGGTGTAGCATTGTCATGGTGATAAACTGTTGTCATGGCAATGTAACACTAGGGATTCCTAGAGCAATTGGTTGAGTGTATTAGTACTGTTAAAGATACAGTGGATCCTATTAAAATTTCTGCTAAAGGAGAAGCTGAGAAGCTTGGCCATCAGGTAGATCAGTAATGTGTAGATTATGTGACATCATGTGATCCAAACAGGTGATGGCTATGGCCAATGTGTTTCCGGGGTTGGCCGGGTCAGCAATTGGTGTGGCTAGTAAAACTCCATCGTCACAGCAACAAACCATGTTACTGGAGCAGACCAAAACACTGGCCGAGTCAGCAGTTCAGATGTTGTATAATGTCCAGGAAGCTGGGGGAAACCCCAAGGTGAATATAATGACATTATTAGAGTTGTTAATTGTCTTGTTGCTAGGCAATGGATGCTCATACTAAAGTAGAGGAGTCAGCAGAGTTTGTTCACGAGGCAGTGAGAGATTTGAGCAAGACAACTGAACAATTTGGAGGAGACACTAGTTGGGTTGCTGCTATGTTGGAAGATGTTGCTAAGGCAATGGGAAAAGTGGATGACCTTGGCAACATTGCAATAGAGAAGACATTTGTTGGTTATCAAACGTCAATGTTACAATTATGCCAGAGTATTGCTAAACATTCTCAAGAATTGGTGAGCATTATATGAAGTGTAGACATGTTATTTATCTATTGCTACAGACACTAAAAGTCACATCAACTCCAGAAGAGGTGACAGATATTTGTCGTGATATCAGTATAAGTTATAGTGAACTAGTCAACTCTACACGTGGAGCATTAGCAACCGTGGAGTCTGAAGATGTACGTTGTCATAGATACACTGTTGCCATGGTTACATGTCTTTCTTAATAGGTGTCACAGAAATTGCGTTCTAATGTTCACGCTGTTGGTGATGCCACCACAGACCTGTTCCACTGTGCGGCTAATGCTCAAATTGCTCCTGATGATGCGCAGGCCATCAAAGATTTGAACTATGCCTCTAGAGTATTAGCTGAAAAGGTTTAGTAGCTCAATATTATTACATGAGAAATGTTGCTATATTGTTTATTAACAGTTGTCGTATGTCGTTGCTATGCTTAAAGCTGCTAGTAAAGGAACGCAAGCCTGTACTGAAGCCATATCAACCATTAATGGGATTGTGGGAGACTTGGAGACCACAGCAATGTTTGCAGCTGCTGGAGCTCTTAATCCTGAGGATGGCGTGAAGGGTAACTTTGCTCCAAGGAGAGAGGAGATATTAAAGACGGCTAAAGTACTTGTTGAAGACACTAAGCGTCTAGTCAGCAGTGCTGGAGGCTCACAAGAGCAATTGGCAAAAGCAGCTCATCTTGCAGTCAATACTATCACACAAGAAGCTGAAGCTGTTAAATTAGGAGCTACCGCACTCGGCTCTGATGACCTTGAGGCTCAGGTGATCACCCCAGATAATATTATAGTTGCTATGGTCACCGTTCATCCAGGTGTTGCTGTTGAATGCAGTGAGAGATGTTGCCAACGCTTTGTCTAACTTGATCGATACCACAAGAGCTGCCTCCGGTAAGAGTGTTAATGACCCTGCTATGGAGAAGTTGAAGACTTCAGCTAAAGTTAGCCATTGTTAACAAGGTAGCAGTTAAGCATGTGTGTGCTATAGGACATGGTAACTGGAGTCAGTTCACTACTGAAGACTGTTAAAGATGTTGAGAGTGAAGCTGGTAAAGGTGTCAGAACTCTAGAGAATGCCATTGATGCTATTGAAGAGGCCGTTAAGGTAATTGTAGTTACAAATTGTGATTGTGTTACCATGACAATACTGCTGGCAGGAATATGACTCAGAGAATCCTCCTAAACGTGATGCTCGGCCTGAAGATTTAGTTAGATCAACTAAAGGAGTTACCTTGTCAACAGCTAAGGCTGTTCAAGCTGGCTCGTCATGTAGACAGGAAGATGTGACTGCTTGTGCAAACATGGGCCGTCAAGCTATCGTCAGTATGCTTGTGTTGTGTAAGGTTAGTGCAGTAAAGCAATAATTTCCTCTCTTCAAAAGTCGGTAATTAGGGAACTGCTGTGCATGCCGAGAGTCCAGAACTTCGTCGTAAAACTAAAGTAGCTGGTAAAGATTGTGCAGTTAGTTATCAGAAACTGTTGAACCATGTTCACAATGTAAGTTATTACTAGTATGGTGTGCATCATATAGAATACTATTCTAGATTATAAAACACCCAACATACCAAGCAAAGCAGCAATTGGCTGAAATGTCACGTGAGGTTGCTCAAAGTGTTTCACAGCTTGTACATTGTGCAGAAGATTTGAAGGGTCTGTCTGTCTGTCTGTTTGCATTATTTGACTAACCATATGATCAACTTTGTAGGATCGGATTGGGTGAATTTGAAAGACCCTACAGTCGTTGCTGAAACAGAACTACTCAATGCAGCAGCTGCTATTGAAGCTGCTGCTAAGAAATTAGAAGAACTGCGGCCTCGTCCTCAATTGGTGCTGTTGTATTTTGAGATTTCTGATGCTATTTGTAACAATTACAGAAAGTTAACGAGGAGTTGACATTTGAGGAACAGATCGTGGAGGCTGCTAAGAACATTGGCACGGCAACAGCTGCTCTGGTGAAGGCTGCCACTGCTGCTCACAGAGAGTTGGTGGCACAAGGCAAGTTGAAGGTTTATGATGCTGGTAGTGATGACAGCCAGTGGTCTGAGGGTCTGGTGTCTGCTGTAAGTGATTGGTTATTCTATGTTGTGCATTAATAAGAGTAATCACAGGCCAAGCTTGTTGCTGCAGCAACTAGTAATTTGTGTGAAGCGGCTAACTTAGTTGTAAAGGACAATGCTCATGAAGACAAATTGATTGCTGGAGCTAAAGCTGTTGCCAGTTCTACTGCTCAACTGCTGATGGCTTGTCAAGTGAAGGCAGAAGCTCGCTCGGAGAACAATAAACGATTGCAGGTAGATAAATATTGCATGGCCACACTCCATTAATTGTTCGTATGACAGGTTGCAGGGTCAGCTGTAAAGAAGGCTACTGAGACACTTGTCAAAGCTGCTCGTAATGCCTCACAGAACGTCACATTTGATCCTAATGCTCCAAACACAGGAGGCTCACAACCAAGGGGAGCTGTCGCAATAATGAAACATACAATTGATGCTCAAGAAGAGATTAGTAAGAAAGAGAGAGAATTGGAAGAGGCAAAGCGACGCTTAAAAGCAATTCGTATGCAATATCGGCCTACGCAGCCTCGGCAAAGTTAAATATTTGAGGCACTCTTAAAAATAGAACAAATTTTTTAGTAGCAAGCAAGCTATTATTATTGTTTAACAATTGCAGTTGTTGTTGTTGTTGTTGTTGTTGTTAGGATAGCGTTACTGTGTTGTTAGCCTATAGCTGATGTTCCTTTTTTAACATTATATTAGATGTTGGCAGATGTTAATCTTGTTGGTATGCTGTTACTCCAGTAGCGACAATATTACAATCAAGATATTGCCTAATGTGATCTCTAGGGGTTACCTCATGCTCAATGATACAATGTACAATGATTTGCACATTATTGCTGAGGGTACTGGGTAGCTCATTAAATACAGTGGATGTTGAGTACAACTGCAGCTGGTACCAGTATCTAATAATTGAGGAAACAATTTATTGCATTGAGAAAAGTATCAGCATGGTGTTATGTTAAATGTGTACCTGGGATCTGTAGATGAGAACACCTTTATAATCCATATGCTTTATCCTGTGCCACCATTCAATGTAACACAATTGTATTTAGATTTAGTAGAATTCGATTATAGAGCTAAGTGCTTTGCTTCGTAATCTATACTGCATAAATACCTACTGAAGAATTATTAGTGTATATGTTATGAGACATTGTGTCTAACTAAGTGCACTGATGTAAAGCACAAGTGTTAAAATCCTGAACTATTCTAATAGGCTAATAGGGTGTTCATTGCACTAGCACTATACCATTGAACTACGCAGGTGACAGCATGTACACAACATCATTGATCATTTTATCCCCTCCCTTCCTTAAACAACTCTGACCTTTCCTTGTATCATTCTGTGTTTAACCTGTCTTCCATTTATTTTACTTCCTGTTTCTTTATAATAAGGTATTAGCGTCTCAAGTTAGACCTGGATCCTTGGTAGTCTGTCGTAGCCAGACTTTTTACCTTGCAGGGCCTTATCGCTTGAGTATAAGGATAAGGCCCTGCACGGTAAAAAGAGTCTGGCTACGACAGACTAGATCCTTAGGGGGTTCTTCACAAAATTGTTCAAGGATATTTGGATTTAGGTTAAATTTCAACATCCCATTTCAATTCCAATATCCAAAAAATATCCTTGAGATGGGTGTGGATGTATACATGTGTGTGCACATGCATGTATGTGTGTGTATAATGTATGTAAACTGGTCTGTGCATAAAAATTGTCTAAATGCTTTGTCCATGTGTTTCTGTATATACAATACAATTCATATATACAGTAGCACACGTGTACACACAATAATACACGTAATAAGCAGACAGCTGCAGCAGCAACTGTACAAACAACATTAATAAACACTACAAATGCTACTAACTCATGGGGTTTCAACACAGACAAATGGCTGTGTAACCCATCAGTCAATATTTAGGTGTTTAGCCATCAGTCAACCCATCACCTCAATAAAATCAAGAGAAAAAGAAACTTCTATCAAAAATCTCCATGAGTGCCATGACTACCATCAAGCTAATAATATTTCCTATCAAGTTGACAACAGCTCTATCAAGATACACTAGATAGCATTGTCATGGCAACACAATGGTGTCTAGTGTAACTGGTAGAGAGCAACAAGTTAAGAGTTTACAGTGAAGACCTCAATGAACCGCTTTACACGTCGTGCAGTTATAAACACGAGTCACATATGGTAGATAGCTGGATTATAAGTCTGAGATTAAGCGCAATCATTCATCCATAAATACATGTAATGCCGGTAGAATTTTATTCCATAAAGTTGCGCATGCGTCCTTAGCTTGGCGTTAGTTTCCATGGTAACATGGATCCCGATACTAGTCCCTTATATTGTGTTGAGCAAATAAAAATTCCTCCTCTATTACCAAATATTTTAAAGGATTTTACGAAAGCTGCGATACTTACTCAACCCCCTGATCTACTGGAATGGTCAGCAGCGTGAGTTATCCTAGGCATAAGGGATGATTGCTGTTTTATTAAAGCGCCTTCATGTTTTAGATATTTTAAGGCATTGTCTGTTGGCGAAGTGGCGCCAGTAAAGAATAGACTGGATAATAATTCACCAGCTAATATCAATGATTTAACCAAAGGTCAACTTGCAATGTTGCACAAACAGGTAAATTAATTTTTATGCGCTTATTAGGGGTACGCTCATTAATTTACGCCAGGTGCCTTAGCAGCCATGCCTATTTTTCAGGTGAAATGTTTGCTTATACAGATATATAGGTTAATCACCATTGGTGATGAGCTAAGCATTGCCATTCCTGGACGGATGAAGCTACTGAAGTCAGGGTGGCAACTTAGCTAAATGAAGCTGCAAATTACTTAAACATTAGGAGGGGTCATCGCCCCTGGGCTCATTTTTTCTACCTATGGCGCTTAATTCATGGGTATTAAGAATATGCTTCAGACATAAGGATTGAACACATTGATATGTGAAAATGATATATCAAAATTCATAATGTGACAATTGATGCAATATCAGTAAATCAAGACTCACAATAGTGAGTCGCGAGGCCAAGAAGAAGCGCAGCAACGCGACCACTGAGTGAGTTATTTACACGTAGCACCGCCCTCAAACTCGCAAACGCTCTAGTCAAGCCGCCATTAAAGCTATCGCTTAGTTATTACCGACCCACAACGTTCTTACTATATAGAATCAACAAACCGAGAATGGAGGAAATAGGCGCCACCATTCCTAAGTACCAGCCATTGCGAGTTTTATGGCGCCCGTTGTGCAACCATAGATAATAGAGCTTACGCATGGATTAGAAACACAATATAATTTACGGTATAATGCTCGACACGGTCACGTGATTAATATAAGGAAGTGCATGGTTACAAATAAATGGGCGTTGCCCCTGAATTCTACGGCGATTTCATCTTTTATTACTTAACTATCTCCACATCTTACACACACAGACCTTGGTTACCTAGTGGGCATGTTAAACAGATGTTAGCGTGGTTAATTCTCGACAAATTACTGATTTCTAAAACATGGGCGGCGACGTACAAATCACTTTTGTAGTTTTATAGAGAAGATTACGAGCTTTCAACGAAATATATTCTATTTAGCAGTTACATTAAGATACCAACCATGCAATGATGGGCTATTTTTATGGACAGCTATTGTATACAACAATAGCAGCTCAAATACTCGGTGAAGTTACCCTTACCGATGTAGTAACATTATTATTATTGTAATACCATAGCTGTCTAATAAGAAACTGGCTACACTATTGCATGGTTGGTATCTTAATGTAACTGCTAAATAGAATATATTTCGTTGAAAGCTCGTAACTTTCTCTATAAAACTACAAAAGTGATTTGTACGTGTTTTAGAAATCAGTAATTTGTCGAGAATTAACCACGCTAACGTCTGTTTAACATGCCCACTAGGTAACCAAGGTCTGTGCGTGTAAGATGTGGAGATAGTTAAGTAATAAAAGATGAAATCGCCGAAATCAGTAATTTGTCGAGAATTAATCACGCTAACGTCTGTTTAACATGCCCACTAGGTAACCAAGGTCTGTGCGTGTAAGATGTGGAGATAGTTAAGTAATAAAAGATGAAATCGCTGTAGAATTCAGGGGCAACGCCCATTTATTTGTAACCATGCACTTCCTTATATTAATCACGTGACCGTGTCGAGCATTATACCGTTAATTATATTGCGTTTCCATGCGTAAGCTCTATTATCTATGGTGCGACTACGCACGACGAACCATCCTTTCCCGCCCAATTCGCCCGTTTACTAGACAATTAGTACCTTCATTGTTTGAAGAATCAATATCCCGAAGTTCATAGACATCGATTCTGATACAGCCTTATAAATGCCTTCCTGTCACCACAAAAATTTTACGTGGCAGTCGTTTTTTTCTTCTTTGTTTCTTTTATTTTCATCGCACACTTTTTTCGGGGGCTTGCGGGAGTTTTCGTGAACCCCGGAAGTTTTTTTCAAACTCTCTTTTTATACATTCACTTGTTTGTCTAATAACTCACTCATTTCTTCATGGATTTCAGCCAAATTTGTATCAGCACTTCTCCAATGTATGCTCTACCTGTCATACTATTATTAGTCTGAAGTAAACACTTGAATGTATTTGAGAAGGGCTATTACACTGCAGGTTTATAGTTGTCATAACTTGGACCCCCTTCGAATGATTTGTATAAACTTTCAGATGTACAATCTATACTGATGTATCACTCTGTAGTGAAAGTTAAAAAAATATCTCGGGCTTGAGTTTTTCAAAATTAAGCTTTAAAGTTTAATTTGCAATATTGTGTGCTAGGCAAGTACAAGTTATGCCTATACAGTATTTTGCTAGCAATAACATGTGTTTATACTTCCAAAAAAGTAGTGATATGCTAAACAAAAACACCCTGGGTGTAAAAAAGTGCGAGGCCAATCAGAAGCAGCATTGCAAATAGGTATGTGCGACCAAAAACTTTGATATCAGTTGAGGTCAAGAAGTTACTTATCAAAAATCTACTTAAATGACATACAATAGTTTATAGCATATTTTCACAACTATGATTGGCTTTGTCACTTGGCCACCTTTTTCACACCATCATTATTAATAAAGGTGGCCAAGTGACAAAGCCAATCATGGTTGTGAAAATATGCTATAAACTATTGTATGTCATTTAAGTAGATTTTTTGATAAGTAACTTCTTGGCCTCAACTGATATCAAAGTTTTTGGTCGCACATACCTATTTGCAATGCTGCTTCTGATTGGCCTCACACTTTTTTACACCCAGGGTGTTTTTGTTTAGCATACAGGTTACAGTTTCATGAGTACTGATTACCAAGTAGGGCTGGGAAAAATGAATATTCAGAAAGTCGTTGCTACCTTACTATTCGCATTCATTTAAGCCATATTTTTAGCCTCATTTAATTAATTACAAAAATTTAATGTTGTATTTGGCTCTCCAGACTTCTCACCAATAGACACATGACGTATAGTATAAATAGGAAGATTGTTTGTGTTGTACTAAAAAAATGTTCATCCTAGCTCTAGGTACAGGCAATATAACCTAATCCCTGACTATGTTGTTGATGTTAATAATAATAATAATTACATAACCAATTTTTCTTTCCTTATGTCTGCTTTGTATTCCTGCATGTATGTATGTATGTATTTAATATGTATGTGTCCTGTACCTGCATGTATGTATGTTTGTATGTACCCATGTGTGTGTATAATTACATAACCATATTATAAAAAAATAATCTAATAATTACATAACCTAGTAATAAGAAAAATAATCTGATAAATAATTAATAATAATAATACTGTTATATAAAGCTTGGACCACTTGGTACTGTGATGTCACCATTATTGGAAAAGAAATGGAGAGAAACTGGATTTGCTAAAGGACAACTCCAAGAATTATTAAGGTATTTGATCTGGTACCTTATCCATTAATTAAAAGCATTGTAATAGTCTTGGAGAATTTGGTGAAGATGTTGATTGGGAGAAATTACTGACACTTGCTTGTTCATCACTGGAACAAGTAATTATTAATATAACACACACACACACACGCACGCACACACATATACATACACACACACACGCACGCACACACATATACATATACACACACATGCGCGCACACACACATATACATACACACACACGCGCGCTCGCACACACACACACGCACTTGAACTTGAAGCCAGCCATCCTGAGATGATGCTGTCCAGAGGATGTGGTCACACGTCTCTTTGTTATCGTTGAGGACGAGTGGTAGTACATTTATGCCTTGGCATGTCTTGTCTCCTTCGAAAAGATCTATGGCAGGTGGTACAAACAAATGGCTTGTCTGGAGGTGGCGCCATCACGTGCTGATTAAGACCATCAAAACAAATTGTTCTCCATCTGGTACAATCCTGTGCTTCCATATACCATGATGACTCGCTGATCCCACACTTCTTCAAATCCTGACAGACCTTGTCCCGCCAACGAAGCCTAACCCCATGAGCAGGATGCTTTTGAGATAACCAACCAAACAACAGCTTCTTTGGATGTCTTGTGTCAGGCATTCAAGCAACATGTCCCAACCATCTCAACCTATACTGAGTAAGCAAATCACCAATACTCTCAACCCTGCCAAATCGACCAGCCAGCTCAGCAGTAGTGAGGTGTTCCTTCCACTGAACAGTTCTACTTATACCCAAAATGCAACGAACACAGCGTCGGTGAAACCGGTCCAGCTTACCAACCAGCTCCTGGGTGGGAGCCCAGGTTTCAGCACCATACAGCAACACTCCCAACACTACAGATTGGTACACCATCCTCTTGGTCTCCATTGTCAAGTCTGATGCAGCGAACACAGAATCACGGAGACTGCCAAAAGCTCTAGATGCTTGAGCAATCCTGCAGCTAACCTCACCATTGGTCCAACTATTCCACCACATGCCTCAACCAGAGATCCCAAATACTTAAACTGTTCAACCACTTCCACTACACCTCCATCATGGTATTTCGCTCAGCTGAATGTTGGATGGATCATAGATTAGTTTGTGCTACCCTGAGGCTTCATCCAGTTTTCAAGAAACAGACATCATGTAGACAGAAGAGATTTAATGTTGGCCCTTTGTACAATGGGGAGTTTGTGCAGAAATTTGTAAGTCAACTATTGGAAGATGTATGGGATGGGGAGGCTGAACTATTTGCCAGAGTTCTTAACAATAGATTGCAGTTGGTGGTTGAAGAGACAGTCTCAGATTCTCAGTGTGGGTTCAGGGCTGGTAGAGGTTGTGTTGACATGATATTTTGTGTTCGTCAGTTAGTGGAGAAGGCCATTGAACATAATAATAAGCTGTTTCTGCTATTTGTTGACTTACGCAAGGCCTATGATTCTGTGCCCAGAGCAGCCCTTTGGTGTGCTTTGCAGAAGTATGGTGTACCCGATATCATGATTGAGCTTATACGGTCTCTTTATGATGGTATGTCTACTACAGTGACAGTTGGAGGTGGGAGGTCAGAGCCATTCTCAGTTCGGAATGGTTTGCGTCAAGGGTGCACTATCGCTCCTCTGTTTATCCTGTACTTTGGGGTAGTGATTGATAGATGGCTTAATCGGTGTCAAGCAGCAGGTGTGGAAGTGCAGTTGAAGCTGGGTGGGAGGCTGGTTGGAGAGAGAACAAAGAGACCAAGCTCTTTTGCACTGTCGGAGTGCTTGTTTGCAGATGATGCTGCTCTGGTGTGCTCCTGTAGAGGGGATGTGGTGTTGGCTGCCAGAATATTTGATGAAGTAGCTACTGAGAATGGTCTTACCCTGAGTGTCCCTAAGTCAAAGCTGTTGGTTGCTGGGATTGGACTCACTAATGATGATTTGGCTCCATTAGAACTGAGCATCAGTGCAGTAGCATCGTGAGCAACGCATCAATACAATGCCATATCTTCATCCCTAGATGTTGCCATGTATACTGACGAATTATCTTCTTTGCAAACTTGTGTTCATTACACAAAGCTCATTTAATGCACAGAAGCTAAGCAGATGTTCTCCATTCTCATTTAATCGACCAACACCAAACATACCCCTCACTCCCAACCATGATGGGTCTGTGTCATCTCCACATCCAACTCTTGCATTAAAATCACCCATCACCAGCAAAAGATCATCAGGAGGTGTTGAACTGATCACAGCTTGCAGATCATCAAAGAACTGATCCCTCATCTCAACAGATGCCCGATGGGTAGGGGCATAAACAGTCACGATGGTAACATTCAACTTAGTAGAGTCATTTAAACACAGCTGTACTGGGACAGATACAATCCTGGAGCTAATGGCAGACCATTTCCCTCCCAAATCCCTCCATGGTGTTGCCATTAGGGGATCCAACACAATAGCAACTGCCTCACCACGCTGGACAGCATCACCAGACTGAGGAACACTGCGACCGGAATGAAGCACTGTAAATCCATCTACTTCATAAACATTATCACCAAACCACTTAGTCTCACTAATACATTTATACTCATATGAAAGCGTTCCAGTTCTTGTACCAGAAATTTAATCTTCATATCAACATGCACTGGGCCACCCTTAGGTCAAACAGTAGCAGTCTTTATACTACCATCCATCTCAACAAGGCTTCAAACATTCCAGCACCCCACACGTAAAAAGCTAAGGCAGTTAGAACTGCCAGGGTACTTTACCATAGTGACACGCAGCTTCTCTAGTGAATTTGTGATGGAAAACACTAAGGGCTCGCTACACCACTGTAGTGTGAGACTCCAAGGATTCAAGTGGCCACTGAAAAATCAGTATGAGAAACCACAAGAAACTAGATCTGTAGAGTTTAGTCGGCTTTAGCCAATGTTCGCAAAAACAAACACTGCCCAGGGGTCACCACGCAGAGGCATCGACTAACATAGCCTTAAAAAAGACTGACCCCTAAAGACTGATACACACACACGTATGTACATACATACGTATATACATACATGCATACATACATGCATACATACATACATACATACATACATACATACATACATACATACATACATACATACATACATACATACATACATACATACATACATACATACATACATACATACATACATACATACATACATACATACATTCATTCATACATACATACATACATACATACATACATACATACATACATACATACATACACACACACATACACACACACGTACGTACGTACGTACGTACATACATACATACATACATACATACATACATACATACATACATACATACATACATACATACATACATACATACATACATACATATATACATACATACATTGCATATATATATAGCATAAATACATGCATAATCACATAAATAGATACATACGTACATACATACACACACACACACACACACACACACACACACACACACACACACACACACACACACACACACACACACACACACACACATGTACGTACGTACGTATATACAGTGGTAGTGCTTATGATAAGGGTTGAAAATTGTCCACATACGTTATGCACTGTATACACATATGGCTATAGCTGCTGGATATTAGAGTTGGGCAATATTATGATATTATCGTATATTGTGATATTAAAGCGTCACGATAATCGATATCGAAGAGAAATTTTTAGTATCGTAATATCGGCAGCACAATACTTATCATCAATACCATGATTATCGTAACATTTATTGTTCATAAACATTCAAATTTTATATTATCAGAAAGTATTTCATCCTATGTCACAATTAGATTTCGTGAGATTTGCTGCATATAACACTGGTATTTTCTCTTTCTACACGCCAATTACAGTAGTTAGTAGCTCTATTACAACTAAATAGAAAAAAGAGTCCATATCCGGTCATGCCTGTGCACCAATACCCGCTTTTTTTCTTTTGCTGCACAAGATTGGTAGCTCATACCATGGTGGCTGATGGTACGGTGAACAACCCTACCGAGACTGACGAACAGGTGGCGGAGCGAGAGAAATGCATATCCACGTTGTTAGCTGACAAGGATTTGAGAGAGCTACTCATACAGAAGCTGACCGATGGCAGCCACGTGACGAAGGGAATCACGCGTGATAGCACGAGTAACGTCGAGACCGCTACTGGACAGATCCCGACTGGCAGCACCAACTGGCTAGCATTCCCAACGCAGTTCCCATTCATGCCTTTTCCCGCTACATTGTTCTGGGGACCGTTTCACACCTCACCCGTGTCTGGCGCTGAAACGAGCAACCCACCTGAAATCAGCCGTCAAACCCTCCACAGTTCCGCATGTTTGTCAGGCCAACCTTTTCCCTCACGTATGCAGCACCAGGGTGAGGACCTATCTGGCTCCTCACGTTTGCAGGGCCAGGACGACGAGATTGACGAAGACTTCGGAGAGCTTCTGGACGAAGAGGAATCGCTAGAGTTGGTACAGTTTGACCCAACCGTTCCTGACGAGAATGCATGGGAGGCAGGAGAGATAATCAATAGCTTCATCGAGAAACATTTTAATCACACCATCACAGCCAAAGAGAGGGATGCAATAATGAAGGATTTTCCCAAGCCCTCCTGTACAGCTTTCTGCATGCCCAAATTGGACGAGGACATCAAAAAGCAAATTAGAATGACGGGCAAGGATCCCCACTTCAGAGTCAAGAAACACCTTTTTAAGCTCCAGGAGCAGATTTTAGGCATGGCAGGCCCCCTTACCTGCCTGTGGGCAGACCTTAATCAGGATGCTACTGTGAATCCTGAAGACATAATACTGCTGCTGCAGAGAGTATTGGTCCTCCTGGGTAGTGCATATTACACTGTCACCCAGGAAAGGAGGCGAGTAGCTTTGGCTCCACCATAAACTCCCTACCGGACGACACAGAGGAGCCTAAGGAGAAGGAGAAGACCTTGTTCGGCGGTGGATTCCTCGAAAAAGCCACTAAGAGGATCGAAGAAGAAAAGTTATTGGCTAAGGTGATCGGGGCAGGACTTAAACCACCACCAGCAAAGCACCGCAGGAAAGATAACAAGGACCCAAATGACCTGCGCCGTTTTTTGGAGAACGGCGCCTCTGCAAGATATGGCAGCAGGAACCCCGGACACCGACAGCCGTACCCCCAGAAGCGGCAGGTCAGATTGCAGAGAACAATGCTACACACAAGCAGTGGACAAAGAGCAATTAACTCCTGCACACACCAATTTACAATTTACAACAGTGTTTTGTTCCCTATTCCTAGTGTATCAAATCTCCCAACAGCAGGCTGGCTCCCACATTGTCTCCAAAACTGGCAGAAAATAACAGCTGACCAGTGGGTATTCCAAGTAGCTTGGGGTTACAACCTGGAACTGCTGGCAACCTAAGCCCAGGAGTTGCCTCCAAGAACCCTGGGTACCAGAAATCGAGAGGAGGTGCAGAAGCTAATGGCCAAGGGTGCAGTAAGGAAGGTCACCCCCTGTGCAGATCAATTCCTCAGCCAAATCTTCCTAGTTGCCAAGAAAGATGGGTCATACAGACCAGTCATAAACTTGAGGCCCCTGAATCAGTTTATGCAGCAGGTGCATTTCAAGATGGAAAACCTAGGAATGATGAGGGACCTACTGAGAGAAGGTGACTGGATGGCCTCAATAGATCTAAGGGATGCTTATCTGTCGGTCAAAATCTGGGAGGATCATCGGAAATACCTACGATTTCTATGGCAATTACGAATTCCAGTGCCTCCCCTTTGGCCCTACGGGTATTCACCAAGCTGCTGAAGCCTGTACTTGCAAGGCTCCGTCACCAGGGAATCTGCCTCATAATGTACCTGGATGACATGTTGGTGATGGCGCAGCCCAGGGAGGAGTTACACTTCAGATAACATCTCTCCTGGAGCTACTCGGATTTGTAGTAAACAGGGAGAAATCTCAGTTACTTCCAACTCAGGCAATACAATACCTTGGTTTCCTGGTGGACTCCAGGGAGATGAAGATCAAGCTGATGGAAGAGAAGGCAGTACAGATCACAACAGCCTGCAGGAAGGCCAGACAGAAGGGATCACTATCAGTGAGGGAGCTAGCCAGGCTGATCGGCAAGATGACATCAACTCCACCAGCTGTTTTTCCAGCCCCGCTATGGTACCGAGATCTCCAATGCCTGAAGAATCAGGCCCTACAGAGATTGCAGTCCTTTGAGGCATCTGTGAGACTGAGCCAGGAGGCCCTCTTAGAACTGGATTGGTGGACATCCAAGGGAAACTTGACAAAGGGAAAAACATAACACCACAAGATCTCGACCTAAACATGGAGACAGATGCCTCAATGCTAGGATGGGGAGCAGTCTGCAGGGGCGTATGGAGGACTGTGGTCCCAGTTGGAACGCAAGAACCACATCAACTACCTAGAGCTCCTGGCAGCTGTGTTGCAGTGAAATCCTTTGCCAAAGACATGAGGAACAGTCATGTTCATCTAAAAATGGACAACAGAACGGCGGTATTCTACGTGAATCACATGGGGGGGACCCGCTCCCCTCTGCTGAGCAGGCTTGCAACCCAGCTCTGGCAATGGTGCCTGGAGAGGAACATATCACTCACTGCAGAACACCTTCCAGCAGTAGACAACTGTGTAGCGGACGAAGAGTCCAGAATGATCGGACAGACACAATGGTTTGTGATTAGAGACTGTTATGTTACAGACCTGCAATGAAATGCTAGGAAGAGATGGTAGGAAATAGCCCGACTGGTTTGCTGCTGTGCAGAGTTTCCTCCAACCACTGATCTCTAAACGTAATGCGTTGTTCTCCCGTTGGTTGTGGTCTGGACGTGCTGCTGACAGACAAAGATATTTGTCACAGAAGCGTTGTGTGGCCAGCGCTGTTAGATCTAGCAAGAACAAGTGGCTCCAGGAAATCCAAGTTGCATTGGCTCAGGGCAGACCTAATGTGGTGTGGCAAGATATTTGTGCTATCTGTGAATGTCGAGCAGGTATCCAACCAGTGCGCCATCAAGAATAATAATGGAGAAGTACATGTGTGTTGGATCTGAAGAAACTTTGTATAGATGGGGAGAACACCTTGAAGGGGTTTTAAATGTAATTGGTTCCTCTAACCAGGGAGCACTTGATGGTGTGGAACAATTTCCGCTAAGGAGTGGGCTGGTTGAGCCTCCTGACAAGGATGAGATCTTAGGGGCTCTTGGGCGACTTGCTGTGGGTAGGGCCGGTGGCCTTAATGGTTTGTTGCCTGACGTTCTGAAGTGCTGTGGTGGGCCATTGTTAGATTATATCCTCACGTTGTTTCAGACTGTTTGGAAGGAGAGGTGTGTGCCCGCAGAGTGGAGAGATGCCCTGCTAGTCCCCGTACCCAAGAAAGGAGACTTGTCTTCTTGTAATAATTGGAGAGGCATTAGCCTCTTGGATGTGATGGGTAAGGAGGGGCTACAATATCGTACAATTAATACGATCCTGTCAGCAGTCTCAATGACCCACAGTCATATTAAAGGAACTCCTATTGGCCAGCACCCCCTAGTCTCAAGGCTCTTGAGAGGAGTTTACAATACACGACCACCACAGCCCAGCCACATGGGACGTGGATGTGGTTATCAGGCACTTGCAGTCACTGGGTGAAAGTGAGACACTGACCCTGAAGCAGCTGTAGAAGCTGACCCTGCTGATGGCACTAGTGGAGGCAAGTAGAGTAAGAGCTTCAGGCCTTAGATCTTAGATTTGATCCTATCGCCCAGAAGGCATTCTTTTCCAACTGCCAACCTTGGGCAAGAAGAGATCAATGGGAGCGCCACCTAAGCAACTCATGTTCAAAGCCTTCCCAAGTGATAACCGATTATGTGTCATGAAGTATCTACGGCAGTATGAAGCAACCACAATCGAACACAGAAAGAGCGACCCAGGCAGGCCTCAACCATTGTTCCTGTCATACATCAAGCCTCACAAACCAATAACCTCCCAGTGCCTAGCTAACTGGCTGAAGGAAAGGCGGGAATAGACACCTCGATCTTCAAGGCCCACTCAGTGAGGGGTGCTTCTAGTACTGCGGTCTCAGAGAAGGGGTACTTATCAAGGATATTCAACGTACCGTGGATTGGAGCACCAATTCCACCTTCCGTAGATTCTATTATGGGCCTACCCGGACAAGCAACTACGCTCGGACACTACTCCAACCAAGGGCAGAGACGACTCAGAGCTCATAAAGATCATCTGTGAACCTGACATTGTCTAGGCTGCTGAACTTTATGTCATGTATATTATTGGGCTTTGTGCCATTCATATTATAGGATGCCAAAGTATTGGACTTTGTGCCATGTTGTTGCTTTGTGTCATTCATGCTATTGGACTGTGCTGCTTGGCCAGTTGAGGCTATCATATAGTGCCTCCTATAGCACAATCACTTCATTGTACATGCATATTCACTGCAGCGATTATGTATGCTTTGAACTCTACCAGTGCTATATGCAGCGAATCTCACGAAATATAATTGATGATTTGACGAGGGCCCAGAGGGCCTGAAGTTAAATCATAATTATATGAGTGAGATGAGCAAATATAACACTGGCCCATCCCGTGGATGTTTAGTTACCCCTCCCGTGTTATTTGTTCTGTAAGGCTTGCTACTGTGGCAGCAAAATCACAAGTGGGTATTGGTGTGCAGGTGCAACCAGATATGGACTCTTTTTTCTATTTAGTTGTAATAGAGCTACTAACTTCTGTAATTTGCGTGTAGAAGGAGTGTTATATTTGCTCATCTCACTCATATAACTTCAGGCCCTGGGCCCTCATCAAATCATCAATTTTAGTGCTTGTAATACTGTCACTGGTTAGCTAAAATGATATCATGATAATATCGATTATCATGATAATTACTCACATGATATAATTATCGTAACATGGAACTTTTGATATTGCCCAACCCTACTGGATATTTATTTGTATCTTGTACAGTAGTTTTCCTATACATTATAATACTTAGTGTATTAGTAAATTTGTCTGGTCAATGTATATATAATTATTTCAATGTGTAATGTTTCAACAGAACATGCCACAGGCATTAAAAGTACTATGTGAGATATTAACAACTGATCCAGAGGGTGGCCCAGCAAGAATACCTGTAGAGCAATTTGAAAAACTCTACAGGTTTTTAGCTCATGTGGATGGTGAAGTTGCTAGTGAACAAATACATAAAGTAATGGAATATTTAAAGAATGACCCAGCGTTAGTGCTGCCCTTAACTGATAATATACTGTATTACTACTTTATTCATATTGTAGGCCAAGATTTGATGGAAAAGTTGGACCTCGAGATTTTTTGCACCCTAGCTGCCCCAGACTGGATTCCAGCTAATATTATATTAATGTTATTTCGAGAACACACACATGTAACAAGAGTGAGAATCTCCTTCATGATGCAGTGTGCAATATTATCACATGAGCAGTGTAAACTAGAATGTTTAGTGGTTTGTGATCATCTTCATTTAGCCTTGCTATCAAGCAATTATTGATTTCCAAAGTCTTGCATAAACAGTTCAGAATAATTTACATGATAAATAGCCAATCATTGCATTTGCATAAAACATAGCTAACTGTACTTCTGGTATCAATGGCTTATGCAAACTTCAGAAATTGATGTAGCTATAATTGGGGCGAGCCCCACCATATGGGATCAACAGTGAAATCTGTCTTCTTGCTTGCTTGCTTGATTCATATGTCAAAGCCTCTATATGGCTGAAAGCCGTTTAAGTGCAAACCATTTGATGTTAGGATTGCATATAGCACTGAATGGCTAGATAGATGCATTGAAGTATCAGCTGCCTTGCCACCCTATAGCCAGCTAGCTACATAATATAAAGATAGGTGACTATTAGATGTTTATAAAGATATAAGAGACAAATCTTCCTTTACACTTTGTCAAAAGGGCCTCACTATTTACTTTTCTTTATAATAGCTGATACCACCACTTGCTTATTATGCATGCTTGTGATACCTTTTGTGACAAATTAATATTATTACATATGTTATTTCAATTCACTGTAATCACTTTAATGTTAATATCCCAGTTTTCATGAAATACATACCAGTACAAATTTTTAAAACCATCATGTAGATAGCTGCACTGTTGTTTGTATACTGAGACTGAACTGTACATGTTTTGTTCTCTGTGCTTATAATTATTGGGGTAAGCCCCACCATATGGGATCAACAGTGAAATCTGTCTTCTTGCTTGCTTGTTTGATATGTCAAAATCTCTTTATATGGCTGAAAGCCATTTAAGTGCAAACCAGCATTACATAAAACATGTGGAGTGCTAACGCTAACCATAGGCATGTATATACCATTCAAGTGCTAACTGTAAGTTATTAACCACAATATGTGAATAAAACTTTCTAATCAAAGTGTTAGGATTGCATATAGCACTGAATAGCTAGATAGATGCATTGAAGTATCAGCTGCCTTGCCGTCCTATAGCCAGCTAGCTACATAACTTTTCTACGACACATTAGATAGGTGACTATTAGATGTTGTTTATATAAAGATATAAGAACAAGTCTCCCTTAAATCAATTTAGTCTGTTTTTGAAAGTAGATTCTTGTCGTTACTTTGAACAACCTTGTGCGTTTCGTAGTCACGAGTAATTTCGTGTTTTGTGAAAGGCGTGTAATAGAAATATGTTTGTGTAGGGCAAACTCGTACTAGCCGTTTCCAAGGTAGCTAATAATCGGCTATATAATAATATGTGACTGTCTGAGCGAAAACCAGCCTAGTTCACACCTCCGATTCTGCCTAGTTAATGAATCAAAATCTATTTGGAATGTTACACAAAGCTCAAATTTTCAGCAATGATAAAGTTATGATACTTCTACTCACTCTGTAAATATGAACTCTGCATGCATGTCCTTCCTAACAAAAGTTATAAAGCATTGAAGTGGCAAATTTGGAAGTGTGAACTAGGGTGGTTTTCGCTCAGACAGTCACATATATTAAATACCAATCTGCTGTGTTGCTTTTGCCTATTGAAATCCAACCTATGATGAAAAATATCTTTAAGTTGTTCATGGCCGTATAACCGCACACAGCATTGGGATTAACACATGTGTAAGTACAGTGCTTGTTTTATTGCTTAAGCGATAGTTTTATTCAGAGGGGTGAGCCAATGTTGAATAAAGTAGAAAACATATTGCCTGTGGCTATGCGTCGGGTCGCCATGCCAGGTCTAACCATAGATATAATACACGGAACATTCCGTGTATTATATCTATGGTCTAACTCAGAGGTGTAGGAAGATGGTATCTGTCAGGGGGGCACTGATTCATCTATGCAGGCCACGAAGTATAGCCCTACTCTTGCATGCTAATGCTAGGGGGTCTGGAGGCATGCCCCCCCCAGGAAAATTAGGTGCTGTGAGATTGAATCTGGGGGCATTTGAAACCAAATTCTTAGTGCATTTATTTCATGCATGGGTAATACATAGTGTCTTTATGATACAATAACATGCATTTTGAGCATAATTAATTAATTAATTAATTGCGTGGGTGGTTGATAACATTGTGCCTACTGATATACCTTTTCTATACACTGCAGTGTGATATAATAGATCTAAAAATCACACAAGCAATCCATACATTACTTGCTTTTGCAAAAGCGGAATGTTACTTTCAAATCCTGGGATTTTGAAATTCTATTTAATTACGAACGAATTTCGAATCGTAGTTTGCTAATTAGCTATTACAAGTCACGTGACTATAGTTGGTGCACGTAGCAGCTGCATTCATGGCGAGATTCGTGGCATACTCCCTCATCACTATTTCCGAATTCGAGTCGATCTTAATACCGCCAAACCATTGTCGCGAGGTTTTTTCTTGCCTTCTAAACAGTGCACTATAATCGTAATAAGTTGCTTAATACCAAGTCACGTGACTATAGTTGTAATATTTCCTAAGGGGCTCCCGCGCTCCCTGGTTCCTACTTCCTACGCCACTGAACTATAGTCTGGCATAGCCAGACCCTTGGATTTGATCGCGCGCGCTTTAAGAAGGGTTGGCTACGCCAGACTAACTAAACTAATCACAAAATTAACTGGTAGCGTTTCAAAGCATCTCTCGTTCATAGAAGAAATAATAGTATACCTTAAATTTTAAAGAAGCTTGGTTGTTAACGGGACTACTGGTTCTTTCTTCATCCGTAAATGCATTAACAAGGAGTGTTTGTCACATCAGATCAATAAGAATATCAAGTCGTCACAACAACGGACTCAGACTAAAATTAGATCATCATCTGTGATACCTACAATGTAAACATAGAACTACTTAGTAAATTTAAACCTAATTATCAAAATTTGTAATCACACTAGACTCCACCCAAATCAAATCTAAAGGTGGTGGAGCTCGATGAAAATGTCCTATGGATGAGCGAGGACCACGCACACACGCGATGGCAGACCACAGAAGTAAAAAAGAAAGACTGCAGTGGAGCCAGCCCATCACCACACCGTAATTATCACTCCATTTGGAAGCCAATAGAGAAGCAAGCCTTCTGTAGAAAGTGGTCACCTCCGGAGCTAACCCCCCCCCCCCCCCGTAGCTGACATCACAATAGGTGTAAAGGAAGCATGCTCTGTCTCCCGGACCCTCTGGCCATATGCTCGTCACTTAGTGTTCTCGTGACGCCTGTAAGCAGCAGAGATGGAATTCATGTTGGATGGAGCATATGGATTGAAAACTCGCACATCCACAAAGCAGCGTTCAGACCGACTCCCCCAAAAACCATTCATCACAATATCCAGCCGTGCACCTTCCTGGGTGTTTGCTGTAGTCAAGGAAAAAGAGTCGGGGTTACTCACAGGTTGCAGCTCAGGTTCAACCTGGACCTGGTGGCACACCTCAGTCAACAGACGAACAGTGAGGTCTCTGATCTCATTATGACGAAGGGAAGGAAGACCACCCTTGGGGCAAGACAAGGCGTGATCAACCGAAAAGGCAGCACCACAAGCACAGTGAGATGGTATCCGACGCAAAGGCCAACCATAACGGAGGGCTATAGGAGTGTTTGTCTGTTACAAGGAGTGTTTGTCTGTTACGTATAATTTATGGGGTCATTTCCAATCTATGCATAAGCATATAATATAATACTAGGTGAAATGCACGGCATTGAGGGGCGAGCCTGATGCTTTGATAGATGCATGTACATATACACTTAGCTACCTTCACATGCAACTGATTTGACATTGTAATAATTATAAGCACAGAGAACTAAATATGTAGCTACAGTTCAGTCTCAGTGTACAAGCAACAGTGCAGCTATCTACATGATGGTCTTAAAAATTTGTACCGATATGAATTTCATGAAAACTGGGATATTAACATTAAAGTAATTACAATTTATAAACAACATCTAATCGTCATCTATCTTTATATTGTAGAAAATTGTGTAGCTAGCTGGCTATGGGACGGAAAGGCAGTTGATTCTATCTAGCCATTCAGTGCTATACAATCCTAACATCAAATGATCAGCTTTACTATTACAAACTCTAAGCTTTGATTAGAAAGTTTTATTCACACATTGTGGTTAATAAATTATGGTTAGCACCTGGAATGGCATATACATGCCTATGGTTAGCACTAATGGTTCACATGCTATGGTTAGCACTCCATGTGTTTTATGTAATGCTGGTTAGCACTCCACCTGTTTGATGTAGTGTTGGTTTGATACTACCATAACTAAAACTAAAAGTATTTTGGTATGGCCATTTTACTTTTGGGTAACCAAAAGTTCAAAACTATAACCAAAATTAATTAGTAAAATTTCTATAACTAAAATTCAAAAGTAAAAGTAAAACTTTTGGTTATGGCATGTATAAAGTCTATAATACATGCTTTCCTACATACTAGCAAGTGATTTGCTGTGTATCCCTGAAGAACATTCTCTGTTGCCAGTTACTCTTGCAATGGTAAGAAGAATTGGTCGTACTTAATACACCTATTCATTTTATAGAGTATCTCAGTCCTTCATGCAACTAACATGACGAATTGGGGGTTAGGAAAAATATTGACGAGTAACATTTTGATGAATTGTATCAGCCTTACATGCAAATAGCTATTGGAAGGAAAGTAGCTAAAACTTTGACAAATTGCAAAAAACATTAAATTCATCAATATTTCCCCCTTCAAAATTTTGCACTGTAGCTACAATACTACAAAATAAAACTGTTAAAACCATCAGAAATGGTGATAATTGCATTTCACTCCTACGCTTATGCAAAGTTTTTCCAAAAACTTGTAGCTAGCTATGTAGTGAATTTTTCTTGCTGGAATTTTAAATTGAAAATTACCAAAACTAAAAATTGGAAATAAAACTTTTGGTATACCAAATTTATAGCTACCAAAATCTAAAAGTAATATTGGTAAAAAACCAAAACTAAAACTAAATTTTGATACCAAAACATCACTAGGTTGATGTAATGGTTGATGTAATGCTTTCAGCCATATAAAGAGATTTTGATGTATCAAGCAAGTAAGCAAGAAGACAGATTTCACTGTTGATCCCATATGGTGGGGCTCGCTAAGGCTCGCCCCAATTAGCCAGTTATATCACAGTAGTCGTAGTTGTTATAACACTCTTCCTCACCTTCCCTCGAACTCAGTTGTGTAATTACAAAGATATCATAGTACTCCTACTGCGATATAGCTAACTAATAATAATACATACATGTAAACCTGTTATACAGTCAGCCAAGGGGTAGGCGAAGGGATTTAGAATGGTAAGATGCCTGTGTGATCAAGTAACTGAGTATACATGTAGAGGAGTAGCTAACTAGCTATGACTTTTGCTTTTGATCTGATGCATTAGATCTAACATGTAGCTAGCTGGCTATGCTATGTTCATGAGCAATCATATAGTCAGGTACTGAAATTAAAGTATTGCCTGACTGCTACTTGATCAGGGACAGGGCGACAGGGCAGGGCACCTGTTTCCGCGCAGGGCGTTTATCGCTTGCAGTATAAGCGCCCGCACAGAAAAGGGCGTTTATCGCTTGCAGTACAAAAGGAATCTCGTTATGTGCAGACTTCAACATGCACGTGCGCCGGATACGTCATAAGCTTGTTTCCGTTTTTGTTAGCTTCTGGATACCGGTTACGCTAGAAGGTTAACAAATGAAGCACTTATGATTCGTAACTTTTCTATGGTTAGTGCGAAGGTTAGTGATGCATGCGTACGTATATAAATGTTAAAATGATGAGTGGCTGTCCTAGCAGACCCTTTTATCATGATGAACTTGTGATTGTGGGTGCCATTTTCAGCATATACTAGTTCTAGTCTCGTGAACCAGACCCTATTTCTCCGCAGGGCGCTTATGGATTGGAGATTATAAGCGCCCCGCTACGAAAGGGTCTGGTCAACTGCCCAGGCCTATTTTGTTCTGAAGAATCGACAGATTTTGTCGATTGTTGATTAGTGTGGATATGTTACAAAGAGGTGTAAATAAACCATACTTTACTAACTAGCCGACACGTGAAACTCACCAGTAGAAAACGTCACGCATGGTTTATTTACACCTCTTTGTAACATATCCACACTAATCAACAATCGACAAAATCTGTCGATTCTTCAGAACAAAATAGGCCTGGGCAGTTGACCAGACCCTTTCGTAGCGGGGCGCTTATAATCTCCAATCGATAAGCGCCCTGCGGAGAAATAGGGTCTGGTTCACGAGACTATACTAGTTCCACGTTCAAACTAGTTACAACACACTGATGTATAGTGTTAGAGCCACAAAGTGTTACAAACTTACTGAATAGTGTATCATTATAATTGTAGCTTATCTACAGCACAAAGTAGAACTGAACAAACCTTGATTGAGGCGGTTTATCATGTTTAATGGGATAGCTCCAAAGGTAAAATGCGACACATTTCAGTGCACTGTGTTGTGCATAATGACATAATCACTGTACGTAAACACTCTAGTAATGCAAGAGTCCGTAGCACATGCATGACTACTGTGGCATGTATGTGTAATGTATTATTTAATATTTTGAAGTGGCGTAGCTAGACTCAACATAATCCAACAAGCAGCTGGCAGGGCACAACCTGGGCCTACTTATAATGGACCCATTTATTTGTATAGGCTCAGCTCTCTTAGCGCCAGGGCACAGCAATTATTTGGCAGGGCTTATGCCCTGCTGTAGATACGCCACTGGTTTTGAATGTGTTGCTTCATACATACGATACGTGTTATGATCAATATCACTTGTATATACATCATTAATACAACATGTGAAATTAACAACACTAATAATCTTATAATAGATGACTTCTCATATAGATGAATGGCTACAATTTAAAATCATCATTCAATGGTCCATGGAGATTTTTCATTATTTTTGAAGACTACCTCAAGGATGTTGTATGATGACTTGATCACTATCCTTCTGGTAAAATTACATGAGTGGCTAGCTTTGTTATCATTTTTTCATTCCTGGATCTAGCCCTGTAAAATTATAAATCCTTAGCTTTCTGTTGTCAAACACAAATTTTCAAAAGTAACTGATTGTTTAGAGAACATCAATCAGTATCAGTATGTGTATCCAATAAAGATGGCATTCGTAGTAGTACAAATTAAATGTCAAGGAAATGTACTAACAGCTTAATTGGTATGGTTGCTCATTTCCGTCGTCTTCTATAAGCTTGCTGGTTTGTATGCCTGTTATTCCACTGGACAGCATATCTGCCCGCCGCATCAAATTTTTGAGGATAGGAGGATGAAAAACTAATAATTAGTCAGCTATATTTGGTATTTATGTACACTTACTTGTACACACATGTCATACGTACACACACATGCACAAACATGCATAGACCATTTCACTTTCTCTCATGCGTACTCGCATGCACATAACATAAAAATTTATGGCAATAAACTAATTGGCCCTTATAAGCTTGCTAGATTGTTCACTTACCACCTAAGAGCATGCACAATCATAGATTATATATACACGTACCCGTGTATATATAATGCTAAACAAAAACACCCTGGGTGTAAAAAAGTGCGAGGCCAATCAGAAACAGCATTGCAAATAGGTATGTACGACCAAAACTTTGATATCAGTTGAGGCCAAGAAATTACTTATCAAAAATCTTAACTACTTGAATGACATACAATAGTTTATAGCATATTGTCACAACTGTGATTGGCTTTGTCACTTGGCCACCTTTATTAATAATGATGGTGTGAAAAAGGTGGCCAAGTGACAAAGCCAATCATAGTTGTGACAATATACTATAAACTATTGTATGTCATTCAAGTAGTTAAGATTTTTGATAAATAATTTCTTGGCCTCAACTGATATCAAAGTTTTTGGTCGTACATACCTATTTGCAATGCTGCTTCTGATTGGCCTCGCACTTTTTTTACACCCAGGGTGTTTTTGTTTAGCATATCACTACTTTTTTGGAAGTATAAACAGATGTTATTACTAGCAAGCAACAGAGAAGTACTGCATGGGCATAACTTGTACTTGCCTAGCACACAATATTGCAAAATTAAACTTTGAAGCTTAATTTTGAAAAACTCAAGCCCGAGTTTTTTTTAACTTTCACTACAGAGTGATACATCAATATAGATTGTGTATCTGAAAGTTTATGGAAATCATTCGAAGGGGGTCCAAGTTATGACAACTATCAACCTGTAGTGTAATAGTCCTTCTCAAATACATTCAAGTGTTTACTTCAGACTGATAATAGTATGACAGGTAGAGCATACATAGGAGAAGTGCTGATACAAATTTGGCTGAAATCCATGAAGAAATGAGTGAGTTATTAGACAAACAAGTGAATGTATAAAAAGAGAGTTTGAAAAAAACTTCCGGGGTTCACGAAAGCTCCCGAAAAAAGTGTGCGATGAAAGAAAGAAAGGGAAAAAGAGAGTTTGAAAAAACTTCCGGGGTTCACGAAAGCTCCCGAAAAAGTGTGCAATGAAAGAAAGAAAGAAAGAAAAAAATGACTGCCGCTAAAAAATTTTTGTGGTCACAGGAAGGCATTTATAAGGCTGTATCAGAAGAATAGCTGAATAGATTTCCATGAACTTCGGGATATTGATTCTTCAAACAATGAAGGTACTAAGTGTCTAGTAAACGGGCGAATTGGGCGCGAAAGGATGGTTCGTCGTGCGTAGTGCACAACGGGCGCCATAAAACTCGCAATGGCTGGTACTTAGGAATGGTGGCGCCTATTTCCTCCATTCTCGGTTTGTTGATTCTATATAGTAAGAACGTTGTGGGTCGGTAATAACTAAGCGATAGCTTTAATGGCGGCTTAGCTAGAGCGTTTGCGAGTTTGAGGGCGGTGCTACGTGTAAATAACTCACTCAGTGGTCGCGTTGCTGCGCTTCTTGGCCTCGCGACTCACTATCGTGAGTCTTGATCTATGGTGCTACATGATGATTATACTGAAGTGCCCGAGGAAGTGCTGGAAAGACTACAACAAGGGACAAAGGTATGTCAATCAGTAGTGATTGATTGATTTGATTTATAGTCATTGGTGTTGGTATGGTGCCTAGTCTCGTATGCATAGTCAGACCACATCTCCTGCAAAAAACCTTGTTTCCCCTTGTACAAGGGTCAATATGAGAAAAGGAGACTATATGGCGGCTCTCCCAAGCAAGCTGGAACTCCGAGATTTCTTCTGACCCGAATTTAGACCGTACGAGTCCCCTTACGCTAACGAGTATGAGAAGGAGAAGACAATTTTTGGCTAAACGTCATGGGGTATTACTAACGACCACTAGCGATTAACGCGTTACTAAAGGTTTTATATTGCCAACCAGTTTTAGAAGTCGCTTTTTATGAGATGGTGGTGTTGGGTGAGCATTCTATTAGAGTTTGTGTACATTTATAAACTCACGGTAGTCCCGGCTTTTTGGCCTCGCGTCCCACTACGTCGTG
Source organism: Spongia lamella (assembly GCA_963930835.1). Lineage (NCBI taxonomy): Eukaryota > Metazoa > Porifera > Demospongiae > Dictyoceratida > Spongiidae > Spongia > Spongia lamella. The sequence goes on along the minus strand of OZ005751.1, from coordinate 10,576,893 downwards.
AGTCTTGATTGCAATTGTTTAAATACCAGTTGCTGACATAGCATGTGAAATTGTGTATCTACCTGCAGGTGATGGGAAACCACCATTATCTGGGGCCCTCATTACAGTATATCATGGACCAAAAAGCTATCGAAAAAATCTAGCTTAGAGCGATGAAGTTGATCCCTGAATTAAAGAGGACTCTTGCCAACAATATTTTTCCAAGTTATCATTACCGTCACTTGCTTACAGACGTCAAAGAGGAGAAATGATATTTTATATCAGCTTACCAAACAGTACTTCAATATTGATATCTCTAGTCTCTTTAAATTCTGGTTGTCTACTACCACCACCAGAGGCCACAGCTATAAGATCTATAAACCTCATGCTAAATGCTTTTGTCGTGCCAAATTTTTTACAGTAAGGACTACCAGTATTAACAATTGGAGCAGCTTATCAGCCAGTGTAGTACTCTTAACTTATTTAGATACTTTTTGGTTGAGCAAACATTATACAATTATTGTAACAATCATTAGCTAATTTAGGCCTGAATACTGACATAGCCACAACAGATACATATTTACAGGCAATACAATGCAAAACAAATTAAATACTTTACAAAACAAAAATTACAGAGACGACAAAATAGTATCCGTCCAGATTAACATAATTGTAATGCTGTAAAGGCACTCTTAAAATGTTGATCGTTCTATTAGAATACACCATTATGCGGTGTGTAGTCACGTGAGTAGTATAAACAAGAATGTTTAGTGGTTTGCTGTCATCTTCCTTCAACCCCGCCATCAAACGTTTATTATCTTATGCGAAGAATGGCGGTAGTGATGAAGATGGCGATGAGAAGTGGTCTGAACAAGCCATCAAGTCTCTTGTTAAGAACCTCAAGAGAAGTGGAGGATTAGAGGATCTTGAATTTGCTCTGGCTAATCCGAACAAGCGCACGAAATGTGTTACTATAGCTCGAAGTTTAGATGGCAGACATTTGGTAAGTGATAAGATGATGGATCTATACGCCATTTTGTGTGTGACCACACGTACACAGGTGTCCCACAGAAAAGGACTACCTCACGTGATATATTGTAGATTATGGCGCTGGCCGGACCTGCAGAGTCATCATGAGGTAAGGCCCATAGAGGGTTGTGAATTTGCCTACCACTTAAAGAAAGATCAAGTTTGTATCAATCCTTACCATTATGGAAGAGTTGAAGCACCAGGTAAAGATGAGTAGTAAAGATGAATATTGTTATCAACACGTCTTTCTAGTTCTCCCTCCAGTGCTAGTACCACCTCAAGTACACAATGATATTCCAATAGAGAGGCCATCACTTGATGAGTATGAACTACCAGCAAATGCTAATTATCCAGTAGGCCCGGAGCCTGTCATGCCATTGCCGCTGTCCCTACCAGGTAATCATTATGTGTGTTTACATCATGACAATGTTGCTGTGTAGAGAGTCCTCCACCTGGGTATCTATCTGATGATACTAGTGGATTAGAGAATTCTCCTGGTGCTTGTAGTAGTGTAATGGGGAGTGGATCGTCAGGTGTGTGTGTGGTGTGCTTGTATGTGTGTGTCTGTGTATACGCGTGTGTGTATATTTGTGTGCATGGTACAATGTAGTATGTAAATATCTGATGTGTACTATACATGTAGCATGAAGTGTAGTGTGTTTAGTATATAAGGTACACACGCACGCATACATGTGCAAACACGTACACATGTGTGTACGTGTGTCATACACACATACAAACACACACACTATACACCCACATACATGCACACTACACACACACACACACAAACACGTATACATGTGTGTCTATCTTATTATCTTACTAGTGGGCTCACCAATTATGTCACCAGCGTCTACAATGGGTAAGGCATGTAATGTTCATGGTATACACTGTACCACATTATGTATCCCATACAGGGGAGGGGGTCGCAGTAACATACACTGAACCAGCGTATTGGTGTTCAGTTTATTACTATGAGATGCAGCATCGTGTTGGTGAACCATTTAATGCCTCTAAACCAATTCTCACTATTGATGGATTTACTGACCCCAGTAATGATGAGCGCTTCTGTCTTGGCTTACTGTCCAATATCCATCGTGACAATACCATTGAGCTAACACGGCGTAACATTGGCAGGGGGCTGAGGTTATACTACGTCGGTGGAGAAGTGTTTGCAGAGTGTGTCTCTGAGAATTCCATATTTGTACAGAGTCCAAATTGCAATATCCGTCATCACTGGCATCCTGCTACAGTTTGTAAACTTCCTCCTGGCTGTCATTTGAAGATATTTAACAATCAAGAATTTGCTGCTCTGCTCTCACAATCTGTACAACAAGGCTTTGAGGCAGTCTACCAGCTCACTAGAATGTGCACTATTCGAATTAGTTTTGTCAAGGGCTGGGGTGCTGAGTACAGGCGGCAAACAGTGACAAGTACTCCTTGCTGGATAGAGATACATCTAAATGGACCATTACAATGGTTGGATAAAGTGTTAACCCAAATGAACCCTCCTAGCGGTCCATGTACTTCATTTTCATAAGTGAACACAATTTTGAGTCATTTCATTTCACTGTACATCTTTAACCATAAATTATACTGTATATTATCAATAATGCTGTTACCATTTTTACCATGCATGGTTTGTAATTAATAGTAAAGTGTCCCAAGCTGTCATAGTGTATTGATGTACATTCAGTTTATAGGCAATTATTGCCTTTGATTGAAAAAATTACAATTCAAATAAATCATTTTCTAATTGTTCTTTCTGATCTCTTTGCTCATCTTCCTTACTGCTAAGTAAGTTCTTGTGATGAGCTCTTGATAAAGTAGCTTGATCTATACTATACCAGCACTTCACTAACATACTGTAAAAAGATAATGGATTACCTCTGAGCATCATTTGTTTCTAATTTATTATATCCCTCCTGCTTCTGTGGACTGCATAATATTATAATAATAATAATAATATTCTTGCATGTTTCAACTCTTACTATTTCTTAGCTAAATTTTGCACAAAAGTGTGAGAAATTTTTAATTGATGGTCTGCAGATTTTAAAATTTCATCAATGCTCCGTACTTTCCCATCTTCCTGTGGGTTGTGCTCAGGGCTTGGTGATATTCTCTGAAAGTGATCAGGTGATCCTCGGTAACTGCCACTAGACAACAAAGAGTCTTGGGAAGGAATTAAAATAACGTCCATTAGGTGTAACATCCCTGTAGCAGAATGAAGTTTATTGACTCGCCGGATTATCTCCACCTGTCCAGATACAATGCATACACTCCATAGCTTAATATAACGTGGGACGCGTCACTCATTACCGTTGTTCCGTACTTTAGCGCAATTCCTTGCAGCGTGTCGGTTTTCTGCACTGCGTGTTCAACGTATCCTGGATTCACTCGAGTTGTCACCGTACCATAATTTTTCGCAACGCCACTTGCATGTGATAATGACCTATCGTCATCGGATCGACTCATGGACTTGAAAAAACGACTGCGGCTACAATTTAAACAACAGAAATTCTATCTTGCACGTGATCTTGCATATTTTCTAAAGGAAGCGCCCCGCGTACACTCCTACACATACAAGAGGCGGACTAAGAAGTTGTTCACGTTTGCTTCACTTTATTGATTGTCGCACGTCGCCTGGCCGCAGCTACCCCTCTCATACGCCCCTGCTGCCTTACCGCCAGTGCTGTAAGCGGACCGTTTTGTCATCTATCGACTCAAGTCTTGCGAGAGTCTTTGTTCTGGTTGAAGTATACTTAAATATTAAGCGACAAGAAATAGTGATAACTTTGTTATTTGGAGTGGGAATAGTTATCGAATGTTTATCAGATGAAACTAAACCTTTACCGGCGAGTGTGCGATGGCCGACGGACATTTATACTTGTTTGAAAGATGTAAGAGTTATAAGGACAGAAAGATATCAATGTGAGTTATTATCATGTGTGTGTAGCGCCTTCATATTTCACTGTTGTTATTATCTTAGTAACGACTTCAATGGTGTCGCGCGCGTACTTAAACTTCCAGAGCAAGTGGTTGAGCGAGTATCGGTTGACAATCAAGGGAGAGTGTTGTATGATGACTTTGTAGCTGTGTATAACAGTTATTTTGATGACAACGACTCTTACCGACCCGGCGGTCGATCATCGAACAGATATCATTACGGCAAACAAGTACAACAAGTACCACTACGTGAACCTACCGATATAAGTAGCAAGAAAGAAAGAAAAGAGGTGAGATGACATGATGAAGAGAAGCCTGTTAACATATGATCTTGTTATTTTGAGTAGCTTCACTTGCTATATTAGTGTAATGTCATCCCTTAATGGGAGGAATTTGTATCATTATCCTCCCTCTGTGTGTGGGGGGTGTATGCTATAATCCTTAGTCAATCATATACTGTGTGTGTGTATCTACTGTAGGCCTGTTATATGCTATGATCCTTAGATAATGTGTTGTGATCACTATAGCCTACTGACCAATTGTATGCTAGAGGGCATCGCACTGATGATCGAATGAAGAAAACTTCTAATAGAGGTTACCATGACGATCAGTACTCATCTTTAAGATTGTCATCTAAAAAGAAAAGCCATCCACGAAGTGTAATTGAATCTCATAAGAGTATGTAGTGTGTTAGTATATGTGTTTATGCACAAATACACATGCACACACACTAACACAGAACACACACATCGTATCTGTGTGTGTCTGTGTGTGTTTGTGTATAGCATGTTAGTATGTATATATGTAGAGTATTAGTATATGTATGTAAAGTGTACTGTAGAGCATGCATGGTAATAATACCCACTGCTATATATATTGTATAGGTGAAGGATCAGATTGTAGTGATGATGAACCAGCCATGCCATATACTACTTCAACATCGCCCATGACATCATTACAGCGTGGAGCTAATCAGTGCAAACATTGTATTGTCCAAGATCGTCGTGTTGAAGAACTGGAAGAAGATTTACAAGCTGTTAGAAAGGAGAGGAAACGTCTAGAGAATTCTATGCATTCCTTACGCAATGATTTTCAATTTTATTACAAAAAGGCCTCTGAGGTGAGCACTAATAAGACTAAACTATTTTGATCATTAGTAAAATCCTTTTATAGTAAATTGTAATAGTTTGTAATAAGGATTCCTATTGAATATTGGTTTTGCTTTGTTACTATAGTTACAATCAGAAAATGATCGCTTTAGAACTCGTCTCGGTAACAAATACGACAATGAGTATGGCGGAGAACCAAGTGTTACTGATAGTGAGTATTTGTGTCATCTTGTACCCTGGTATTTGCTGCTGTTACTCTTGTGTTTCGTCTATCACTGGCACCCTGGTGTTTGTCACCGGTACCCTGGTGTTTGTCACCGGTACCTGTTTGTTGCTGGTACCCTTGAATGTGTCTGCATGTCACTCTTGTGTTCAGCATGTTAATGTTATGCTCTTCCGTTTTTGTGTATCATTGTTACTCCTTTTTGCTATGCGTCACTAGTACTCCTCAAGTGTTATAACTATCCCTGTGTATGTCATGACTACCCCTCTGTGTGTCATTATACAGTGCAACATGAGAAAACTCGACGGCAGTTAGAGGATAAACTATCATACAGTGAAGGAATGATCATGCAGATACAGAAAGACAATCATAAATATCAAGAAGATATTGCACGTCTAAAGAGTGAACGAAGTAGATTACAAAATAAGGTAATTTAGTGAGCTGGGTGCTTATTACTGATAGGCTCTTAACTACAAATATAATTACTCCTACTACAGAATAGAGATATTGAGAAGGAATTGTGGCATGTTCAAAATGAAGTACAAGATATATCCATACGGTTATTACAAGAACAGAAATCACGAAGTGCTGCATCTTCTGAAAAATCTGGTGGTCGAGCTCATGATAATCTTGGTTTTAATAATGTTGGTACTCTCCGGAGTACATTCCATGGCAAATCACGATATGATGATGAAATGGATGTTAGGAGGAAGGGCCTGCCCATCCAAAGAATATCCAGTGCGGGTGCTGAGTTGTCAGGCGCGGATAGCAGTCAATTGGAACAACATCCCGTTAGAGATGATGCCGGCAGACACAGTGGTCGTCGAGCAAGATCTCATGTTAGTGTGTTGTCATAGTGTTGTTCTGTGTCACTGTTAGTGCTCTTGTCAGGATTGTACTGTGTCACTGTTTGCTCTTGTCAGGGTTGTACTGTGTTACTGTTGGTGCTCTTGTCAGGGTTGTATTGTGTCACTGTTAGTGCTCTTGTCAGGGTTGTATTGTGTAACTGTTAGTGCTCTTGTCAGGGTTGTACTGTGTCGCTATTAACGCTGTGTTATTATGTTGTGTAGAAATCGGTGAAGTCGGAGGATTCTGATGGACTAGCACTACATTTGACTACAATAGAATTTCCTGAGGACAATTCTACTGTTTTTAAAGTGTTGGGGCATGAAGTGAGCAAAGGAGCGGTAAGTATGTACTATTGACCCACTACTATGGTAACTGCTAATTCTTATAGCTGCCAGACACGATTAGTGAGGAGGTGCGCAATGCTATGGTAAAATCACTAGAGAATTGTCACAGTGTACAAGAAGTCATCAGGTTAATGGTGTCCTATGGGTGCTCTCCAATGAGTGAAAAACTGCAAGGCATTCAAGTGGAAAATGAACGGCTGCAAAAGAAACTGGATCGTATAAAATCAGAACACAGAACACTGCAGTTGTCATTTCAAGAAGCTAAAGAAATGGAAGAGACATTGTATGCTCGTTGTCAACAGTTGGAATGCAATGAGGGATATTTATACCGATCATTATTTTACTGCCAGCGAGCACTAGAGGCTAATGAATTATTAGTAGAGATGAAGTCACTGCCCTCTGAACATGCCGGCAGCAGTAGAGGTGGCTATCCATCACATTTCCCTACTTTTGACACTGGCAGCATTTCAGAGGCGTCATCGCGCAGTCCTGACCACTCCAGCAGGCGTCACTCACTAATAATGAAGGCACGAACTTTGTTACAAGCTTTAGACACTGATCAACATTTGCAAGAACTTTATCTTTGTCATTCTCAAGATCCTGCATCATCATCACTTAGCACCACATGGCAACCAGAGTTGTCACAGAACACAACAAGTGGTGTTAGTGGCATCAGTTCACTAAGTTCCATCGATGGCGACCTCAACACTGAGGAAGTTGAGCGACTGAAGACATACGGTCGCATCATGAAGTCTTTTAGTAACAAGATGGACAATGTAGTGATGCTCGATGCTATTGCTGCAAGGCCTAAGTCACATGTTGCTCCGGACACTTATCGCTGTGACTCATCAAGTCCAATAGTCGAGCTAGAGAAAGCAACACACGCTGAAGAGTTGGCAACAATTAGAGAAGAAAAGGCCGAATTAAGAGTGAGTGACATGTCAAATATTAAAATAAGTATTAAATTTTCTTAAATATCAACAGTCTCGGATATACATGATGGAACAAAATCAGAGAAGATTAGAGTTAGAGCTTAGTCAAAAAGATCTTCAGAACAGAGCGCTCAATAAGGCCATTGGGCATTTACAGTATCAGATGCAGGAAGAGAAGAGAAGGCGGAAGAGAGATAAGTCACGTGTTAAGAAGGTAAATATTATATTTGTGATATGTTCAAGATTATGATACAATGTAATAGGAGGGAGGTATGATTAGTTATGAGGGTCATGTGACTGACTTAACTAGTGAGTTACAAGATCACATGGAGAGAGAGAAAGAATTGGTTAAGCAATATGAAGATCTTTATGGTTTCCTTAGTGACCATGTTTCCAAGGCCAAGGTATGTATGTTACATGGTAATGTAATAAATATTACAGCATGCTTTATTATAGGATAATCATGATCAATTGCTAGAATTCATTAAAGATCTAAAGAGAGCAAATAATGCATTAGTTGAAGCTTATGAAAAGTCCAAACTAAAACAAAAGATGGAGAGACGACAGATGCAACAAGAGTACAATCGAGCAATTGTATTGGGTCAACCGATCGACCAATCATCTGATGCCACAGGGTTGAGACAAAATCAAGCACGGCTCTAATTAATAACGTGAAATATAAGTTAAATATTATTTTATAAGATTATATAAAAAATTTAGTTTAGTTTAGTAGTTTGTAGAATAAGGATATAAGCTATTATAGAAGTTGTATAGATGATAGTTAAGCAGTTAATGTATTAGTATATGATGTAATTACTGATGTAATGGTAAGATTAATTATTTAGTATACAATATAGTTTAACCCTTATTTTGTAACAAATTTTATTTCTAATTGTTGTATTATTATTTGATCAAACTGTTGTTATGGAAAATGTTTATTCAAGCTCTGAACAGCAGGTACTTATACTGCCCATGATATCAGTAAGTTGAACAAATGGAATTCAACTTAAAACTGACATGTCAAGCTGCTGCTTATAAGAAGAGTACGATTACAGGAGTCCAAGGCTTATCATGTATAATAATTCAACTGACATGCAGTTGAACACTGATTGCTGTAAACTCAGCTTAGTCTCGTATGCCACATAAAGGTTCAGATGGTATCAGACTACCTGTATTGTGCAGTTGAGTAACTTAATAAGTGCATACATACTACATGGTTGGTACGTTAAAAATGCACGTAGTTGTGTGCTAGAGTTCTATGGTAGTCAGTAGTTGATCTTGTATTTATAAATCCCTGTAGTAATTAATTAAATATAAATGGTAGAGGAAGCGTCAAAATCGCTAGGTCTTCCGTTCTACGCTAAGGGTTTAGTCGTCGTAGGATTTGGACGCGGCAGTAAACAACTAGGGATACCTACTGGTAATTATATCATATAATATAATCATTCGTACAGTATTTCACTCCAGCCAATTACCCGGACGATGTGGTGACGTCACTTCCGGATACCATTCACTCTGGTATATATTACGGATGGGCTATGGTTGATGCAGGTCCCGTGTACAAGATGGTGATGAGCATTGGATGGAATCCCGTGTATGATAATGAGAAACGTAGTATGGTGTGTATGTACGTCACCTGGTGATAGTAATCACATGATCTTGTAGGAAACTCACATTCTTCATGAATTTCCAGAAGATTTTTATGGAAGCCAGTTAAGTGTATGTATGGTGGGCTATATTAGGAATGAAATGAATTTTACCTCTAAAGGTATGTCATTGTACAACGTTGCTATGGTAACCTTTATTCCACTACATTAGAGGATTTGATAACAGCCATTAGAAATGACATCAAATTTGCTGAAATGAAATTATCTGATGTTTCACTGTCTTGTGATGAGTTAAACTTCTTTGGTAAAACACAAACAACATGACACTAATAATTTATTTAATCTTATTATGGAGGGATATTGGGTCACATGATAGAACTGGGTGATATTCCAAGATTATCTAGGATAATGGCAAATTTATAACGGGTAGGGTAATCATGATGATTGATCCAGTGCAGTAAAATGTTCGATAATAACATCACTGGACTGTGCCCATATTCCTTTTCCAAGGTTGCCATGGTATCATCACTAATCTCATAATATAAAGCAATCCTATAAACCTCTGCAGGTGAAATTTGTCCAAACATCTTTTTGGATATCTTGTCAATGTCTTGTTCATCCAGTGTTTCTGTTGGCTGTGTTATAGTCACTTGTGAGGCATCTAGAGAATAAATTGGAATTGGTGACGTGTGTGTGTGTGTTGAGTATTTGTATCACATGAGCAATACAAATGATAGTACAAGCCATCAATAAAGCCATACCATGATGATGTCCACTGAGGAGGAGTGTTCTCAACCGTGACAGGTAATCTGGTGAGTGTTCCAGCAATGGTTTAATCTTATCAAAGAGTTGCTGTGATGAGCAATTGTGTGACTTAGTCCATTGTTTTAATGTCATCAATATCTGCATGTGTGGGTGGTCGTGAAATTGCTTTTTAATGTTACCAATAGCAACAGCAAACTGTCCGTGTTGCTGGTAGCAATAATGATGTATTCTCTGCCAGTCATAACCCAATGCCTTATATAGTAATAATGATATTTTGTCCAGTGTAATCATTGATGGTGTCCCATCATCACAAGGACGATATCGTTCCTGTATAGGCTGAAGTAATAATATAATGTTTATAGAGCATAGTGTGAGAGGAGAATATTATCCCAGTGATGGGTTGGCTGGTACATTTAATAATTTGGATAGTTCTACTAGTCACATGTGTGGTGTGGTGAGACATTTAACTACAACTGGTGATTATCCAAAGGGGCTGGGGGCTTAACTGGTGAATATTTAATATCTCACTATGTGAACAGCTCCTGTCTTTGTACATGTAGTTTCGTCTCCAGATGGACCTGCGCTAATAGTGCAAACACTGTTTGGTGACATTAGTCGATTTTGTTGAAGTCATAATCTAGCCAATCAAATTTGAACAGCACAATCCACTCAAAACACTTGTACAAATAATACACATGGCCAGAGGAGGGCCGACACGTTCACGTGAGCCGTAGGTTTTGTACAGGTAAGGTTATTTAAAGGGTTGTAAGAGTAAAATATGTATCATTCGAAAGTTTGTTTCATGCTTAAATCAATAGTGCGATCAACCCCACTGTTTTTATGTCCACTTTGAAATTAAATCACATGCGCCTACCTTGAGCGGAAAGTCACCACAAGGAAGATACAACACAGTTACACCGATTAGCATGCCTGGTAGTGGGTTCTACAAGCGTCCTAGGAGCTCAGTGCCAACCAAAGAGGGTTCCCTGCTCGCTAAAATATAGGTAAATACATTTAGAAGCGCTTATATTGTGTCAGCCCTCCTCTGACACACGGCTAGTTCTTTAATAGCTTATGGTATTCTAATATTTTAAGTAAATTATCTTTGGATCTAATTGGCTACCAAAATCTTGGCTTACGGAATCAAGAAAATGGACTACCGTACTTGCAAATTGAAATACCAACACGTGATCACTTAATCACTTATTGAACAAACACGTCATTCATCATTTAAATTTCGTCATCCATGAGCAACCTAGAAAAGTACACTAGTCAGAACTGTCATCATTATACAGCTCTAGTGTGGAGCTGTGAAATATAACCTAAAAATTGGTTAACCAACCGGTAAGTTTTAAAATTACAGTTACCAGTTATTTTTTCAATAATGGGGTAACTGGTATTTGCAAAAATGAATGTATTTCTTGTGTTAACACATTGATATCACGCTTGTGGTGGGAATAACTTTAAACATGGCAAATATTGTGGGACGTGTATTCAAGTTTTTGTCAATGGTTTCATGCAATTATATGTGTAAGTATATACTGCATGCATAAATTGTGCATTAAGTAAGGTATTTTTGCTCAGTAACCAACTGGTTATGATTTTCACAGCTCTAGAATCTAGTGCTGAGCTGCTGTTTTGATGACAAAAATATCACGTGTTCCATGTCATGTGTTTGGATTTACTGTTTTACATTTGCAAGCAACCTGAAAAATACGGTAATGTCACTACATAATAGTGTTTGTGCTATAGCGTAAGCGTCCAATGAGACTAAGTACTACAATGTATTTCTATCAAAGCCAAGCAAGCCATTTGGTCTTACTTTCGTGAAAATTAAGAATGTAATAGCCCATCACTAGTGTGTTGCTACTGGATACAGAATGCTAGCCGGCCATAGTGTGGACACCCAGTAACACTGCTAGGAGTTAACTCACCATAAGTGTATTCGTTTCTTCAACTGGTACAGTTGTACTAACACTTTGCATTGATAAACTGTCACCTGGACTACCTAATGAGTAGTCACTCGGGTTATCTAACAAACTGTCACCATGGTTACCAAAGTCTTGGTGCTCTGCTGATAACCATACTTGTAAATGAGTCGGCAGATGACAATTTGCTGTTAATACATTACACATAATAATTTATTGTTATTACACACTAATCACAAACCTTCCTGAGCCTTTCCCCATATCTTCCTTAACACCATCACGTGACCATCAGTGGCCGGGATGATCCCTTCCTTACGAGTAGCCAGTGCAGTAGCAAAACGTTCAAACCAGTTGCCTCCCTTACGTGGTAACCATTCCATTAACTCGTTCAGTCTTTGCAAGGGAGGCAATAATTGATTCTTTAATGTATAAATTTCGTTACTGGTCAATAAGTGTTGAGCTGATAATGGTCCAACCAATTCATCAGGATTACAATAAGCAGTGATCATAGGATGACATTCTCTTAGGATTCGTCGATACTGTTCTTCCTGACGATCCGACATTATTCTATTTATTGCACAACAACAATGACGTCATTTAGCCACACCCCATCTTGTGGCTTGCAGGGTGTGTGACGTCATCACAGTGTTTGATAAGGGATCGGTTTTGTTTTAATGTGACGAATTATTCGCGGGAAGTAATGTTATCGGTTTATGCTGGGCAAATGAAGTGTCCCGTAAGTTGCTTGTTTGTTCGTCCTGTAAGCATAGATAGTTAACCATGGCTAAGTAAGTTTCTTGTTGTTCACGTGTCCACCATACGTTATAACTGACTCGTCACTGCAAAGTAGGTATTTGCCGTCCCTGGCCGCTCACAGTGTTTAAAGGATAGTGTGGCTATGCCGGCAATATATGCTTATGTGGTTAAGCATTGCATTACTGCCTCAAGCTAGTAAGGTCAAGGGGAGTAAGGTTTAATAAGGTAAGCGGTATGGAGTGGGATTGTCCATCGATTAACTAGTATGCTCTCCATGTTATAGTACATCATTGGAGTAGTAATATTTGATGACAGGAGAGTTGTTAACAGTTTGTTGATGACAATTAAATTATGTCATAGACTATAATCACTTATTTGTCATGGTAACCAAATTTTAAGTCCGACTATCTTAACGCTTATCATGTTATCAATTCCACTGTGTTCCATACTCATATGATTGACTATATTGTTAACATGTACACACTCCAATACAAGCCAGCATTGTACTGAAGAGGGTGAGATGATGCCATATCATAGGTTAGATCATTGTTGGTAGACTGAACAACACATGGTCCTATACTTGGTTGCTAAGCTATTCTTAACTTGTATAGCAGCCTAGCAACCACTTACCTTAAACTGATTTGTATGAATTTATCAGTCAAATTTATAGCATAAAATTACCAATCAAAAGCCTCCAAGATTTATCTGTCAAATACTTGCATTTTACACTACCACACACACACACTAGCAATAAACTATTTTATATTGATTATTATCATGTTGTTATTTATGTTATTGTTTACAGAGATGGTTGTCACGGTTATGTTGTTGCAGTTGTTGTTGTTGTAAGTGTTGTCATGATGATGATAAAGAATTACTGGTAAGATATTGTAATAAGGACACATCCTAGGAGTGCAAGGGAGCATGTCTGGCAATGCCTTTGAGCTAAATTAATTGTTCCCTTAATTGATTTCCCAGAAGAATCCTTTCATATTTTTATTGGTTGAGCCTTTGCTGGGACCACTTGAGCCAATATTACAGTTATCAGTTGCTATAGCAATTTGTAACATTTGGCCTTGTGCACTATTAGGACTAGACGGTCCACTGGTAATATCCTTACTGCCGAATGACTAGAACATTGATTTGATCCACACGCACACACACACACACACACACACACACATTGAGTCATCATGGCCTCTCATGATTTTCCACAGCAATTGATTTTGCAACAGAAAATTACATAAGTTCTTTCAGTAGCTTCCTCTGCCATGAACAGAGGACTTCTTGATATGTGTTGACGGTATCATGTCATCTACTGTATACATTTAGTGGAGTAAGCAATTGATCAGTTTACTAATGAGAGTAAAGACGACCATATCCCACACGTGAATTGATTTGCTCAGTTAGCAGCCATACAGTTGATCACCATCATTGTATGAAATGCATCATGTGATTACTTCGTTGGCATGCATCACATGATACATCTCAAAGTGTGAACTTTTACGTGTGTAGTAATAGAGTTAAATTATTATGCTAATATTTGTCACTCGGGAACTCCACTGTCAAGAGTGTATCACTCCTACTACTCCAATGTCCTAACTGCTAATACATTCCAAGACGGTAAGACCACATGTTCCATTCCAGACCACACTTGACCTTAGTTAGCGAGACTGTATGTTATTGTTGTATTACCTGGTTACTGTATGACGTACTTAATGAGGTCAGTGGACTGGTCAACACTCTGTTACACAGAGAGCATTTTGGTGAGGCAAATTTGTCAGCTTTGGATAAATACCTCGTGGAGACCCTCCTCCAATGGCTAACTGGTAAAGTTGATAATAATACAGATTGGATACAAATACTCACTTTAGAAATATAGCAAATCAAATTGCTTGAAAGTTGAATTTGATTTGTTACATTTTCACGTGAGTATTTATACCAGAGCAAGTGTGCCTTGTCTCAACTGAGATTTAGCTAGCATTATCAGTATAATTATGTTGGCAGCTAGTTGAAATTGCTGAGAGGCTTTTGGGATATCACGAGCTCAAGTTTTGCTTATAAGCTGCGACTGCCGGGTGTGAGTAAGGAAAGCAGACGCACACACAGAGAGAGAGAGGCATTCATTACATAATATTATGATGACATGAATAGCATTAAAAATTGTTGGAGAAAGGTTTCACGATCAGCTACATATCAAAAGGTTTTGCAAATATACTTTTCAATGTTGAGGCCATGTGATCCCTGATGGTTGTCATGTGATGATGGTTGGTCATGTGATCCTTATAGTTACAATCAGAGACAAGTTCACAAACGAGTTCAGACTATGGAGCTACAGCTGATGTAACATTTGATGACGACATGTTAACACCGACGTTATTCACTATTGTACAAGAGGCTAACAATGAGGCTGGGGCTGGGTATCAGGCCGAGCACAGCTTACTGGGTAACACTGAAGTACAGGAATGGAAAGTAGAAATAGCTGATGAGGAAGCTATGTCAGCCACACCCGCTCAATGTAAGTGTTGAATACATTCTGCGGTAAGTTTGATTATTACAATGATGTATTAGATGACAGTGTGTTAGGACAATCAACCGAGTATACGTCAGTAAGTGTGTTACCATCAGTACCCCCCACTGGAGTGGTTACATCACACTCACTAGTAGCCGACAGCAACCACACAACTAAAGTATCGTATGAATTTCATTTATACCATAGAACTTAGTAAAATATTATATTTTATACAAATGTTGTCATGACAACTATAAAAACAGTTTTTCTTTACTTGCCAATCTCCCTGGCAACATCGTAGAGTGCCTAGCAACAATATCACGTGAGCATGAGACCACACCCTTAACAATAATAATAATTACTCACTTGATGTACAAATCTATACTGATCACGAGTGAGTATGGCTCCAGCCCTATCCTGCCTTAATGTTGATATTACACGAAGGACATCCACAGTTTCATCTCCTTGCAGTAACGCCTGTATGCCGATATCAATTGCTATCAACACTCCAGTACGACCAATTCCTGCACTGCAATGGACCACAGCTGGACCTGCTGAGTCAGCCATTTTAATCTCTTGTAAAGAGTCAGTGATCGGTTGTGACGTAGCAGGCACTCCTTGTGTGGGCCAGCAAGTTAGTCGATAATGATGGACTGTCCTCACATCTCCAGTCTATAGTAATAATAATGATAGGAATGTGCGATATCTCAACTGTCATAACTTACATCCAAATTCTTTAAGCTCAGTACAGTAGTGTTGAAGTTGAAATGAGTGGATTGCTGCTCATTGGTGACCTCCAATGCTCCATATTCCTCACTACCTTGAGCTGGCCAGTATCGTGCACATTTGTCCTAGCATACAAGTTATCATCAATGTTGTATAATTCATCCAATGGAAACTCACTATTCCACGTTCCTGAAAGTTGGTTGCCATGACAATAACTTCACAACTGTGTTCCCATATCATCCTCCAGAAATCTTCAACAGTATTCTCCATGGGGCCTTGAGTCGCTATATACTGTTTAGGGTGGTTTCTGTAGCCCTGTTGTGTATCACTGTATGTATTGCCTGCTAATGGCTTCTGATGGCTCAACTCACCCTGACAAAGTTGGCATTAATATAGTCAGAATTTGCCCTACCATACTGCAATGAGAGGGGAACTCGGGTCTTTGTTGCTGTAAATAGAAGATTATCATCAACAACAACATCACCCACAACAATTCAATCCTTACTAGGCAGGACGTTACTATAGCGATTCTTCTTCTCTGCTCCAGGGGGAATATCATCAGGGTTGACAACATTAGTAGGTAGTTTCTATAGTAACAAGTAACATAGTCCCACATCATATAAGAGGGAAATATTAGTCATACTCTAAACTCTGACTCCAAATACCCTGGTTCTCTCAGAGTTGCTCCTAGCTGACGTATTGTGACTGGTCTACTGAGAACCTACAATGGTGAAGCAATACAAGTGTAATAGGCTTCTAACTGGAATGTACACCTAATATGAAGCCATACTAGTTGGTACCAGGCTGTACCTGACACCAGGTACTCACCATTCCAACTAAGGCACTATCTTTAGCACTGCTAGTCGAAGAGTGTTCATCTTCTAACTCCTCTGCTCCCGAGTCATACTATTGGATCACATGATCATCAAGAGATCACATGATACGGTACAGTACCTTAGCCTGTGAAGAATCTGCCGCTGGACCGACTCTTACTGTAGTAGATGATTGTACAAGCTCATCATCTTTACCATCATCATTAGTTGTATCAGTTGGCTCCTTATCAAGCTGCAAGTGAAACTCTTGCTCTCCACTCCCATCTTGTTTAGGTTCAGCATGAACAGCAATAGACACCGGTCTACCTTCTGGCTTATCTTCACTCTCTTCAACCTCATCTTCACTTTGTTCCATATGAACCTCTGTAGCCAACAGCCATGTTGAATTGAGTGTAACACTAACAGTTTACAGCTTACCCATCTCTTGAGTGCTAGCGGCTGGTGGTTGTAGAGTGGTCGCTATGGCTGCTACTGGTGGAGTAGGACTGGGTGTGGTGTGACTGTTGTCTATCTCTTTAGCATGAGGAGCAGCAATCACTATGGACTCTCCTGGTACGGTCAGGGTGGTGCTTGGCTGATATGTACGCTTAACTGCAACTGGCTCGCCATCGCGCGATTTACGCATTACGAGATAAATCACCTTTGATAACATCACATATTTGGCTATTAATGATGAGCTGGCGTATATAACTCACCAGGGCGATTAATAATATCACCCATAACACTGTCACGACTACCGCTGCTGCTAAAACACCAATGGCCCATCCTGGTATACCGTCTTCAGTATGTGGCTCAGGAATTGTATTACCTACAGCGATAAGTTAGCGAAACTGCTCACGTTAAAGAGCGTTATTAGAACTCACCCATTTCTTCCTGTATTCGCTTAAAAACAACGCGGAATAAGTTTTAACAACTGCTAATATTAGCTCCATTGATACGGATTCCTCAACACTCGCGATATCTCCCGCCTGGTACGCAGTAACACGTGAATACCATTAGCGCTCATGTTATTTTAATCCATTTAAGCGGTGCTTATTCTACATGACCGCAAATTATCGTGCACATGCATGCATACTAGCTCTCAACTGTTTAGCATTAACTAGACATAAAATGCATGTGTGTCTCATCACGTGTAATGTGTGAGACTTGAGAGTTCTGAATGTATAAACATTACTGCAGCGATAACAACCAAATAATTTTCACCAACAAATTTTCAATATCATTTGCTCTAATTAATGCACATGCACACACAACAACTTTACAACTGTGCACTCTACAAAAATAACTGTCGATCACCATGACAACATAACAACAACAATTAATAAACTATATATTTACAATTTTTTAGTTGATATATCAAAAATAATAATCTATAATATAATAATAATCTTTGTCTCTACAAAAGGTTCTCTTATACTAATAATTAGATAACGGTTATTAATTATGGTACAGGAAGTGTCATTGGTTCCTAATAGCAGTCCACCAGTGGTTGCCAAGACAACAACATTAATCACCATGGAGACCAAACCAATTACGCTTCAGCAACAATACACACAAACAGACAAACAAGCAACGACATTGCAAACAAGATACTAAACTACTACTGCACGAGAGGACAATGCAACCTATTGTTCAAAGAATGAATACACATTCTACTCTAACTAAAGCAACTCACCAAGTGGTGTGGATCATGTGACAACCTGTGGTGTTAAAAAGCTGAGGTGACCGCATTAATGGAGGGGACAACTTGGGGTGATAATTTTTTCTTGTTCTTCAATTGAACTTTTAATTTCTTAGTTAATACTTCATAACCATTCATGGCTTGAATGGCTGATTGAGCAGATAATGGATTATCATAACTGACAAATCCTGTCAACAATTAACACATAACACTATGACAACAAGCGATTATTGTACTGAAACACAATACAATATCATGGTGGGAGTTTGTTACTAGTAGTAATCTCGTGATATTACAACAGAGTTGTCAACCATTGAGTATTTCCCAACACAAAATTGGTTGTTTCTGTAAGAAAATTTTGACTTGACCGTGTACTTCATGTTCCTTATTATGAACTTTAACATACTAGACACACAGACATACTAGACACGTACATACATATATACATATATACAATGCCATGCCATTAACGGTAACCATAGTGACTACTCACCAAAACACTTGCTTTGTTTAGTGTTCCGATCGACGTACACCTTAGCACTGATAATATTACCAAATGGTAAGAATAATGACATTAACATCTCATCGGTAACTTCTTGTGGTAGATGATAAATAAAAAGATTACAACCCTCAGGACCTGTAGGGATCACAGAACCATATAATAAACAGGATCACATGATCTAACAGTACAAGTGATTATGGTTTCTGATTACATTACACATACTGAATATTACCCAGCATGATGGGTTCACCGTTAACATGGCCGTTGATGAAGCAATGTTACAATATCATGTTTACTACTACTAAGGTATGGTATGAGCAAATCTTAGCAAAGGATGAAATAAGCTAGTCTCACTACATTACCAGTCTAAATATGATAATAAAGGATGACCATATAGTGAGAGCAATAATATCCACTGATGATGTGTTTAATAACATCAACAATTATTATGGACCGCTAGGATGCCTCTTCATCCCATTATGGTAATGTAAATGTCCTTACTTATTCCTTATGAGAACCATGTGATTGTGTGTTTACATTATCTTTGTACCATAGTATAGTAACAGTAGCACACACACGCACACACACACGTGCTATACACATAGTCAGTTATACACAGATACATTGACCATTAACACTGAATACTACATTGCACTAGTATGACATAAAGGATGATGGGGACCTTCTTTTTGTGGTAGTTGTTGAGCAATTTGCTGACTGAGTTGTGGTACACTAAACATGTATCCACTAGGTGAGAATGTAGCAGCTGCAGCAGCCGCTGCCGAGCCATTATATTGTTGAGGGGGCATGGTCGGTGAATAAGACGCCGCGGCTAATGGGTCAGTATATGATCCTCCTAAGGTTGAGTTTAATGAACTATTCAGTGATGAGCCCAAACTGATACCGCCAATGTTAGGAAGACTGAGTCCTGTAGAGAGAACAATGATAATATCAGAGCTGATAATAAGTACATTCAGCAATACTCCATAATATTAACTAACTGTGTTATTATAAAGGATTGTGTAAAATTACTGTTGTAATGGCTACACCTCAATAGCAGCCCACCATAGAAAAGAGTGAGTAATCTTTGTGAAGGTCATTGTTTAGGGGGTGGATTATAATGTGCTTACAATGCACATACCAGCTCAATGAGACTACACAGGCAATACATACAAATACCACACCTTGTGTAGTGTTGTGATTAGGAATACACAAGTATGGCTTCACAAACAGAAGCCATATGTATGCTGTAGTAGGGTAATGTGTATCATGTGATGCTCTCTAGTGTAGCCCTCCACAACTTATGTAATATTGTTCCTAACAACACAATTTTATTCACTATAGCACAAAAGATATTTACATGTATTTAATGTATTTATTTAGTCTAACTGAAATATCCTGATACGAGAAAAATTGTAAGCATTTCTGCTATAGGCATTATGAAGCCATTTAAGTTCTCTACGTGACCCACGGCTCGTATACATAGACCAGAGGTTCATGCAGGTCACGGAATGTAAACTATCGATAGATCTCTGAAATACACAAAGGAACAAGGAAGAATTTTGTCTAGCAATGTTTATACATAACTGTCAGTCATTTTTTAATTAATGTATAATTGTTATAAAAACATGGTAATGAATACTTCCTTTGTAAGATGGTGTCTGGCTTCATTACCTAATGGATAGACCATTACCAGTATTCATTGCCATAAACTCACCTGGTTTACACAGGTGACAAAGAGAACTTGAATGGCTTCACGCTTACCCAAGTCCCATACAATCCCATAATATCCACTCTATGCTATACCCTGGACATACCATGAGGAACTTATTTCATCTACAGGTTCTAAAGGTGTCTGTGGTCTCTTGAAAAACAAGCTAGATGAATCTTTTGATGAGTAAGAGAGGGAGCAAATGTTTTACATGATATTAGATTTTTTTTAAAATTTGAATTTAAAAAGGGAGTAGGGATCGTATAAAAAGTAAGGAAACAAGTTGTTGATCACTCACCACCCAGCATATTGCATGTGTTTACTCGAGTATACAATTGCAGCTGGGTAAGCGTTCATACATGCACAAATGAAACACATTCTCTAGCACTTCTACAAGATTTAATCCCTACGTTGGCTGCATGATGTTTTGCTTTGAATGCTGGCTGCCAAAGTAGGGATTAAATCTTGTAGAAGTGCTAGAGAATGTGTTTCATTTGTGCATGTATGAACGCTTACCCAGCTGCAATTGTATACTTGAGTAAACACATGCAATATGCTGGGTGGTGAGTGATCAACAACTTGTTTCCTTACTTTTTATACGATCCCTACTCCCCCTTTTTAAATTCAAATTTAAAAAAAATCTAGTTTATTTACTTTTTATAGCTAGCTGTTACAGGTACTCAAGACTGGAATTATTTCTTAGCAATTGATATCTACATAGTTTACAATGGCTCGCTACGTATGTGCCATGCCCACCTTTACAACAGACTCGTTTCATCACAATACCAAGTGTCTATATGGTAAAACGACTTGTACTGTGAAGGAAGGACTATATTCTACTCGTAGCCAGACCATTTTATTTAATACGCAGCTACTAGGTCGTTAATAGGTGTCTCATTATAAGCGCTTAATGTTATAATTAACATCTGGCACTTACAATTCAGAAGATCGATAAAGCAGCTGCGTGCAAATAAATTGGTTTGGCTATGGAAGACGAAACTATAGGGAAAGACTGAATTCTTCTTCTATTACGCGTTACAGATTGCATCAGTAAGCATGCGCTTATCCAAGGTGTGTATATTCATAGATATTAATATCTTTAATATCTATGGTATATTGTTACATTTTAACACCTTGCGTGGAATGTTGACACCTTCGTAACATTTCATCATCCTTCGGTTGAGGAAGATCAATCGATGAAGATAGAACAAAGGACAAGCTATGGCGCAGTGGATAAACCTTAATCAAAATAACATTTTCGTAAATCCAACGTGATTACCTTTGTTGTGTGAAAAATCTGGAGCCATACACCTAGCGAACCAGGTCTTACAGCAGGCTGGCTGGCTGGCAGACAAAATACAGGTAAATTTTGAAATTTTTAAAATTCGCTGTGGATCAAAATATTAGACTTTTGGCTGCGTTTAACAAAGATACAGCCTAATTACAGCAGTACTAATGCATCCAGGTTGGTTTTTTCGGCTAAAGCCTGTTATAAGGTTGTTTTAAAAAGTATTAAAAAAATTCTGGAAGCCATAGTTTTTCATAGCAATCCCTACTATTAAGTACTACCGTACTTAATGATACCAATTAATTGAAAGTTATCCATGGTAACATGCCATAGCTCAAACAGATCGGCATCCAATAAACAATAAATTAGGAGCCACTGTACAACATTATTTTAATGTGATGACTGAATTAAATCACATCAGTCATTTAACTGCTGGCAAACTACCCAGCATCAGCATACCGTACGCGTCTTAAATTTCGTGGTTTGATTCGAACAGAATTTTGTGGGTATTTATTTTTGTGGGGAGTTTTGTTCGTGGCCAAACCGTCTCTAGATTTCAGTACTGAGTTCTCTCAAGCGCTCACTCATTAATACCAGTGAACGGTAATGTTGTGTAGCATAAGATTGTTTGTTCACGACAGTCAGAGCCATGTGCTGCTCAATGATTCAGTTGCGAAAAATGAATTACCGTTTATTAGAATATCCGTAAAATGACGCGTTTTTGTTACGATTCCGTTGTGCATGGCTACCATGTATACAAGGACGTATGGGAGGCCAGCCATGGCGAATTATTGAATTGTGAAAGAGAAACAGGTGATCCGTTTGCTATATGCGTGAAGAAACATGATGATATAGTGGGCCATGTGCCAAGAAAATTTCTGCCATACGTTCGCTGTTTTTGGGGCGTGGCGGCAGAATAGGTAATTTTCAATTTTCGAGGTAGGAAATCATTTTTGGGTGGATTAATTTTCGTGGAGAAGGGTATACCACGAAAATTTGTCCACCTCGAAAGTTTCTACGCGTATGGTATCTGCTACAGCTGGAAATAGCCAGAAAGTCACTTCGAACTGTCTTGCTAGCAGCAAGCCTATTTAAGATGGCAAAGCGTTACGTTGCCATGTCCTTCAAAATCACACTGATGCTAAAGCATCATTCCAGCTATGAGAGACAGCAGGGGAGCAGGAATGACATGTTTGTTTGTTTATAGGTGTAAATAAACACCATGACACATAAAATTTTATCACCTTTCCAATATTGTTTGCAAAACTAGCACACAAGGTATGGTTAATCCACAGCATTAACATAACACCAAGAGTTCATAATATATATATAAGAAGTGAACTGTTGATAACAGTACTGGCAACCATAGCATCCTAAATTCCTTAAGGGTTTCTGTACAAGTCGTTGTTGGCTCATAATCAAATATTTGAATAGTTCCAGTATTCACTCAGTTAAGCAGCTGGTAGTTGAATACCAAAGATACACAATGAAAGTTTTTTCTGCATTAATTCTAACATATTTTTCTCAAATTTTGGTAATTTTCATAGTAAAATGATGTACTCAAACTATTCAGAATATTTGCTCGCCTTATCATTCAAACTAATCAAATGTTTCAGAACTAATATTTTAGGCCTCGATTTGCTGATCAATTTTTTATTAAACTAATAATAATACAGGATACTGAGCTTATGATCATGTAGTGTTCTGATGGATTGACAAATTTGTGAATTAAAACTAAGTCACCAATATTCTACCTTACTCTTGATCATCTTATGATCATCATAAACTAAGTCACCAATATTCTACCTTACTCTTGATCATCTTATGATCATCTTATGATCATCTTATGACCATCTCTCATAACAGGCTTATGAGACTGTCATAACAATTTTAATTGTGGGTTGGATATCATGTGCACAGAATTAAATAAATTTAGTTGTACCGATGGAACACCTTTTGCCAAAAGGTTGTACCAATTCATTGCCTGCCAAAATTGTGTGCCATGCGGTTTTGTCCGGATTTGTTTTGTCCTCCGGATTTGACTGGCCAAACTAAACAAGTTTACTATACAATACCAATGGGAAAGTCAGTGAGTGTATAATGGGAAAACAAATGTCTGGACAATTTTTAAATCTTATCATAAGCACTGATAAATGTTCCTGATTTATTTCTTGTACTCCATAATACATTACAATTGCATACTCCACATTACATACCCACTCTCATATACTCCATATTCCATACTACATCTGCATTACATACTCCATACTACATACCTGGTGAGGGTAATCCCCCAGTGCTAGCACTGCTAGGTGACAATGACGAGTTGGCATGAGTTGGTGATGTTGGACTAAGTAAACTACCCGGCTGACCAGCACTATAGTTACTGTGGAGATTTAATCCATGAGCTGTTGCCGCAGCAGCCATTTGTAACTACAAGGTAAGTTGTGATGAAGGGATCATGTGATCCACTCAAGGGATACTTACTGTGTCAGCATATGAGAAGTCAATGCCCTACACAAGGTGACACATGGAATGACATACGTTATTACACAATGCAACACATGAAATGACATTATTACACAATGTGACACATATGATGATATACATTACACAATGTGACACATGGAATGACATACATTATTACACAATGTGACACATGGAATGACACATTATTACACAATGCGACACATGAAATGACATACATTATTACATAATGTGACACATATGATGACATACATTACACAATGTGACACATGGAATGACACACATTATTACACAATGCGACACATTAAATGACATTATTACACAATGTGACACATGGAATGACATACTACACAATATGACACATGCTAGTGATAAAATTTTGGGATATCTAAAATACAAACTTTTTAATCATAATAATTTCATAGCATTATTGTTAGCATATTTGGGCTATCGGTATTGTCAACATTGGAAAAATACTATCGGTGAATCAGAATATTGGCCAAGTTTCACATATCAAACTACCAATGCATACTCACACTATCAGTGTGCAATATGAGTAAGGCCATGTAAAATATGATAATTGTAATTTAAATACAATGACTTAACAATTCTGCTCCTTAATGCGTCAAGCACATGTTATTTTCCATACATACATAATCTCAAACAATTGTATAATGTGTAAATAGTGGGTGTGGCTGATCACCTGAGAATAGAAATAAGGATTGTAAACATGAGCTGCTCCTAATGCTAGAGGATTCATCTGCATCATCTGTTGCATCGCTTTCTGCATCCGTCGAGCTTGCCTCTCCCGCTCTGTGTCCGCATATTTCACTACTAATGGTGCACTAGCCCCCTATGCATGGAGCATTGTATGTCACTATGACAGGGATACCCATTGACATACATACCGGCATTATACGAGAGCCATGCATCTTATTAATGGCTGCCTGAGCCATATTCCTACTGGGTAGTTTAACAAATGCACAACCTATGCAAAGTACAGATGACCAGATGTCAACACTGTTATGTCATTCTCACCTTTACTTGTTGCATCATGGTTACGTAATACAGTTACTTCTTCTACTGGTCCAAATTCTTGGAACATATCTTTCAAATCTTGATCATTACAAGTTTTACTCAACATTCCAACAAATATCTTTCTCAGTTCCTCTAAATAATAACTATCATTATCAACCAGCTAATAGTATCACGTGCTCACCTGAACGTTGATCAGTACCTGCAGGTTTTACTTGCATTGGTCTCGACATCTATCACGTGATTAATGTACATAAAAATATTAATGCATAGGCTACCCACCCCTGGTAGTGTTCGCTCATTATGTAATTCCTTCATAGCATTCTCCGCACTCTGCTTAGAGCAGAAGGTTACGAATGCACATCCTATGGTGAGGTTTAGGTGACAATTTTGTGGCGTAGTTGTCACGCGGAAAATACTAGTGACACCTGCTAACTTGCTCACCTTTATGAGTGCCCTGCACTTTATCTCGTAGTATAGTCAGCTCGTAAATGGCGCCAAACGACTCCAAATATGGACGCAGGTCATCCTCTTGCATGGTTTTGGGTACCTGCCCAACAAATAGTTTAATAGCATCTGGTTCTTTATCAGTTGTTTGCAGCGCTTCAGGTGAGGGTGGCGGCTGGGAAGATTGTTGCTGTCCTCCTACTGATCCGTATTCCATAGGAGGCAACGTCGCCATTTTAATTAATTTAGGTACGATGATCAATCTTTTTTGCTAAGCAACCCGAATTCCGCATGATTTATTACTCTACAGAAGCGCCCATAAAATAATATATGACGTCACGTTATATGCAAGGCTGGCCATGTGTTGTGTGTTGTATAGTTTGTAAGCAACTGTGTAGCAGTGGGAGCTTCAGTCGCTGAGCTTCAATGTCGCTTGAGTCATTGCTAGCATCTTGTTGGTTACTAGTGATAGTAATTATTGTAACAGCTCAACATTTCCCCGCCATTATTACCAGCCTGCTGTCCTCCGATACTCAAGCTGCGATGATGACTGGAAAGAAGAAAATAATGCTTTTACTGTTTCTACCCGTACCATTACTAGCACTGATAGCAATAATGTGGCGTTATCGCAGGCGGAATGACTGGTATAAACCTCTCCCTCCACCCAGCAGCTCTAATAAGAGTGATGACGTCACAGATGAATTGCCCATTGTTAGTCAATTTGTTGGATTTATAATTGGTCGTCAAGGTAACAAGGTTAAAGAGTTGGAGAAACAAACTAATACAAGAATACGATTCCGTGAGGCAAAAGATGGTAAAGTTGCTATGGTGACTGGTCAAAATGACAATGTGAAGAGAGCAAAGGAAGCCATAGTAATGATGATAAAGGAGAAAAGTGAAAGGCAACAAGTGAAAAGTGTCGAAGTAGTTGTACCCAATTTTGCCATTGGTCGACTAATTGGTAAACAAGGACAAAATATTAGTACAATGCAGAAGGAGAGTGGAGCAAGAATTATGGTAGATAGGGGCAATGGTACAACCAGAATATGTACAGTGTCGGGAAGTGGTGAACAAGTATCGAGAGGAGTGACGTTAGTACAACAATCCATTAGTGAGTCTGAGGCAGGCCAGCAACGTAGCAAGTTAAATAGAAAGTTGAAAAGTGACAATATTAATATGAAAACTGCTCAAATACACTCACAGTGTAAAACTGGTAAGAAGGACACGTCTACTCAACCATCAGTTCAACTGCAGCCTTGTTCCTTACCATCCAATGGGGAATATTTCCCAGCCTTTGTAAGTAATGTCTCAGGTATGGGGCATGTATGGATTCAACCAGTTAATGATATAGCAACTGTTCTTGATGAATTGAGTAATGTAATGATGGATACTTATTGTAATGTCATGGAGTACAAGTTGATTAATCCTTCAGTTGGCAATTATTGTGCTGGTAAGTTTACTATAGTGGTAGGTAGGGACATCACAGCCCAGTCCTGCATTGTTATGTATTGTGGTTACCTAAAGTGATTACACTTAAACATAATCAAATAACCAGTTATTAGTGGCCCCAACACTAGATATACACATAGCGCTGTATGCTCATGAGGTGTCAGGTCATGCTTAGCATATATATTTATCCCTGATTGTTGTAATTGTCACAATCACACGTTATCTTGCAGCTAAATTTAGTAATGATGGACAATGGTATAGAGCTCAGGTGATCTCTACTAATTCAAAAACTGCACACCTACTATTTGTAGATTACGGTGATGATGAATGGCAGCCTGTTGATGACCTTAAGATCCTACTGTAAGCACTAGCCACACCCACTGTGATCATGTGATCTGTATTTTTAGTTCACAGTTCTGCAACACTCCCATACAGGCATGTAAATGTGAGCTAGGAGGCATGGCTATACCAGATGGTGAGTATGGTTATGTCATGTGCTGGTAATTCAAACAGTTGGTGCAGATGGATGGAGCAAGGAAGCCATAGAACTCATAGAGGATGTTACAATGTGTGCTAAATGGGAACCAGTAATGGTCAAAGTTATTGACTACAAGTCTAATCCTCCATTAGTTACCATAGTGAATACTAACAATAATCAAGTAAGTCTACCTGTAATTGATGTATTTGTATTGTTACCATGGCTACAGGACATTGATGTGGCTACCAAGCTCAATGCATTTGTAAATCAGTTGCCACAGCAACAGGAGCTGGTGGATGAGACAGTAACTATGAAGATGTCACCAACACAACTAGAGTCATCTGTGAACATGTTTGATGATCAAGATATGTTACAACTCAATGATCAGAGTGGCAAACAAGATGATCAACATGTACAACAACAAAGCAATCACGATGATCAAGAATTTGATCAAAATGATAAAAATCTGCAACAGGTAGATGAGACAGTTGTCATGGAAATGTCAACGCAATTTGAGTCGTCCATCAACACATTTGATGAAGTAATGTTACAACAGCTCGATGATCATAACAGTGATCAAGATGATCAATGTAGTAAAGACCCAGTCACAATAACCATACAACAAAGTGATCGAGCTAATATTACATCAGATCAAGATGATGTTACATCAGCTTATGAGGTTCAAGGAGTTAGTGTGACATTTGACTCAGACAGTGAGGAAGATGATGAGGTTGTTACTATACAAGTAGAAGAAGACATTAATGAAACATGGCTTCATTCTACTAGTCATCCAACTGAATTTGTCAGTGTTACCATAGCTACAACTGAACACACCTCTAAACGCATTCCTAACTGTGTAAATGTTACCCCACTACTGTAATAATGTGTGTAACAATTTGTACACAAAATTTCACAAACACTTTATTAAAGAGCTAATGTTATTAAAAGCTAGTGATGTCATTACCATGGTTACTGTAAGGCTGGTAATATTTTACCACTACATTCTCCAAATCCAATCAAGTAATTATCACCTTGACAATATGCTGTCATGATAACAGTATCCCCATCTTGTATAAACTTTCTTGTATCTCCGTTATCCAATGGAACTGGTTTACTCCCTCGCCATGACAACTCCAGCATTGACCCATAAGAATCGGGTGTCTATAAGGTACATCTTTATCATATCCCAACCTTGTAACTATTTAAGTAAAATATTTAGACACCATTCCATTGTAAGTAACAAAGTCATCTCACATCACAAACCATTCAGTCTTATTAACTACAATAATTATTAATCACTAGACATCATCTGGGCCTGCAGGAGTCATATGGTTTCGGCTTAGTCTCCATAGCCAGGCTACACCAGACTAATTTCAGCTGTGGTAACCACAAATGAATATTCTTGGAAATTACCAGTAAATGCATATGTGTGTGTTTCTGGTGGCTGAACTAGTGCATTAACTTTCTGATATAATATGCATGTACTCATGTACCAAGCATATGATGTCTGGTGTGTGTATAATTGGGATTAGTGAGCCCCACCATATAAGGTCAACAGTGAAATCTGTCTTCTTGCTTGCTTGCGTGATACGTCATCCCTTATGTTTAAGTGCAAACCAACATTACATCAAAGTAAACACGTGGAGTGCTAACCATGTATACCATTCAAGTGCTAACCACAATGTGAATAAAACTTTTTTCTAATCAAGGACATTGAAAGCTTAGCCACAGGTCAAGTTTATGAAGCAATAGCAAAGCTGATCATGTGATCTAGGATTGTATAGTACTGCCGTGGCTAGACATATACATTGAAATATCAGCCGCCTACACAATATAAACATAGATGACTATTAGATGTTGTTCCTCTACGCTCTGTTGACAATATTCACTTATCCCTCCTCATACCCTCAAGCAACCCACTACCACTTTAACACATCACCCTGTATAACACATTACACCTGTAGGGTGTGCAGCTACAGATGTGTATACATGCATCTATCATAGCACCAGGCTCACCCTACAATGCTGTGCATTTCACCTAGTATATTTACTTAGGTGTGGACGTGTGTTCAATTCTACACAGCTGGCTACCCCACCCTCTTACCCTGTGCAGTTGTGTGTTGCACACAGCTAGTCTACACTCTACCACACACACGCACGCACGCATACACACACACACACGCATGCACATACAACTGCAATACTGTTGTTATCAATAGAGCAACTAAAACAGCAGGCTGAGTAACTCACTAAACAGGCTAACTCATCAACTAGACTAAACAGACACATTACATGTGCAGTCAACAGGAAACACATATGACAGTTGTCAATTACAAACAGGAAAGAGAAATGAGTAGTGTAAGAGATTTATGAAATGATATTTTTGTAACAATTGGCACTGCCAACAGATTAACTCTGGCACTTCATATTCACACAATTTTGCACAAGGCATTGAACTGAACCTACTCAAGGGAGTGGCTACTAGAGTAAGATGGCAGGTTGCTGGGATTAGGGTACTAGTTACTAGTCAATATATTATACAAACCTTCCCACTGATAGTACCAGTAGCCAGGAGATCACCGGTAGTCATGTTACAACCAGTGACGCTGTGATGTGCCAACTGCTGTGCTAATGTCCAGTAGAGATTCTGTTGTCATGACATCAATAATAAACAATGTCATGGTAACTAGAGATATACCTTCATGTTTGAAGTACAAACAGTAGTGGGCGTTGTCATGTTCTCACCTGCAATATGATAAGTTATACTGTCACATCACCATAGCAACCAATGATACCTTGGATACCAACTTGCAGTACAATATCAAAAGTAAATGGAAAATTTTGAGTTAGATATGACATTGGAGCTGGCTCCTATGAATAGTGTGGTGCAATAATCAAAAATCAAACTACTGTTACCGGTTTAATGTTGTCAACAATAAACGGTTCTAGTGCATCCATGGTAACCACCCATGGTGATATTGTAGTGCCAAAATTCTTAGCAAGAAATGGCCCCAGGGGTTGATACTCCCATTTCTGAATATCTCGGGCTGTACGATTACATTACAACATACAACTTGTTACTATGGTTACTGACCACTCCAGTCATTCATTACCACCAAACCAAATATGTGTTCACGAGCCTGTTAATGATTACTGTAACCATAGTAACAGTGATCATTAGAATCACCTGGTCAATAGGGATTGGTTCGCCTAACTGATTGCCTGGTCCAATAAAATATGCCTACATCATGATCATAAGGATGTTGTCATGGTAACCACACTTACCATCTCCAGCTCAAAGTCCAGTAATTTACATGGTCCAAACTGCGGAGGCTTGTCTGCACGTAGTATACAGTATACAATGATTACCCTCCCCCTAACTGTGACATACCAGCATCTGGTTTAGTCTGTCCCCTAGGCCGACGGATAGGAGTACCCGAGACTACAACTGATGATGCTCTACCATGGTAACCAACTGGTAAATGAAGCCTATCAACAATTACCATGACAACTAATAACAATTGATATGACAACATTAATGACTGGTATAATACTGTACGGTATGATAGTATCAATGACACAATATAGCGACTACTATCTTATAATATTATACCATCAGCTTGTAGAGGATCAGTATATCGTAACATATAGCGAGCAGGTTTAATGTGTGAGGTTCAAATTTTTGCAAAATTTGCGACTAAATTCTTATAATTATGCCCTTTGTAAATTTCAACTAGATGATTCAGAAATACATTACAATAGCAAACATTACTTCAAGTTTGCAGAGATTTGAAATCATGATATATTAACCATTACTTCAAGTTTGCAGAGATTTGAAATCATGATATATTAACCGCTACAAGGTATTTAATGACTACATTAATCAGTTCAACCAAATATGAAAATTTTGATTGGTCAAAGAGTCAGGAAAATAGCCAAAGGCAATGGCTGATGATGTAGCTATGGTGCTGGCAATTTTTACTATTTGAGCTATTTGGTGGCCAAAACAAACAAATCTCCAATTAATCTTTTGCCCAATACCGTATGAAATAATTGACTAAAAAGTGTAAAATACATACGTATCTTCATTATTCTTCAATATCAACCAAAATCTCATTATGTAATAAAAAACAAGCAAACAAACTGCTAAAGTGCATAAGCGTGAGGCTTTAAAAAGAAAAATAAATATTTGATTGGTTTTCAAAGCATTCAAATATCACCATTATGACCGAATAGTCTTGAATATCTTTCAGCACTACTGACTACTGAAAACAAGTATCTTCCAGTAATTGTAAAATTTTAATGTTTTCTACAAACAAATCTCTTCATGAAGTACTGAATAATTTACAACAGTAACCATGACAACAAATCATGATAATTTTACACACTGATAACTACGGCAACGTTACCAGTTAGGCATTAGGGCATTTTCAGCTCCACGGAACATCGTACCAACATTACGAGCATGATCAATTGATGAGTAGAAATCGGTATAGTTGCCGATGACAGCTGGTAAATGCATTACTGCATCTGTTTGTAACACTAAACATCTGATCACACACTATAATAACAGTTACTAAAACATTAGAGTACAAACTTGGCTAGCAATTCAGCATCATCCCTTAATATAGCCTGCAGTAGGGGAATACCCGGCTATGTATGTAATGTATATATGACACTAATGCATCACCTGATCAGCCGATAAGATGGATTGTAATGTTTCTCTAGCTTCTTTCCATGCTGAACGTCCAAGTGACATAAATTTGTTGAGCGTTTCCTAGGCAATAAATCAATGCAGATATCACGTGATGCACCAGACTTACTGATTTTAGTGCATCTTGGTTGGCTGATAAATGAGGCCCAGTAAACAAATGTGCAACTTTTGACAAGTCCAGGATGTAGTTACCAATGGCAACGCCGATTCGTGGGCGCGACTAAGCACGAAATAATGTCATGTTTACGTCACGTGACTCTTCACCTCGTTTTGAGTAGAGAACACTCCATAAGGTAAATTTTGAATCGGAAAGTGACAATTTGCCGGTACATCTACAAAAGACATTTTTGCTACTGCAATAATTAAACAATTACCAGCTCCAATGCAAGCGTGGTTGCAGAACAATTTCTAACACAAATACACTTTAAGCGTATACCTATATATAGCGCGCACAAAGTATATAACAATAAAAGAATTATACTAATATCAAGTGATCAACACATATAGTTATCATAATTATATTACTATAATATTAATTATACTGTTATGAATATCCTCCTTGTCTATGTTCTTTGGCTGCTTTCAGTCTTTCCTTCTTGGCCTTTACATGAGCTGGAGTAGGTAAGGCCCACTGTACCAGGAACACAATAACAAACAAGCCAAGGAGAACACCAAGTCCAATCAATAACACAGCCCACCACATGTCCTCTACCCATTCTATCACTGTATTAACAGTGTTACTGTTTAGCAACGTCCCAGCAAGTCTTGACAGGGCTCCTTCAGAGGCTGTAGGTCGGCAGGCACCTAGGAAGTCACAGTATCCAAGGTTATCCATGCACACTCCACCAGGAGGGGTCCTCAGTCCATCATCGGGCAACAGATCACTACAACAATACCATAATGAGAACAGATCAATGTTACATTACTAGTCTAACCTGAGATTAGCCTGACTAGTCAGCTGAGAAGTGGGGACACAGCTTCCATTAAACTGACAACACACACTACATTGTTCACTACTGGCTGTACATTCACAAGGTGGCAAGAGCAATGCTAAACAGAATGAACCACTGCAGCTGCCACTGACACAGTATAGTGTGTCATCCATACATGGCTGGTCAAGAAATTCCGGTGCAGGACAAGAAGAGTTTGAACTAGTAGCACTAGTTAAGGATCATGTGAGCTCAATGTACATTATATGGTACATTAATTACACATGGAAACATGTACACACATACCATATGCTGGCATACGCACACGCACGCACACACGCACACACACACACACACACATAGGCATATACAAATACATCTTATTTACAATACAAAGGATATGAACAACGTGACTCTGCACTACAGTCAGATCTTGATTGACACACAGTAGAGTTGGTGAGGTAGTCACAAGTACTACCATCACAACAAGGTCCTTGAGAAGGACTGCACGTAACATTGAGTGGTAACATGCAGCTGGTACAGTTACAACAATTATTTTGTGTGATGCGCTCCCCATTCTCATCTCTCCCACAATCACAATATTCATCAGGACCCTCCACTATACCATT
This sequence comes from Spongia lamella, assembly GCA_963930835.1. Classification (NCBI taxonomy): domain Eukaryota; kingdom Metazoa; phylum Porifera; class Demospongiae; order Dictyoceratida; family Spongiidae; genus Spongia; species Spongia lamella. The sequence goes on along the minus strand of OZ005751.1, from coordinate 10,543,002 downwards.
GCCACATATTGACCCTCCACTCTCTGTATTAACAACAATATCATCACTATGGTAACATCATCTGTATGCATACCAGAGAAACAGCCTCCTTTATCCCTAATAATGCCCGCCATCATGCTTCTACTGCAGTCAGAAAATTCATCGTTGTTGGGTTCAGTACCGGTAGAGGCATGAGGGAACATGATGTAATTACCGCCACCATCAACAGGTCCACAAGTGGCTGTATCATGCTATAGTGAATAACAGGTAACTTTAGTAACAACATTATATGGCAATCATTGTGAGCTCACAATAGCCAGCTATACTTTATAGGCAGTCCCCTCCATTGATACCCTGAAGCCACCATTACACATGCATATCATGTAAAATAAATGACAAATTCTCCAACAGGGTACAGTATCCTAAGGTATCCTAAGGTATCCTAAGGTATCTGAACTACTCAGCATTGCTAAGCCCTCCCAGTGATTAGCATTATGGTATGATCCCATTATTACTCCTAATGTTGCCAATAACACAAAAATGATAACTATTTACATATTTACTTGAGAGCCAAAGTTGTGTCCAATCTCATGAGCTAATGTCAGCTGTACTATTAGCTGGGGTACCTCTCTCCCGTAATTCACTATGGTAACAATGCCAGTATTGAGGCTTTTCAGTTGGCCATTGACTCTAGTAAATCTCTCACATATGCCACCCACTGACCCTGGGGTGGATGTACCAATGTAGGCTAGTCCTAACACTCCATCAGCAAAATCTCTAGCAGTAAAACGATACGATAAACAAAACTCGTTATAGTTGGTGCGTGCATGAAGCTCAAGAAAAGTTTCCACTCCTAAATTATCTCGTGCAAACTCTGCCTCCTCTGTAGTTCGCACAAGAAGAGTACTGATAGCAAATGAAATATCTGTTATGCCTTCAAAGTTGGTTTCCTGGTAGATTTCCTTAACTCTGTCAACATAACTTGAGATAAAGCTTATAACTACAGCCTCCTTTAACTCAGGATCACTGTTTTTGGGAAGATTGCTAGTGGTCATATTATAATAACGAAAATCGGCAACAACTTTGAGGTCACAACGAGTTTTGTTACTATTAAATGTAGTTTGTGATTGGCGTGAGATTCTTCTGTGTTCTTCCTCTGGAATGTTCAACTGGCTAGATACCCTCCTGTGAATGGCATGGTTGTCATGACCACACACCCCAGCCATTGGCATAGCAACATCTGATGATCGATAAATAACGGAGTGTCCCTCTGTACTGCGACCATGACTGTAACAACAACAATAAGCATCACGTGATCTCACACAACAACTACCTTGATGATGGTTCAATAAAATAAATATCTTGAGAAGTGCGTATTTGACCGGTAAATATTCCTCTAGCAACATCACCATGTACTCGAACACTATGGTCATCTGTGTATATAAACATACGTGATGTATACGCCCACATAATAATTGAAATATTATCACCTTCATCGACTCCATGGTAGATTAGAGATTTATAATGACTTATTGGTCGATCATCCACCATCACTACTGCATCACTGGTTAGACTGGGTGAACCTTGGTACAACTTTAAATTAAATGCGCGCCCTAGAGCATTAAAGCGCAACTGTATATGGCGCGGTCCGCTGATTGATCGCGTCAGTCTTCTATGATCCGTCATTAACGAGTCAACGTTATAATTTAGTGCTTCATAATGAGTGATAAAATCATTCAATGCTTCTCCTAAGAGACACACCCCTTGATAACTAACACTATTTTATAACAATATCCATACCATTGGTTACATCACTGCATAACAAAGGAATTACTGCTACTAGCAGTAAAGAATACTTTAACATGTCTCTACTTCACGACTCCTCCTCACAACTAAACACTCTATATGTAATTCAGCAATGCAACTGGAAATTGCATCACGTGATAATAGTAAACTCAGTATAAGGTCTCCGCCCGTGTGAAACTGATAGTTGATCTTGCAGTGAGAAATAACATTTCGTTTATTTTGTTTAAAGCAGTGGTTATCGTCATGACTGCTAAGGAAGACGAATATGATTTTTTATTCAAAGGTAAAATATTTTTGCCTTTTTAAATTTGCTTTGTAATACTCGTATGCTCTTACTAAAACAGTTGTTTTAATTGGCGACAGCGGAGTAGGGAAGAGTAATTTGCTGTCACGCTTTACCAGAAATGAGTTCAACTTGGAGAGTAAGAGTACGATAGGAGTAGAGTTTGCGACTAGAAGTATTAGAGTTGACGAGAAAACAATTAAGGCTCAGATTTGGGATACAGGTAAAAAATATTGGTTTGGTGGTGAGGTGGCACTAAATGGAATAATATTTATTTTAGCTGGTCAAGAACGATATCGAGCGATTACAAGCGCGTAAGGAATGCAATAATAAAATTATGTAATAATATCACTATTACTACAGTTATTATCGTGGAGCAGTAGGAGCATTGTTAGTATATGATATAGCAAAACACCTTACATATGAGAACGTGGAGCGTTGGCTGAAGGAATTGAGAGATCATGCAGATTCCAATATTGTGATAATGTTGGTAGGTAACAAATGTGATCTTAGACATCTCAGAGCTGTCCCAACTGATGAAGCTAAAGGATTTGCAGGTCAGTATAAGTGAGCTTGTAGTGTACTGTATATCAAGCATTCATGTGTTAATCCAGTGTTAGTGACAGTTTAGAATTACAGCTGCTATTGGTGTTGCCATAGTTTATAAGTATGCAATTTGATTGGCTAGCTACAATGATGTCATTGCCAGCATTGTAATGTTCAAAGCTGACCAAGCATATCAACATTACTTTAAACCAGGCATACTGGTTACTTTTACTGGTTACTTTTGTCCGCAAAGTGTGTATCCGCCCCTGAGGCTATCGTTAACTACTCACTTGAAGTGAAGCCTTAATATCCAGTTAAAACAAGTTTCAGTTTCTTTATATGACACCTGCCAGCTGCTATTGATACCGTTGATGGGTGTGGCTGTAGTAACGAAGCACGTTGTGATTTACTGCCAATAGTGATGAACTGATGATCAGTTAAACTATCAGAGATCAGTTTATTGGCCTTAGAATTAAAATTATCGGTATTGGTTTTTCTTTAGTGGATGTTTCAGATTTATTCATAATAGATGATGGCATCATTGTTATAGTGATAAATATTTGCTTTTCAGATTAAGGATATATAGTATGCTCAAATATGTTTAATGATAATTTCATAGTATAATGATGATGCCTATTTTCAGCAAATTTGGATATTGGATTGGCTATCAGTATCGGTAAAGCAACATTATAGTTAACCAAATTCTCGTATCGGTGCATCATAACTGCCAAAGAAGACCAACTGTATTGGCCATACAACAGCATATAATTCACTTGCCCTTTCTTTTCATTCCTTTTTGAATATATTTTTGAATGGAACCATTTAACAGGCTTTGTTCCTATTATACTTTATCAATGAAGAACTAGTATTAACTCCTTCAGAGTCTACATTGTCAATTTTTAAATTTTGTCGTTACTGTAATAAGGAGAACATGCTGATGTGTTAACTGAATGGTAAACAGTAGTGCATAAACAAATGTACTGGATTCGAACAAACCTTCGAAGGTTCAACCTTCGAATGTTAAATACAACATTCGAATGTTATATTGTTATATTTCACTACATAATGGAGTGTGTTGGTAATTTGTACAGTCCTTGTCTCTTACATGAGCAGTCAAAAAGGTCAATTTATATTACTAGGCTCTGTACAATATAATGACATGTGTGCATAACAGCTTTAGTATTAGAAGAAAGCATTTTGCTGATAATCTCAATGCATGTGTTATGACTAACAATGAAAAAAAGAAACATTCGTCGAAGCTTCGAAGGTTGTAGACAAACCTTCGAAGGTTATAAAATGACATTCGTTTATGCACTAGTAAACAGGAGTGTGTGGTGTGCATTAATAAAGAATAACAGTTGTTGAGTTAATTTACATCTATGAGGGATGTACATTTTATGAATTCTGCGAATGAGACTTTGATCCTTTGCTAAATAATCCTCAGTATGGAATTCCTTAGGGTTGGGCATATTCATAAGAACACCTGTTTCATGAAATTTATAGCCCTGAAAATTGTACATATATGGCAATGAAATTAATCATGAGTATTGTGATAAGATTGTAGTCACAATGAATCACATTTAGCAGGGTCCTGTGATTTGCAAATAGCAGTTTATAGTCACCTGATTATCATGTGTAAATTATGTGTAGTTTGCAAACTGTCATAATGAGTAAGCAACAACACTTTCATTATAACACATGGTAATCACAGATGGTCAAGGCAGGAGGATTGATCAAGCTATTAAACTAAAGACATACCATAAATCACATGATATCTTCTATCCTCTTACTACTCATTCAATCATACATGGCTTATCACTGCTTAGCAAAGTTCTCTTAATCCATTTGTCATGTTGTAACCAATAACGTATTTAGCAATGCATAATTGTTTGTTGTTGACAGTTCCTAATCTAGTGCATGAACAAATGTTGCTACATTCGAATGTTCATTTGTTTTTGTAACATTCGTCAAATATTTTTTGTTATCAAACATTTGTTGATCTAAATTATGTACAAATTTACATAAAAAGCCACAAATGTTATATTTATATGTAACTACCTTATTTATTAACCATTGTTATTATATAAAGTAAATGTGGGGAAAATGTCACTTACTGTGTGGACGTTAAATGTTTGGACATTCAAAATCAAAAATTAGATATGTTAAAATTCACATTTGTTCATGCCCTACCATGAAATGATACATAATGTAATGGCTTATACCAGAGCAGATCATAACAGTCACCGTGCGCTACTTTAATCAAGTGTATATTGTCTGACCATTTCTGTATAGATTAAAGCATTGCCGTGAGTGCTATAAGAAAATAAAGCACGAGGCTGAGATGGCTAATATAGCATGAGGCAAAGCTGAGTGCTATAGTAGCATTGAGGCTGAGGGATTTCTGTTTTGTATAGCACGAGCAAGGTAATGCTTTAACTGTTATCAAGACTCACAATAGTGAGTTGCGAGGCCAAGAAGAACCGTAGCAACACGACCACTGAGAGTTATTTACATGTAGCACCGCTCTCAAACTCGCAAACGCTCTAGCTAAGCCGCCATTAAAGCTATCACTTAGTTATTACCGACCCACAACGTTCTTACTATATAGAATCAACAAAATGAGAATGGAAGAAATAGGCGCCACCATTCCTAAGTATCAGCCATTGCAAGTTTTATGGCGCCTGTTGTGCGACTACACACAATGAACCATCCCTTCCCGCCCGATTCACCCGTTTACTACCTTCATTGTTTGAAGAATCAATATCCCGAAGTTGATAGAAATTGGTTCAGTCATTCTTCTGATACAGCCTTATAAATGCCTTCCTGTCACCACAAAATATTTTACACAGCAGTCATTTTTTTCTTCTTTCTTTCATTTTCATCGCACACTTTTTTCGTGGGCTTGCGGGGGAGCTTTTGTGAACCCTGGAAGTTTTTTTCAAACTCTTTTTATACGTTCACTTGTTTGTCTAATAACTCACTCATTTTCTTCATGGATTTCAGCCAAATTTGTATCAGCACTTCTCCTATGTATGCTCTACCTGTCATACTATTATCAGTCTGAAGTAAACACTTGAATGCATTTGACAAAGGCTATTACACTGCAGGTTGATAGTTGTCATAACTTGGACCCCCTTCAAATGATTTGCATAAACTTTCAGATATACAATCTATATTGATGTATCACTCTATAGTGAAAGTTTTAAAAAATCTTGGGCCTGAGTTTTTCAAAATTAAGCTTCAAAGTTTAATTTGCAATATTGTGTGCTAGGTAAGTACAAGTTATGCCCATGCAGTATTTCTCTGCTGCTTGCTAGTAATAGCATGTGTTTATACTTCCAAAAAAGTAGTGATATGCTAAACAAAAACACCCTGGGTATAAAAAAGGTGCGAGGCCAATCAGGAGCAGCATTGCAAATGGGTATGTGCGACCAAAAACTTTGATATCAGTTGAGGCCAAGAAGTTACTTATCAAAAATCTTTTTAACTACTTGAATGACATACAATAGTTTATAGCATATTTTCACAACTATGATTGGCTTTGTCACTTGGCCACCTTTTTCACACCATCATTATTAATAAAGGTAGCCAAGTGACAAAGCCAATCATAGTTGTGAAAATATGCTATAAACTATTGTATGTCATTCAAGTAGTTAAAAAGAGTTTTGATAAGTAACTTCTTGGCCTCCACTGGTATCAAAGTTTTTGGTCGCACTTACCTATTTGCAATGCTGCTTCTGATTGGCCTCGCACGTTTTTTACACCCATGGTATGTTTTGTTTAGCATAGAGAATTACCTTTACAAATTTGCGTGCCACCATGAAACAGCCCACTTTCACCAATCTTTCAGCAGAATGTTTTATTATCGGTGTTTCCCACTGTTTACTGCCTTGTCCATCAGTATAAACAGCAAAAACAAGTCTTCTATTTTTAATGATTACTGTTCTATAACTGCCTAGCACTATTCATGCGTTTCCGGTTCTATAACTGTCTGATGTAGCACTGTTCACATCTCGCAGTGCTACCATATTATGTCAAAACATTCGAGGGGGAAAACTTTCGCGGTTTATCAACAATGTGCATTATGTAGGGAAAACTTTTGTGGTTTGCAGCCTTAAAGCCCACGCGTGCCTCTGCAATACGGATTTTAGAGTGTGTGCAAATTAGAATAAAGTTTGACACGCGAACTGGGCGCATGGCTGAAGCCGAACTTGAAACCGACAGTTCTGTCCGTAGTTATCATGTGTATCAAGACAATTGGACACCTGTGATTGGAGAACGACTTCACTGCGAACGATAATTATTTTCTAATTGTGAAGCAGGAAATGTTTCAATGGTAAAACATTTGCGTTTAGCTAAAATCCGCGAAAACCGCGAAAGTTTTCCCCCTCGAATGTTTTGACGTATACGGTATATAGCACTGTTTTCAGCTTTGATTAGGGCTGTACAATAATAATGATAAAACGATAATTATCAATATCTAAATACTATCGCGATAACAATGATAACTTAAACACAACTTATCGAGATATAACTTTTTCCATCATCACACAGCCTTAGCTTTGATCCTCCCACACAAAATTCTTTATGTTGAGTTATAATATGCACTGAAGTATTATATGCTGTGTAATGTAGAAATTGCATGTTGCACTCAGTGCATCAATGGTTCAGTATATTGTTATTACCTTTTAGAGAAGAATGGATTATCGTTCATTGAGACGTCAGCGCTGGACTCGACTAACGTGGAGGCAGCGTTTCAGAATATCCTCACAGAAATTTATCATATTGTAAACCAGAATCAACGGCCGGCTGCAGCTAATAATGGCTCACAGCCTGAGGCACCCACTATTCAGGTAATACTCTATCTATTGCCCCACTGCATAATTTTATTCCATATTAGGTTGGACCGACTATTAATACGGAACAAAAAAAGAGACCTTTATGTGGTGCATGTGGACAACAACAGTAGTGATGGCAGCCACTTGTAATGTTGATAGATATACGAGAAGTTTTATCATCACACCTGACATTTAGTTAAAATAATTTTTGTCAACAATTGTGTTTTTGCTTATCATAAGTATGACGTAATATTATTGTATAGGAAATTTTACAATATCGCTGTGAGCTCAACATGAAAACGAACCAGTGAAAGGTTACAAGATTACTGTGCATGTGTTTGTATTGTCGTTTATGGTCAAGATAGTGGGAGCCATAGCAAGCTAGCACCATAGGAATTCATGGATCAATTTTTCCTCTACTCTTGATAGGGAAGGTGGATTTCCCTAGTAGTTGTGGCTTCAATACTGGTTTATATACCAAACTATTTGTGACTTCACTAGTGCCAATTGTGCAAAGCATTGATACAGTGAAGTGCTCCCTTTCCTTTCCATGGTGTAACACATTTTACATCAAATTTACAGTGTGAATGACAAAAAATGCTTCACAAAATATTTACATGAAATTTTCTGCAATGTTTTGTCCTAGTTGAAACATTTTGGGAACTTCTTGTAAGTTGAATATGATAGCAACTGCAATGTTGTTGGTTGTGGATGCTGGGTCATGTGATCCAGGGGCAAGTACTAATGCACTGCTGGCACCAATAGCTCCTCCAGTGTGACCGATGAAGGTAGTTGAAGGTGAAACACCAGCTATTGGTTTAGCTGATGGTACTACCATCCATCCCCAGCCATAGTAGTAATTCTCACTCATCTTAACTACCATCTGCCACATCTTAGCAACGGTAGTTGGTAGCAACAAAGGGTTGCTACCATCCTCACTTGTATGGTGATAGGCTGCAAGAAGTGCTGAACCAAATTTGACTAGGTCAGTTGCCGTGGAAATATACCCACCACCTGCCCACTTGTAAGAATTATCAACGTAAGGTACATTGCAGAGTTGACCGGTGGAGTCTCTATAGTAATGCCTGTAACAGTCACCATGAGAGCACACATGACATAAGGCTGTAGTACCTTCCTCTGTTTAGTAACAATGGAGCATAAAGCTCTTCAGTAGTTGATGTCATGTGTAAAGGACGTAACACATCTTCTCTCATTACCTGTAGAAATGGTCGTCCCATGGCAACCTCTAATGCTGCACTAATTAATGTCCACCCATGGGTAGTGTAATGGAAGTTGCTACCCGGGGCTGACAGTAACTCATCATTACAGAATAATCTTAGAGAATCATCAACTGTATTGTAATGCTTCTTTATGTAATACTCAGCACTTCGAAACTCTTTATCACCACCATAATGTCTTATACCCGCCACGTGACTTAATAAATGACGTAATGTAATAGTTACCGGTACGCCTCCCACGATCTTCTCCGGAAATGTTGCAACATATGTTTGTATAGGCGCATCAAGATCCAGTTTACCTTGTTGCCAGGCCTTAGCGACTGCTACAGCTGTTAAGCTTTTACTGATGCTGGCAATTCTCATGACAGTATCTTTACTACAAGGAACATTATTCTCTACATCGGCTAATCCTATTCCTTCGCTCCATACAATTCGCCCGTCAACTGCTACAGCGACCACTGCTCCAGGTACGCCATGTCGCAACATGGAGGATTGTATCACCTTTCTACATTTACTAATTGCTTCATCGTATACGTTACTCTCCTTACATTTTATGCTTTGTAGTGAATACGCTGTTGCCAGCGAACCGCATAGAGCTACAACTCGTACGTATCTCATTAGTGATCATTAATAAGAGTATGGTACACGTGATCTAGTAGTTAGTTGGTTAGTTACTTAACTACGGTGTGAGTTAAGGCGGGGCTAGAGCCAGGATGGTTCTCAATAGCGACTGCACACTGTAATGGACAAATATATAATATTGTGTTATTGAACTAGCTTACTCTAGTCTCAACATCAGTCCAACAACTTGTATCTACACTATCACATGATCCACTATTGGTGGTTACCATAGTAACAACAGGTATAATGAACAATATATACCTGTATTCATCATCAGTAGCCATAGCAACAGGTACAGGTGTAGTTGCCACATTATTACCAGTTGTTTGCTGTTGCTTCAAAGTCTCTACTGCAGTGAACTGCACACTAGCCCCACCCCCTGCCGTACGGAACACATTCCCTTTGTATAATTGGGTTTCTATCTCTCCATCAGTATCCTGTTGTTGATGAGTGAGGCAATATCGTGCAGCTGTCCCGAGATCTCTACTCTTAGGAGCTGCTACTGTTTTCTTCTTGCGTTTGATCATTGGCTGTAACACTGTCCCACTGTCCACTGAGCCAGCCGGACGATGATCCAACCAATTCTCCGAGAATGAACGCTTTCGATGAGTGGTTGATCGTACAGGAATATTCAATGGTTGTCTACTAGGATCATTGGTGGTTGATCTGCTGGGAGATGGAGGAGGGTTATCCACCATGGCCTGTACTTTACGCAGCTTCTCATCACAGGCATAAAGTTGCTTGTTCTTCTTTGCTAACTGTCTGGTCTGTCCAGTACAACGAAGTCATAAAGAACACTAGATATTAAATACTTACCATTTTTTCATACTTCTCTCTCTCTTGACTGACAAAACCTTGAATTGATGCTATCTTCTGTTTACCATGTGTCACCTGTATATTAATAGTGGGATCACATGAGCATGAGCTATTGTTCATACCCACACCTCTTCTTGCAACTCTTTCTGATTACTCTCATATTGTTGAGTGGCCTTCTCAAAGTGTTTATACTGTTAAGGTAACATCCACTGTATGATGATATCAACAATATATTGACTATTGACCTCACCTTCTTCAATGCTCGATCAAGTTCTTCTTGAAGCTTACCATTTTGTTTCTTCACTTGACCCATCTGTGATCGCTGCTCCTCTAACTGACGGTTTAGCTTGATTTGTTGGCTCAACTCATCACGTAGTCGTGACAACTCAGCATCACGGTTGGTGAGATCACCGGATAATTTACTAACTTGACATTTCAGTTCATTATTGTGTAGTTCCTGTAGTTCCATCAGCTGTTGTAGTTGACTCACTGTATTTATCAATGTTACCATGCTGTTGTTATGGTAACCCACTAACTTTTCTGTTGTTGTTCAATACGCAACATCTGCCTCTGCTTACTACGTGCCTCCAATATAGCTCTCAACCCTCCGATGGCCTCTAGTGACAGGAACTGTAGCAGCACATTACAGTGGAGAATACAGTCATCACCATTAATCCATACATTACGTACCTCTTCAATGCTGAAAGGTGGGAGTGCCAACTTGTATGGGTGCACAACTGGTCCATCAGTTTCAGCCATACCTCTTGATGCCAGGTTGGCAAGGCGACGACCTGGTACTAATCCCTCTTTATGTTCAGCAGTATCAACAACTGCACGATCAATAACTACCTCCTGTGTCAACTCTGCAAACCTCATCACATGCTGTAATGATGATGTCAACAGGGGATCATGTGATCACAGTCTTACTATAGTCTCATCATAATCTGAACTGCGAGGATTGAGGCAAACTATCATAGACACTTTACCCTCTCCATCAAAGTATCTCTTGAACAATAACGTCAACTTGGAATCTCGGTAAGGCACAATCTGATCAATGAGACCGTACACACTAAACATCTTAAAACTCATGTAAGATTAGCTTACCTTATTGCTACTGTGTTTCTGGTTATCTCTTAATGTTTCCAGACATGTGCGCAACACCATTAGTGACGTGTTGATGTTGCCAGCTTCTCTCAGTCTCTCTCCATCATTGTTTGTTCGAGAGGTACGCTCTGATCCAGCTAAATCAACCATTGATAATTGACTAATTGTCATCTTAGTCTTGTCCTGCAAGACCTGTAGCGTGTAGTATGCATCATTACTGTTGCCATAGTGACAGAGTCAGGCATCACCTGATCACCAGCAGAATCTAATGGAGCTTGTACAAGCCTGATAGTGAAGACACTGTGACTACGACTACTCTCACTGTTCAGTAGTGTTTGTGCTACTCTCCGACGCTGTTGTCCTACAATGACATCATAATGACATCAACAGACAACTCAACAAGACTAAGTAATGTATGTATAGACAAATATTTCTTATTGTTATGTTCTATGGCTTGTAGTTGAACCGAGGGTTTGCAGTGAAATTGATTGCACAGGGACATAGATAGCACAAAATTTTGCTATTCAACACAACTGACTATTCACAGTATGACCATATTAGGGTGGTAACATACATAGTATGCAGTTACCATAATATAGGGCTCAAAGGAATAGTGATTTTTGTATTCGAATATTCTGTAATGGCAGTTGACCGAATATTCTTTTTTGGACTTTCAAATTATTATTATGATGTGTACAACAAGTTACTTCAACACATAAATTAAAGGCATTTGTGTAAGATCAAACATGTTATGCAGTGTAATTGGTTGAAACAAATATTCAAATATCAAAAATTGGATTTGATTATTTGCGAATACAAATATTTGTCGAATATTTGTTTGAGCCCTAACTATATAAAATTATTACAATGAACCTTTCAACAGCTTTTCATAGGCCTCTGCAGTACTCTGTACTTCCACTTCAGTTGCTCCAGACACATACATGTTGCGACTACCATCTTCCCTGAGCCCTTTGCTCTGAGGTGGTCTACAGTGAGGTATAGAATTACTACTAAATAATTTTCCTCTTTACTTTGGCTTGATGGGATCAATGGGGAGTTCTTCCAACAGATCAAAAATGTAATTGTTGTAGATCTCAATGTATGATACAAACACAGCATAACTACTATCATTGTCCACAACTTCTTTACAATCCTCACACATCAGTGGTCGTAGTACATCACCAAATTCAGCTTGTTGCATGCTGCAATCATAATAATGATTGTCATGTTTTGTAATATATTTCGTGAGATTCCCTACATGTAACACTGGTATTTCTCTTACTACACGGATACACTTCATGGTTTTAATGGTATTGACAATATCACAATAACAAAATTCAGTAATGTTTATCATGGCAGTTACTATCATGAATTCACGATAGTATCGTAATATTGCTCAACCCTACACTTATAAACAGTATTGACAGTTTAGACCATGGTATGCAACTATATACTGCAGTACTGCTACTGTATTATAATCATGCTGCACATCATATACTGCATGCACATGTGCGGTGCAATATTATAACAACTTACCGAGCTTTTGCTGTTAACTGCTTTGGTCGGTTGAGCTCTTCTTCAGCATATGCATCAACTTCACTCTGAACATCAAACCCGTTTGTTCGATCAGATTTAAACACCTATTACAAACCATGGTGACTAGCAGCTATAGGTAATGGTTAAAAGAAACACCAACATATTTTTTGGCCTGAACTCCATCAATTGAATTAAAAATCACATCAAGAGCTCTAGGCAGGATTCCCGGGTTGTCATGATCACCAGAAACAGTAAACGTTTTTCCACCATTAGTAATTCCATAACTGAACAATAATCCATTCTTCCCTTGTAACAAGTCCAGTACTAAAGGCATTCCCAAACTTTCAAATACATTTTCTTGTGAGCTGGTAGGTCCATACACATGCTTGAACACATGCTGAGTCTAATAAACACACTACGTTAGCGATACATCACAACCTGTAGTTTTCCTTACTCCATTCTTGTGACCGGATTTGAACGCCAACGAATTCTAAGAAATAACGTAACAAGGAAATATTAAACTTGCCACTTACTAATGGTGGTACTAGTTGCACTACAGTATCTGAGAAAACTTCAACACAACTCTCTAACTCTTCTGAAGATAACGGACGAACTCTACAAAACACCTGCCAGGAAAATATTGTCAAGTTTTACTAGCATAGACTAGGCGCCTACCTGAACTGGATCCTGTTCACGTTCAGTCTTCGCATGATTTCTTCTTGGAGTCTTCTGCGTCCTGGCCTTAGGAGTAGGGCGAGGAGTTTGTTTCATCTTCACTATCTACTACACAAAGTGTCGAACTGAAATTCAAAAAAATTAGCCAATCAAAATCAAGTATTATTTTAGTAATAAGTTCTACCGCAAAATTCAGCTCCTCATAATATAATATCAGCAAAGATAATGAGTGAAGCGAGAGAGATTAGTAAGAGCAAGTCATATACTTTTCCATCTCGACGAAGTTCTCAACCATCAATGATAATAAAGGAAGGATGGATTACGGTGTCTACTGAGAGAAGGACAAGAATCTTTCATCGTTGTACAGTGAGTAATATTGTGATAAGTAGCAAGCAGTTGTGATAAGTAGTAATTTAGCAGATTTTGGTAGTGTTTGAGGCTTAAAATTGTAATTGATCACTTCACTATTATGCATGAACTATTTATGCATGATCACATTTAACTGCATAAAGCTTACAGAATGAAAATACTTTTAGAACTGAAGATATTATGAATATATTTACTAGTGCTTAGCTTTGATGACTGCATGTAAACATTTGTCAATTGCATATGTTACCAGCCTCATGGATGCACTGCATTGGGTAATGGATAGTACAAACACATGTTGATACATACCCAACAGTAAAAGAACACATGTGGGGATCACATGATGTTGGGGGTATCAGTGAATACAAGCAACATCATCACTTAGTGTTATCAAATACTCTTGCTGTTATGCTGGACTATATTCTAATTACTTGGTTAAATACCATGGCTATCATAAATCAACTTTGCAAAATGACAACAGCCATTATTCGAGGGCAGCGTTTTGTTGCATTGTAATAACAATCGTCACGGGTACTATTGAAGTTTACAATGCTATTTGTCATATTGCTACTCAGTACCTTCGTAGACATAAGTGTTCTAGCTGCTCCCTCGCCAGTTCCATGTAGCCTAATGCTGTAATTATCTGCATAGCTACACGCATTAAAAAGTAAGAGCTGTTTTTAACTGATATGGCAACTACTTTTTCTGCCTGCCATTTAGAGTAGTTGCCTAAACAGTATACTGATTCACTCAACTAGATGCTGTGGCATTTATTCAAGGGCAGCATTTATTACCTTCCAGTAACCAGTAGCCACTATTCGAGGGTGGTGACTTAAAGGTGTGGCGTTTAACCAAGTAAATAGGGTACACTGAAATTTTTAGAGGTGAAATTTTGCAATTATTGAAGCGTGGCAAAATTATTGTGTGATGATGCTGTTGTGAATAAAATTTGAAATTTAAAATTCCACATTAAATAAATATTATGATGATATCATCAGAGTTGGCTGACAGCCTTTAATGTTTCCCTAGATCATGTGATCTTTGTAACTGACTAATAAACCAGTCTGAGCAAATTACAACTGTACTGATCAGTGAATATTTGTGGTCACCTGTTAATTCTCATGAAGTATTACTCATACATGTAAAGCTTGTATTCTGACGGACTATGATGCCTGACTCTCTCATGAATTATCTTTCACTAGTAAATTGTAAAGCTTGTATTAAGAAAATATTTCTATACTGTTTCATGCACTATTGTATTTCTGTATTGTCGAAGAAGTTATTTCACGATCAGTCTTCCACATAATATACCAATAAAATGTTATACTAGCTTGTTCCTTATAGCCTGAGGAACTAGTCCGTTAAATGGTCTATGCCTGAGTGATTGTGTACATCACGATTATTGTCATCAAAGCATCATGATTTTCGATTATATCCGACTTGTGAAATATCAGAAAATACTACAGAAACATGAACAAGTTTAATATTGTGCCTCTTTATTTTAGCTGGTAACTATTTTGACATTGTATTTTGCCTCACATGATCTAGTTTCTGGCGCCTTTTTCTTTATAATAATTAAACTATGCAAATAGTGGACATCAGGATATTGTTAGCATTACTGTCAATTTGTCATCACCAATTAAATCAATTAATTACTAACCCATAAACCTTAATTCAGCTGGAGTGAAATAATGCTTGCACCAGTGTTTACGATAGGCTGGTGCTGCTACTTTAATATGTAAGAATGTATTACATCATCATAAACACATGATGAATGATCTTGCTATCATCTCATGTAATACAAGCAGCCATTAATTTCAGCATACATGATGTGATGTAGTTTTGATAACAAAGTGACTCAATTATGTCATAGTACCATCCACTGTACCGTGTTTCCATAGCTACTGTGAATAATAATGCGGTGCTCAGTTTCATGCATACAATAGCAACAGTTGTCCTAGTAACCGGATAGCCATTGCAAGTGTTACTGAGGATCACCTGTGGAAGAAAAATTTCACAAATTACGTAAGTGTTTCTGCTAAGGCATTACCTGAATAACACTAGTCACGTTTGATTGTGCAGTTACCTTGTCTGATAAACACTGCACACAAAGACAAGATCTTGGCCAACTACACCATGTTCTCATTCTCATGAACCACACTGTTTCTCATAGTGCACATTTCATGAACTGTATATGTCATGATATGTTGTCTATGTCGTGCAGCACTAATTTCTCAGAGGTAGTGCTTATGGATTGGAGATCATGAACATATTTAATCTTCAATTGATGAAGTTACTTTATGAGACTAGCACCTCCACATTAGCATCTATATCTTCTCTCTCACACATGAAACCCATGTTACTATAACAAATGTCAATTATTAGTGCAAAGCGATTAGATTGGCTGAATCACGGATGTTTTTTTTGTGAACCATGCATGGTTGCAAAATTTTTAAACCAGGCACGAAGGCCAACGCATGCCTTGTTTATAGAGATGACTTTCCCAAAAAGCGTTTATTAGTGTGTGTGTGTGTGTCCTCCCCCTAGAGTACAAATAACTAGTGACGTGATATGTGCCCTGTATGATTGGTTAAACAAATCCTACTGCTTTTCAGTTTCTTTATAATATTATCACACTTACTGTTGATATAACTGATGGGCGTGGCCTTATAACGAAGCGCGTTGTTGGATACTGCCAAAGAAGAGCAAAGTAATGCTGTATTTTCAGTTCATTTAGTAAAAGCCGTTTAACCGGCTGTACATTATTAACAAGACGGAGTGCTTCAGTTTTAAAAGTGGGCGTGCCATGTGGGTTACGGAGCTTATAAAAGAAGACTGGCCTATAGTGTTACAGTAGGAATTTCGGTACTTTTAAAAAGTTTTATCACTGAAGCATAAAGCAAAAGAATGCTGTTAGTCATGTGATCCCATCACTAGCTCTCTAGTTGTACAATATAATATATACAATGGGATATTGCTATTAGTCATGTGATCCCATCACTGTACAGTGGGACATTGCTATGGGCCAGGTGTATTATGTGATGTTGTATTGGTATATGTGATGAAGTGATCTCCGGCAACACAGGGTCGGTGTATGCAGCGTTACTGGGGAGCGCTGATGCAAGATTTACAATATGACTTAAAACTTGACATTATATTTTACCATGACAACATGAAGGAATCCAAGCCTGGTAAGTCATTCAAGATGGATCCCAGTGCGGACAATGTGACGACCACACTTCTCATCACTAAGATGGTCGAGAGTCCTGACAAGTATGCTCATGGCATGACATTGAAATATAAGGATAAGAGTATCATGTGTTGCTTTGACAACAAGTGAGCCACCTCTCTTTAATATGTTATATTAATGATGAGCATTATATTAGAATAGAGCTTGAACAATGGCTAAATACAATATGTGACTACTTTAAAATTGAGTACAAATTAGAGATGGTTAGTTGACATTGTGTAACTTCTACTGGTTACTATGGTGATGATGACAGGTTTACTGGGAGTGGCATGATGAGACGGGATTGTGGCAAGCATTCTGTAATGATGTTCGTAAGAGCATAGAAGTAAATTATCTTGATCAGATTAATAACTTCACACTCGGGGATCCAGAGTTATCTCACCAGTATAATCTTGGAGCGTTAACACGTACTCATCCTCGCTCTAAGATAACACAACAACTCCGACGTACTCCACACATTTGGGACAGGCCTGAAGGTGACTTTGTGGATCATTTTATGTCTTTATAATTTACCTCTTATTAAAAACAGCATTACGTGTGGCACTTTCTGATTTACTGGTATGTGTGTGTGTGTGTGTGTGTGTGTTTGTTTGTTTGTTTGTGTGTGTGTGTGTGTGTGTGTGTGTGTTTGTTTGTGTGTGTTTGTTTGTGTGTGTGTGTGTGCGTGCAGTGTGTGTGCGTGCAGTGTGTGTGTGTGTGTAGTGTAGTGTGTATGTATGTATGTACGTATAGTGTACCATGCCATTACAATATGATGGTGAAGAGTACATATTACAGGCAATATGGGAGTGGGAGAGTGAAGGTGGGATATGGCATCCATATGAACGAGAGATCAACCAACAGATAGAGCAGTTGTACCAATCATCAGAGGGGAAATGGATGCAGTTGACCATGTGCACACCCAGCCCCACCCCCATCCTGCTGGACTTGCATCACATGAGACAGGTTAATCCTCGTACAGGTGCTCGACGTACCCTGAGGCGTATCACTGCCAAACAACTAAAACATCCTAAACTAGGTGTGTGACAAGGATCATGTGAGCAGTGACCATGTTCCCCTATTGTAGAGCGACGTAACACTAGTGTAAATCCCTCCACTGCATTGGTGAGTTTATTGTGTGATCATGTGATATATTTTGTTGTCAGTTACCGTTCCAACTGTATGTACTATCATGTGATCAGTTACCATGCCAAGCTTGAAAATTTGTTGCATATTATTACACTGAAGCATAACAACAATGTCTGTTGTGATCTAGTGGTACATGCAATATTATTGATTATCGTGATATCAAGCAATTATCACATATCGATATATTGCCACATGTGTTTATGTAGCAACTCAACCAATTTTATAGGAATAGTGATGTTCAAGATGTTACACTATATTCTAGAGTAATCATTAATGTTTGAACAATGTTAGATGTTATTAGAGTAATCATTAGTGTTTAGATGTTATGCTGTGTTGTAATTCAGTGCTTCGTTCAGTGTTGCTACAATATTATAATTCACACGGTGATGGGATATATTGTATTGTAATAATCGTGATAATTGCACATCACTACTCTGATCCATATCATATGTGGTGACATCATTTCTTCATTCCTATAGAATGATACTGACCCTGAGGGCAAACCATCAGGTTAGTGGGTGTGGTTGGTAATTAGTGGGTGTGGCTAGAAGAAACATTGCTATTCATTACTTCATGTTTCCATTGGTTAACTTTGTGGGTGTGGTTGTAGGCAATTCCATACTGAGATCTTCGGACTACAAGAAGCTCCAAGACTCCATCGGTCATTTACAATACTCCAGGGAGAACATGGTAATGAAGCAACAAGTAGGAGAAGGATGTTTTGGGGAGGTAATGCTCATGTGATCCTTTGAAGTCATGTGATCCAACCTGTTACAGGTGTTCTTAGCCTTAGCGACTAACCTTCCAATGCTTAACAATAGGGAACCAATCAAAGTGGCCGTTAAGCAGTTAAGATGTGAGCAATGTATTATCTATGCGTGATGTAACTTCTGCCTTGTAAAGTATCGGAGAGACTCGGACTGCACGGTCAACAAGTTGAAGACTTCTTAAGAGAGGGTAAAGAAATGGCGCGATGTGATCATCCAAGAGTTGTCAAGTTTCTTGCCGTCTGTACCCTGTAAGGGCCACATCCTCTGTATTACTGATGACATCATTGTTATGACTAGGGATTTTCCCTTACTACTAATAATAGAATATATGAACGAAGGAGATCTGTTAGGAGTATTACACGATAGTCGTCCAAAGATGCCATTACAAAAACAACTTCGCTTTGCTATTCAAGTTGCTGATGGCATGGACTACCTTTCTACTGAACTGTGCGTTAATTAGAATATGTGTTAATGAATTATACTCTGTTTCTATAGTAACTTCATTCATCGTGACTTAGCAACAAGGAATATTCTAGTACATGTAGATGAGTGCACTAGTGATATGGAGGCTAAAATTGCTGATTTTGGGTTGTCTAGGTAACCAGACAGTGAAATATTACACAGTAACAACATTCCATTATCTGTAGACATCTCTACTCCACTATGTACCAAGATGACTTTAAGAAGCCACGCCCTCTCCCAGCAAAATGGATGGCATTGGAATCATTAATAGATTGTATTTTTACGACCAAAACTGATGTCTGGTGGGTGTGGCTGTATGCATGTGGGTGTGGCTCATGTGATATCATGTTACAGGAGTTATGGAGTGTTGCTATGGGAGATAATGACCCTTGGCCGAACACCTTACCCAGGGATTGATAATAGAGATGTACTTAAAGAAATTGAAGAGAACAATCTTCACCTATCCGAACCAAAGGATTGTCCCAAGTCAATGTAAGTGCAACTGTCATCATGGTAACATTGAACAACAATATACATATAGTTACTCAATCATTCTTCAATGCACTAATCATAAACCAGCAGACCGGCCAACATTTGCTGAGCTAAGAGATCAGCTGGTAGGTATGGTTACATGTCCTTAGTTACCCCCAGCTGCTCATTATCATAGTTAATATTGGATGGTCATTCCTCCCCTACTAAAAAGTCTGCTGATATCATGGCAACCGAGGTCACTCGTAATAGTAGCACAAACTATAACCATGACAATGGTTGCGATGAAGCAACATTACCAGTTGCTAAGCAACCGGTAGTAATGAGAAGAAACCCTAATGAACCTTACGAACAGAAGGAGCGGCCATTATCGATATCACAGAGAATCAAACAACTGCAGCTCAATGCTGGGCTGGACAAAGAAGCTGAGAACACTCGTAAACATACTATAGGAGCAAAACGACAAATTAGACCTTTCACTGCTATTGGTAATGTAAAGTGATTGTTTGTAAATTTCTAATGGCACCATAATAATATATGATACAGTGATTTTTATGTGACATCATCAATATCGTCATTCAGTCCACTCAACAACACATAGTCATTCCCCGGACTAACAACCTTCTTTCGTACATAATTGTAAAATAATTGTTCGGCATTTTGTAATATCTTGTTCAAGTTCATCTTCATGGATAAACTGTATAAATATGACTAAGAGTAGCTCACATGATCACTCACATGACTCACTTATTCACACAGGTATAAAGGTCACCCGGCTCAGGTGACTCCATGAATTGCTCCTTGTGTAGTAACAATATAGCAACACATATGAACACTTCAAATGTGTACTCCATATTGTATGATGTCTGATCTGCTCTTGCACTACCACCTGTAATCACTAATGATGGCATCACGTGATCACGCTAGTCACACCCTTACCCTCCTTCTGGAATAACTTAGCGGCTTGTTTAGCACTCTCCTTCATTGCTTGATCGGTAGATAACTCGAGGTAACTTGTACTGATCACTTCAAACACTCGTAAGCTGTCCTCCATTTCAAACTCTCTTTTGAATGACAATAGCAGCCATCTAAAGGGATCAGTTGGTCACACGAGTATATGCCACGCCCCCTCATTCATACCGGTGACAAAAGAGGTAGTCACGACATTCAGTTTCCTCAAAGAACTCGTACAGCTCAGGATCCATTTCTTGAACTAATTCACGAACTATACCTGGTAAGTATCACATGATCAAAAGGGATCACATGATCCCACAGCTACACTGACCAACTTTCTTGATCATGGTATCCTCAGCAAAGTCGCTCTTCTTGTGGTCCATGTAATGAACAAATGCCCAGTAGCTGTCCACCTCATTATGGAACACCAACAGGAAACGAGCTAGTATGTCATTCATACCCTGAGAGTATGACAAGCCTATTGACACAGTAGGTACCATCATGGTGACACACACATACTTTACTACTCACCAGGATGGAACATTGCATATATCATTAAGATCACATGCACCTTACGGAGATTCTTGTCATCCCTAACAAATCAGACAGTAGATTAAGTTACAGTACACAATTTCGACTCACTTGAAATAAGCTAAAAATCTGTCCGTTCTTAGAACATCCTTTAACACGATCCTCTTCACTTGCAAGTAGTGATCGAGGTTAACATCTTGATGTTGTGCAAACACCTGTAACATTTTTAACATAATGACATCACAACAAGTCACGTGCCTTAGCTGGGAAGTCAAGAATTGATAACAATGCTGCATCATCCTCTTGTAAGTCACGTAATGGAATGGGTGCCTCCTCATCTTCTGCAGCTGACATGTAGTCAGGTACTCGGCCGAGGAATGGATCACCTGACACTACCATAGTTTGATCAAGTACTTTCCAACGAGCCTTAAGAGCTCTATATCGAGCTAGTCGCTCAAGGTCCATTGTCTTCTGTTCACTGTAATGTAATGTTATATCATTACTCAGTGTATATGTGTGTGTGTGTATGTGTGTGTATGTGTATGTGCGTGTGTGTATGTGCGTGTGTGAATGTGTATATGTATGTATGTATGTGTGTGTGTGTGTGTGTGTGTATGTGTGTGTGTGTGTGTATGTGTGTGTGTGTATGTATGTATGTATGTGTGTGTGTGTGTGTGTGAATGTGTATATGTATGTATGTATGTGTGTGTGTATGTGCGTGTGTGAATGTGTATATGTATGTGTGTGTGTATGTGCGTGTGTGTATGTGCGTGTGTGAATGTGTATATGTGTGTGTATGTGTATGTGCGTGTGTGTGTATGTGCGTGTGTGTGTGCAAATTGGTAAGTTATCTTACAGGATAGTTGAGTGGAATGGATACAATTTGTAGAGGAACTTCCAAACATCTGCTCTGATTTCTGACTCTGCTCCACCTGTTATTACAACATGTCACTAATACGCCGGTCACCATGATCACCATGATTTAAAGCACATCATAATCTACGTCACAATGCACACACAAACATGGTCATCACATGGGATATGCCCATGAAAACCAACCAGTGGGGAGATAAACAAAAGCAACATTATCATAACTAATCTATTGATACCATCATTATGAAAATTTCACCATCGATGAAGAACTTAATAAGGAAACTTAAGAAGATTAATGCTCCATACAGAACTAAATATATACAATCACGTGAAATGTGTGTCCACTTGGCTGATTTTTGCAGCCTGGTCCAGTCGTAAAATAAATAACCTTCAAATATTGCTTTGCGCATGTTAAATTCATTTACTAATCTTCCATCAGAGTCGAAAAACTTCTTCCATCGTTCACGAGTAAGCGCATCACCTCGCTTAGCTTCCGCTACAGTACCAGCAGTAGCCATTCGGTGCGCGTCACTTAGAGTCGTAAATGTATGCTATTATTTTAACGCAGCAATAATAATGTTAGCTAGATTCAGAGCTAAGGCAAGAGTTTAACATATCCAGTTGCGCCATAGTCATGTGATCACAAACTTTATCACCATCTTCTAGCAACATCTGACACATGTCATATCCTATAATGGCTTCAACCTGTGATCGTACGGTATCATCGACTGTGTCATTTTCCAGTAGTGTCTATCTTTGTAAGGATGAGGGGGGGTTACCATGACACAACATAATGCGAACCTTTAGAGCCAATGAAGCTTGTCGTTGACTGTTGGAATGTGAGCTATTGCCCATGGCATATAGTAGATGTGGTACCACTGACATCTGTTACCATAGTAACCACGAGATAGTAAGTAAACTAGGGTATCACCTCAATTAACATATCGGTAATTTCTTTAGCCTTCATATCAACTAATTGTTGTATCACATGAGCTGCCCCTGCTTGTTGTACATGTACTGCGAGTGTTGCTATGGTGACCATGCACTATAATGACTGATAGTGAAATACGGGTCAACCTCACTTGTTCTAGTGTTAGTTGTAGCATGTGATGAACGTTGTTGATCATCCATTGATGGTTTGAGTAATCCAACTAATCCTATTAGTAATGGATGCCTCACTTCTTCGTGCATTACCAGATCCTTCAGTAGCTCACATGCTGTGGGTTGTGGTAAGCATAGTTCAGCTGACCTCATGTCAGTTACCTTCTTGCTGTACATCAACATGTAAACTACGTAATAGTTGTAGTGATGGCTCAACAGCTGTGGCACTGGCCACTCCTATTATTGGCTGTACTTCTCTCAGCGTATGGGCAGCCATGCGTTGAGCTTCTTCAGAATGACACGGTAACAATGCCACTAATGCCTTGTATACTTGACTCTGATAACGGGGATTACCCTACATCAGAGCAATAACTAAGATCACATGATCAATGATATTCACCACAGCCAATGAATGTAATAGTTTCCTAGCAACATCTTGTGTTGCTATGGATTTTGATCGTCCCAAGCATTCGGCAACCACTTTAACAGCTATAAACCATCATCATCACCACGCCAACCATCACATCACACTAACCATAACTCTCACATAACAATTCTTTATAACGCCTACCAGCAACTGTTATGTGTGATAACAACTCTAAAGCCGCCATTTTATCCTCCTAGAATATAAAACATCAACTAATAAATTAAAACAAAATCTCACCTCCTTTGTTTGTAGCAGTCCAACTATCTCTAGTAATGTTAAAATTCCACCAACCTCAAGGAATTCTGTAAGGAAACGATGGCTGCCACGGCAACAATATATACAGCACATGTCTAACGGCTGACTTACCCACTAGCTGAAGAGATGAAAATTGATATTGCCCTTAATTGTAAGCTAAGGCAAGTTCCTACCATGTAACTATTGAACAATATAAGGCATCTATGCTATGCTTGACTAGCTCCATGCTACTATCAATAAAACTCACGTGATTCTGATCCAGGTTGTGATGCGAGCTAGGAATAAACTGGCACAATCTGCAAAATGTTGTTCTAATTCTGAAGATGTCATGTTACTACATTGTGTAATGAACTCTCTTAATATATCTGCCCTCACTACCTTGGAGCCCTGATAGTAGAGAAATATTCACTCACGTGCGGTATAACCAGAAACAACCTTGTCCCATCGCTGTAATAACTGCCGTAACTCTTCTTGACTCGAACACATCTTTTTTGTTTACGTTACCATAGCAAATAGCGCATGTAATGGTCTCGTGATCTTAAGCAGCCACACCTATTCCTTGGGTGTGTCGTTTAATACTGCAGCAGCAGCAGCAGCAACAACAACGCATAAAGCATGACTGAAAACTGGAAGAAGATTCAACAGCGGACCTTCACAAATTGGTTTAATGATCGGCTACGAGGAAACCTGAAAGTAGCCAGGAGGCAAGCTGAGGATGTGGAGAAAGATTTACAAGATGGAACATTGCTGGTTGGATTATTGAACCTTTTAGCTAAGCCTAGGAAGATAGAAAGGTACAACAAAAATCCTCGTAACAAAGTACAATGTATGGAGAACCTTGGAACTGCATTAGCTTTCATCAAATCTGAAAGTATCAAGCTAGTTAACATTGGTTAGTAGCTGGTGTCACGTGACTGCAATAATATAATACTGATTTACAGGCCCAGAGGATATTTATGATGGCAACCTAAAGTTAATCCTTGGCTTAATCTGGACCCTTATCAGGCACTACCAGATCAAGAGTAGCGGAAAAGGCCTATCAACCAAACAAGCAATGTTGCTGTGGATAAATCAGCAAATTCCTGAATACCAGATTAAGAACTTTACTGTTGACTGGAATGACGGACGAGCATTGTGTGGCCTTAGCAACAGCATCGAGCCAGGAGTGTGTACAGAGCACTGGACGTTGGACAGGTCATGTGGACTAGCTAATTGTGAGTTGGGTCTTCAAATAGCATATGACGCATTTGGTATTCCAATGGTCTTGTCTGCTGAGGATCTTCACAGTCGTGAGGTAGATGAATTGAGTGTCATGACTTATTTATCTTATTTCTTTGAACCAGCTAACAACAAGTGAGTGAATAATATATGGCACAATGCCTAGTTAATTGTAATAACAATTAGGTTGCTGGAGTGGATCCGCAGTAAAATTCCTTTTCGAAACATCCAAAATCTCAATACAGACTGGAATGATGGTTCTAATTTAGGAGCGCTGATGGATGCCTGTTTTCCTAATACCTGTCCAGAGTGGGTTGATATGGTTCCTGAACAAGCAGTTGAGAACCTTCAGTCTATGATGAGTAAAGTGGAAGAAAAGCTGTCAATAGTCCCACCAATGAAGGCAAAAGAAATGGCTGATCCTAAAGTCGATGAGATTTTGGTGGCCACTTATCTTGCTCAGTTTCGTAACGCTCAGCTGAAGTTAACTTCTGAAGTATTCTCCGCATTCCCTCCTCAGCTACCGTCAGGAGTAGCTGTAGTTTACAAACCTGTCAGCTTTGTCATTGACACAAAAGGGAAGCCTCCACCGGATGGATCATTTGAGGTAACTGCTAGAGGACCCAGAACTGAAGTAGCTGCAACTATCACACCCGGCAAATATGGTGACTTTAATGCTAGCTTTGTTCCCAATGAACCAGGTGAATTTGAAGTGTCCACTCAACTACAAGGGGAGGAAATCACTGGTAGTCCATTTAGCATTTCAGTTATTGATCCCAGTATGTGTCAAATTGCTGAAGATATACCCGAACAGTTGCAGGTAAGAAATGGACAAAAGTTTCCAATAAGTTACCAGTGTCACAATTACAGGTAGGAATACCAGTGGAACTAACTATTAAAGCCAGTGAGGCTGGGAAAGGAGTACTGGAGGCACAAGTTGAGGTAGAAGAAGACCAAGGTGACTTGATCAGAACTGAAGTGACTGACATGGGAGATGGTAATTGGAAGCTGTTATTGGACCCGGTCTACATTGGGGAAGGAACAGTACAGGTTACCTGGAGTGGCAATGAAATTCCTAGGACTCCATTTGATGTTGCAATATTTGATGCTAGTAAAGTCAAAGCTTCTGGAATTCCTGAAGAAGGCAAAGTTGGTGAGCTGATACAATTCTACATATCGGCTCATGGTGCAGGCTTGTGCTTGCCTAAAGTAATTGTTAGTGGGCCAACCTCACAGTGTCGTTGTAGCACAAAGGAACGTCCAAACAGCCGATGGGATATGTCATTCACACCATGGGAAATTGGTTCCCACAAAATCACCATCTTGTGGGGAGGGCATGATATTGCCAACAGCCCTATCACTCTCCCAGTGTCTGCTGCCTCTGATGCGTCTGGTTGTACAGCTAGTGGTCACGGTCTGGACAAATGTATTGCAACTATCCCGTGTGAGTTTGTCCTCACTGTGCCTGATGATCCAGTAGCTGCCGAGTCCCTGTCAGTAAAAGTTACTGGGTCAGAGGCTGATGGTAAGGTAGAGATTAAGAATCACGGCAATGGGAAATTTGATGTAACATACGTATGCATGGTCGAGGGAATGTACAAGATTGAGGTGCGTTTCAGGGACAAAAATATACCTGGCAGTCCATATGAAATTCAGTGTCTTCCTGCACCAGATGCATCGAAGTGTCGTGCTTATGGCCAGTGCCTCCATCCGAATGCCATCCTTTTGGCCGGGTCTACGATAGAGCTGTTTGTAGACACCAGTAAAGCTGGAACTGGGGAGCTAGCTGTGGTTGCCAAGGGTAAAGGTGGCGTCACTCCAAAGTTATACATGTCAGATGACGGCATTGGAACTTATTCAGTAAAATTTACACCATCAAAAAGTGGCAAGTACTATGTACATGTTTGGTGGTACGGAGTGCATGTCCCAAAAAGTCCGTTCCAGTTACGTGTCCATGATGGACCTGATGCTGGCAAAGTAAAGGTTTACGGTCCAGGGGTGGGTAATGAAGTTGATGTCGGTCAACCAGCTCGATTTACCATAGAAACAAAGGATGCGGGCATAGGAACACTGTTAATAAGAGTACATGGGATAAAGGATGCGTTTGATATTGAGGCAAAACCGATATCAGAGGATGACCCTCGCACGCTCGAAGCTCAATACAACCCAGAAGAAGGAGGAGACTATCGTATTGTTGTATACTGGTCTGGTATTGAAGTACCTAAAAGTCCCTTCCGTGTAAATGTTCGAGATCGTGAAAGAGAGGAGAAGAAAGCAGCAAAGAAAGAATTGGTAAGAGGTAACTTTATTACCATAGCTACCTGTCATAATGTTTACATTAACAGAAGGCTCAGTATTCCAGTGAAACACGCACTAAGACAAAGAGTGCTTCAATGCCTGGTCATTATGTGTATCCAGCAACCTCCAACAAGGAGCCGCCTGTGATGCAGTCCACTCCTGTTGCTTCCGGCGAGCAGACCACTCAGAAAGTTAGCTTCAAAGAGCAAAAGAAAAAACTTTCTACATCTTAACTTGTATCCAAACTGTAACACTATACCTTTTTTATTTAGAGTATTATTCGTGTGAGTCCCGATTCCTGATATATAAGCGCCTGTACAAATTAAGGATATTGTAATTTGTAAGCGCCTGCGCTGAAAACGAGGCAAGACATGGAAGAGATTGTAAGGCCTATTTTCGATTGGACAGACGTGAACGAATACTTCCCTCCAGTAGGGAACAAGGATGAGCAAGAAGCCGCTTTAGCGCAGGTGTGCTTATTTTTCGTTGTGCTTCTGTATCATGTGAGCACGTGTTGGCAGGTAATCAGTAAAAGGCTAGAGGAAATCACACCGTCAGCTGCAGAACAGGTAGCCCCACCCACCTATTACTAGAGTATAATATTGCAACATGGCTAGGCTCTGGTACAAGGTTTCTTTACTAAAGTCACAACTGTGATTGAAAATTTGATTGTCACTGGAGAAGGGGAGGAGCTGGTGGGTAATTGTTAGTTTTAGATCACGTGATATCCTGTGATCAGTTGCTAGATGAGGTATTGCCTGTGGGATCACAAAAGAAGGGCGTGGCTCTTACAGGATGCAAAACTGCAGATGCTGTCATCATATTTAAGAAACCTCCAACTGGTGTGATTACTATGGCAACTATACTTTAAAAGTACTTGTGGTTATCAGATGTCATGGTAACCAACCTTGGAGTACGTGTAGCAGATATTCTTAATTCCCCTGAGGCTAATGTTGGTGCTTTTGGTAGTCAAGCGGTTACCCACAAGGTCGTTGATAAGATGAGTTAGTAAATCATTGTGTTTCTTTGTGTCATTGTTACACTAACAGTCATTGATGTGAACTGTAATTTTCTAATAGCATTCCAATTGGAGAGCACTGATGGAGTTACAGTAATTGTATATGCTACTACTACTGCTCCGTTGCTAGCACAACTACCTGCTGATAGTGGTGGGTGTGGCTTAAATATTGTGGGCATGGCTCGTAAATTGCTGCTCATTTATTAGAGGACATGTTGTCATGTATGGGAGCGTTGCGTATGGTACGACATGTACGTTGGTTTGATGAACATGTACGTCATGCCGGGTAGGCGTGGCATAATGTAATGAGGGTGTGGCAGTAATGTCATTCTAACAGGATCAGACAATTGGTAAGATTAATGAAGGATTTAAAATGTCGGGAGGAGGCATTTCAGTCCCTTAATCCATGGCACTTGGAGTTGCTGGTATGTTATGTTACGGTGTATGTCATCATTATCCCCCTCCCCTCAAGTGTCACTGTGCTAGTGTTCCATTACACGGTGGGGAGATAATGTCAGTTTCACAGGGTTACAGGAGAGCCTTCCAGCTGTTATCTGCTGGGTTATTTCTCCCTGGCTCCATTGGTATACCTGACCCTTGTGAGGTAGGTGTGGCTAACAATGCAGTGTGGTGTAAATTTAGCCAATAGGAAGAGGAGGAAGGAATTCATATGATGCTGACCGCGTTAGAGCAAGACCAGCTAGCAGGAGTGGCACAGATGATATTACGGATGTTGCATCATGGAGCATACAAGCAAGTATTAGCTGAAGGTGGAATAATGCCTGCAGGTAATATATATCCTTACACTGGACTAGTGCTGCTCATTGTACATTCAGACTTTAGGAGAGCTCAAACAGTTGGGTCAGTAAAGGTATTACCGCCATTGGCTGTTGTTACTGACAATAATAACTGATATGTACATATATACACACACATTTCACACCTGTATTCTAATTATTTAGTGCTTGCTAGTTTGTGGCTTCGAGGAGTATCATAGTAGTCACCATTACTATGGCAACTGTTATTAGGTGGTATGTCGTAATGACTGTAATGGTTGGGTAGAGAATTATAATGTAGGTTAGTTGTTTGTTGGTTGTCTTGGCAACCAAAATCCATTTGGTTTAATTTAACATCACAAGACCGTAAAGTTTCCGATTTGATCGTAGCATGGCTGCATGAACGACTTGGTGCCATCTTCATGTACTCCTCTTCAGCTGGGAGCTCTTCATTGTCGCCTTCAAGTGATGTATTCAGTTTGTTGCTAAGTGGTTGTACCTTGTTGTTAGGGGGTGGAGTTTTGTCATACAAATTATCCAGCGATTCATAATGAATAGATTGAAGATAGTTGTCATCTATGGCTGCAGGGATTATTGTAACAACACGTGACATCATAATTATGACAATGCATACTTTTGTTAGGAGAATTGCCAGTGATTTCATTCTTACCGCTGTATCTATTGGCAACAACATTGATAACTTGTGTGTTTTACTGTACATGAACTTACGGTTTGTTTCTGTGGTGACATGCACAATAACATAGGCATGATAGTAGCAGTATAATTATCACCATGGTAACACCAATCAAAGACAGTAGAATATAAACAACTGGACCGTTGTTGTACCATCTCTCATTGGTACCTGAACCTGATACAGCAGAGCATTAGTAACTGTTATTATTATTAATGCTCACCATGTATTTGTAGATGTACTAAGTCACTATTGAGACCAAACCCCATTGGATTAAATGCTGCGATAGTGCAGTTATATTGTGTAGTGGTTAAAAATTGATGTGCTCGCACTGTTGCCATTGACAACCTGGGGTCCCACACAGTATGTTGCCATGTGTAGTCGTCATGACTACCACCATTACACTGTAACAAGTAACCAATCACTGCTAGTTTAGTGATATTAGCATTAGTGAGTGGTTGCCATTGAAACAGAACAGTACTATTATTAGTAATGGTTGTCTGTAAATCTTTAACCTTAACATTGACTCCTACAAACCAATCATTATTATGTGTATCAATCATTGACACCATTGTTACCTGGTGGATTGACTGTAGTCACATGATACTTGTAAGGACCTTGACCATTCTTATTAATGCCTGCCACACGACAGCTAAGTAACTGAAAGGGTGTGAACATCGGCATGGCAACATTTATTGATTTGCTATGGTCATCAGGGTGATATCCTAATTGAGATACTAATATGGTCCAAGCATTGCTGGTATCATGAAGAGTGACATCGTAAGGATCATTGCCTTCCTCCACTGCTACACATGACACATTATAATCTATTATGTCGCCATGTCGTTGATTTGTTGCCGGTGGCAACCAGTGTAAATACAAATTGTTCACTTGGTCGCTGATAAACAAGCCACGTGGTGCTCCAGTGGGAGCTATAATAAAATAATAAAATCTTCTAATAATAGAGCGTGTACTAACCTGATGAAGATGTGGTCACACTAATGCTAGTAGTATTACCAGCACCAAATTTGTTGATAGCAACTACTACACAATTATACTCCTGGTCTGGTGATAGTTTGTCTATCGTCACGTTAACAACACTCCCCCACACTGCTACATGACTCAATACTGACAACAACCGACAAGTAATATCATATCCAATAGTTTCTGTGACAACATAACCATCAGGTACATCATGTGATCCCTCCTCTATGGCCAGAGTAATGGAGTTCATAGTGACTGTCAGTATTGAGGTGCTAGGGATTGGATTAATTGCTGGAATGGAGAATAGAATTATAATTAATTCACATACTACAATCTAGTAACACACCTTCATATTGAGGTACAGTGTTTACAGGATCAGAGAATGAACCGTTGCCGACATTATTGATTGAGGCAACCATACAAGTGTAGACAACGCTACTCCTAATGCCATGCTCCAGGTGGGCACAGCCAGTAGTAACATTACGTACCCAGCAGTTAGTTGGATCATTATGTTTATGACACAATATGATATAACCAATTTTAACTTCATCTGTACATTGCCATGACAACAAGATGGCTGATGCATTAATAGTCCAAGTTGATAATTGCTTGGGGGCGATAACTGGAGCTAAAACGATATTATAACCATTATTTTACTGTGTTTAGTACTTACGAGTGGTTGACATGGAAACAGCTACGGTACTCTCTGATGGACGACTAAGCACATAACCATATCTGGTTGCTATGCCAACTTGTACAGAGATGTTATAGTACACATTGGTGGTCAGACCAGTGATGTCACAATGAGTATTGTTGTCTACTAGTAGATGATAACTATTGACTGAATCACTGTATTCAACCATGTGGTGATTAGCTGACACTCCACACTCATCATTCACCGAATACTGTAATATAATAATTTGATTTTAGAATTCACAAAATTAAATACCCACACAATTAAAATGGTTTTTCAATTAGCTATACAAAAATGTAGAAAGTGATTATAATTAAATTGCTTTAATAAGTTGATGACATGACATGATAAGGCATATAGTCAGGCCAACTTAGTTAATAATAAAGTATTCATGAATTTTCAATTGATTGGGGTATGAAGTTTATAGGACCAACACTGGTGAAGTCACATCCCCCCTAACTTTCAGTAGCTTCCTCTGCTCCCAGCAATGCAAGACTACCTGTAGTGGCATAGCGACCAAGGTGGGTACTGGTAGGGCACAGGCCCAACCAATTCTTTCTGGTACACAACAACTTCACTATTGATTAGTTGTGTTGTGTTACAGATCTGCCCAGAATATAGGTAATCATTGCAGTAGCATACATGCAGCCTTTGATCTAATCAATGAGCTAGCACCCAATGATGAACCACAATCATAACACTACCATAGCTATGCTGCTCTGTGTGTGTGTGTGTGTGTGCAGAGCTTGAAATAATGGTCGGACATCGGACATTTTCCGACCAAAAGTACCGGATGTCCGGACATTTTGAAATTTGGTCGGACATTTTTCCGGACAAATTTTTAAGTTTTTTGTTGATTTTTAAGTATTTCCCATATTTTACACTATTTTGTCTGAACAAATTTCTAAATGTCTGATCAAAATCAGTTTTCTTCTGACACCATGTCTTAGCATTTTTTTCAGCTAATTTCAGGCTCTGGTGTGTGTGTGTGTGTGTGTGTGTGTGTGTGTGTGTGTGTAGTGTGCATGTGCATGTGTGTGTGTGACTGTAGAGGAGACATCTCTTCTACAATCCTTGCATCTCTTGCACTCACTCTAGCATGGTAGACCCTTTCCTCGGCCAGCCATAACAGCTTATATAGCTATGCTACAGTTGACTACTAAAGTTGTGACATACTGTATTGTACTTCCCCAATACCATTTTTAGGTATTCCATGAAATACAACTTTTGATGGAGGGATATTGGGTAGTTAGTTAGTTATCTGCTGACTTTTCATTTTCTACAGTATAGTATGTACAGGTGTGGGGGGAGATACTGTCTGTTAAATATTCACACTATCAATATTATTTCCTCCATCAACAATAGGTCTACTTAGCTAAACTCAAGTGACTTTCTATTGCAAAAATTGAATATTAAGTGGGGCCATGCTCTTCTTTCGCCACCTATGTCAGATTGCTTCTTGTCTTGTAGTAGAGATAAGGGCCTGGCATGGAGCTCAGCTTCCCACTGAATACCACTGAATACCACTGAATACCACAGAATACGGGATCTTGTTTATCACTTTGATTCAGGCCAGGTTAACAAGCAATAAGATGTAATGAATAAGGTGATTACCAGATGCAGTGTTTATAATAGTAATACCACAATTGTGCACCTCGTTGATTGGTGCTCTGTACAAGTGAAGGATGACTGATTGGTGAGAATGAAGCATAAATGACTCATTCATTTATCTTCTAATTTGTGTTGCATCATTCTCATCAACAATAATCCTTAACTTCCCATGCAGTTAACTTACATTCCAGCTAACATGCAAAATGCCATTCCCACCATCAGCCACGCCCACAATTACAGGTGGATCAAAAACTAACAATAGTCAACGATAACATGTAATGGTATATTTTGATCTATTTATATCTTACCTATCTCTCTTGTTACCATGGCGACTGGTCGAGAGTAACTACTGTTACCAACCATATTATTGGCTGCTATGGCAACCTCGTAAGATGTAGCAGGAGTGAGGTCATGTATGGTAACAGTTAAGGGACGGTCGGCACGTGAGAAATTGTCAAGACTATAATGTACCAGTTATGTTGCAGTGTTGAAATAGTTGAAATATTTGCTCACATGATCTCAGTCCAGTCTGCAGACTGGTTTACTGATCGGTATCTGATGTAATAGCGATCAATACGTTGTCCATTGTCAACAGCTGGTTGTCTCCACTGCAATATTGCATTACCACATGTAGTCACCATTACAACTGGACGATAAGGCACCATGGGAACACCTACAAGAGTGTACACAAGTGTCTCATTCCTTGAATAGTTTGCATTCTATATGATAACAGTTTGCTGACATAAGTAAATGGACTCCTCAAAGAAATGAATAAGTTTATCTACCACTCCATATGGTCAACTATACAGTTCCTACACACTGTTTGTATGGCTTCTACCAACCACAACAAGTTATTATGAAATGTTTATACCTTCACAAAGCACGTTAATATCATCACTATGGCGACAGTCAGTGACATCCCAGCCCCGAGAATTACACTGGGTCAACCTTACATGAGATGATGAACAGTCGATATTATCCAACCAGATATTGCCAGTGCCCCAAACAGTTTGGTTACCCCAGTAATATTCTCGTAGTCTATTATAACCCAGCTGCCGGCATACTACTGTTCCATCAATATCATCAAACTCATCCCGACACACTGTACCCCATGAGCCCTCATGGTAAATCTCCAGCCTTCCTGCATTGGGTACTTCCCCATCAGCCAATCGGATCATATGTGGCACTGTAAATATGTTACATCATAATGACATTATGAGGTTGATTACTTACTAAGACACACCACTCCAGCATCTTTATCATGAGAACAATCATGACCACCGATCATATTCATATCAGTATTACAAGCCAACAAAGACAATTCATTTCCCTTGCACCTCATTTCATCCAACCAGATTTCTCCATCACCAACACCATAAAAAGCACCATGTACAGGCTTCACTGCTCCAGGAAAGCCAAGTTGTCTACAAGCTACATCAGCATCTTGAAATGACCAGCTATCATCGCAAATTGTACCCCATTGACCATTTAGAAATATTTCTAGCCGACCTTCATTGACATGGAGACCATCTCTAAGACGTAGATTACCTGGTGCTATGGAACAAGACAAATAACCTGTAGATCACTAAGATCATAGCAAGTTATAATAATTATTATGTAAGTTAAAATCCTTGATACCAATGGTGTTAGATACCTACCCCAACATGTGTGTGTGTGCGTGTGCGTGTGTGTGTGTGCGTGTGTGTGTGTGTGTGCGTGTGCGTGTGTGAGTACATTATGTACGGTAACATTATACTGGCATACCACATGTATAATTTGTAAGTCAGTTCCAACTGTTGTTGTATCAACATGATCCTTGAAATGTGATTGGTTATTTTACTAAATACAACCAATCATATTTCAGGTATTAATAGCCTCAAATGATAAGTGACCTCAACATGATCACATGATCATTATGTGTTCAGTGATCTCACATATAGAGCAATATTACAATATACACAACAGCTACATTATAGCTGTGTGCAGTGGGAACACGATCTACTGGCGGATGACTTACAGTAGGAACAGTTAACAGCCAATAATAACAGGATATTTATTTTGATTAGCAGGAAAGCTGCCCTTTACTGAATATGGCTATAACCAATGTGTTAAGTTTAACCACAAAAGTTTTCAATGACTTTACAATATCAGTTCAGCTGGGTATGTCGGCAGTGCATTGTGTAACCTTGTCACATCTATACGCTATAACTATAGCTAGCCATTTATACTGCATGTACACAGTGCACATGTTACAGCATTAGCTGCTAGTGTGCGACCTTCTCATGCAGTTTTACTCATTCAGTACATGCAGTTTGACAATGACCCTTGCATGCCATCAGCTTTACTTACTTACTATCCTTGCGCTATAAGAATAGACAGGATTCATGCAGTCTGAGAGATGCTATAGCACGTCTGGCTAGCTAGCTAGCTATACTATTCAAATAGAAATCAATATGCACACACGTGCATGTGCATGTGGATGTAACCGCTATAGCCAATTCTATCCTTAGCTATAAGCCTCAGCCCCGGTTACCCCACATGCAGCCTGTATGGGCCCAGCCAGCTATGCAGGCCAGCTATAGGTTGGACTATAAAGGACACAAAACCGATTAGTGCATATAGAGCCATTGCAGGACTAGCTACATACTATATAGGGAGAGATCATAACATTCAGCTAAAATAGCTGCAGATCCCGAATCATTGAACCACATGACCACACTATTAGCCAGCTAGTTAGCAGCCCATCCTGTCTCAGTCATGTCCCATTAAGTAACTACAACTACTAAGGTAATCATAACGTTCCAGATCTATACTGAGACTAGCTACTTGTTCATGCAGCGGCTGCACTGAAATATGCCGCCCTGAGCTACTGCCGCCATACCAACTAGAGCGCGCACAGTAGCTATAGCCATAGGCGGCAAAATCATCTACTGGGGCTGAGTGAAGCCATTGCAAACTCGTACTAGTTACTGATCCAGTGCAATCTACTGAATGGTGCTAATATGAAAATCACTGCTGGCTGATATGCGCTAATGCAAGTGACGAATGCTTGGCACTGTGGCGAATCAGCCATACTGGCTGTACCATTGAGCTTGCATTGTCAGTAAGTCACAGTGTCATCAGCGCCGCCGGCTATTAGTGGGATGAGCTGCAAATGTACAATTCGTTTCATTGTCGCCATAGCTACAACTATTGCAGTAGCGACTGTAGGTGTGTGCAGCAACAGCGAGTTAGCTATTTATATGAATACATAATCATATAGTGAGTGACATGCAATATCATTATTACTAAACTGACCTTGAGCGAGCACAGCTCGTAGAAGAAGAAGTAACGAAGCAACTACTGATAGGGTAGACATGATATTATAATACAATCATTACAGCTCGCGATCGTTTTACTATGTATTTTATTTCATCGTCTCGTAATTATAATTATTTTGCATTTTAAATCACGTGCACACCATTATGAATAGGCGCGCATTATAATAGAAATAAAGCGTGTAGCCATAGCAGACGGGGCAGCTGTTTGGGATATCTTTACACATACAGTGGTAAGTGTTATGATAATGTATTAAGAGTAGAGTATGGTCTTTTGTAAAGAACTTGGGAGCTTATTAAGTTGTGCACGTGATGCATACAGACAATGAATACACTAAGCATTAACCAATGTGCTCATCCTATCATGTTTATACCTTCAAACAAATTAACAGCAAAAAGTGGTCTGGCTAGTGACTACATCATATTAATCATTGTTTAACTATTGTGGGCTACATAACTTTTGAGGTGTTTCATATATTAAATTACTAGATAATGTAACCATTTATAAAATTTTTGTTTTTTGTGTATCTCAAAATATGTGAAAGTCATGCCGCAAAGTTTTGTAGTTTTACTAGCACCTTATGTGTGACCCGCCCTGCCTTTTAAGTGTTGAAGGTGTTATCAACAGGTCATTATACTGTGCAATGATATCAGTAGTGTGATATATATCAATCACAGAGATCTATTTAATATCGTGATCTGATATAGCTCATGTGATATATTATAGCTCATGTGATATACACAACCAGACATTTAAGCCTCAGAATGATCATGAAATTGAAACATGTGTTGACTAAAGTGACTATGTTGACCATATTATTATTATCCTTACTGAAGGGATCTGTCACTCTTTGAATTGTGTATGAAATCACCAAACCATTACATCATTTGGATTACTATCATGATAAAACTAATTGTATCGTATCGATACTATTGTACATTAGAGATGGGATGATACAGGCTCCAAGAGTATCGATGCATCACGCCAAAAGTATCACGATATCACGATACATCACTGCTTAAAAGTATTAGTCTATTATAAGATATTCTGTCATCATTAGGTAACTGAAAGCAATAATAGCCTTATTAATCAAAAATAACCATTCTGTACAAGGCTTTTCTCATATTGTTTTCAACAAAAAGTGTACTTTTATCATTACTGAAAACATTTTAATAATCGATACTGACAATACACAACGATATATCGATGCATCAATACTTGATTTGCAGTATCGATACATACATTGAAACATTATGCACCGCGATGCATCGATGCATCACAGTATCATCCCATCTCTATTGTACATTACTAAACTGTTTATGCTATGATAGTCATGTTACTAGATGATCTCTATGATATGAATACAATTTTACACTAAATGGACACTAGGAAGTCATAGTCTAAATTATTTAGATGCCCTTGGTGGTTATTCAGGTTTCTAAAACAACATAGAATCTCAGTATGAAACAATCACCTATACTAGTGCACCTTGTTTCTTTCAGCCATTAAGTTTTTCTTTTACATGTGGGCATTCACTAAAACATTCATAATT
Source organism: Spongia lamella (assembly GCA_963930835.1). NCBI lineage: Eukaryota > Metazoa > Porifera > Demospongiae > Dictyoceratida > Spongiidae > Spongia > Spongia lamella. The sequence continues at coordinate 10,504,794 of OZ005751.1, read as the reverse complement.
TGTGTGGCTAATAAAATAATGTATTAGGCAAAAGTCAGTTAGTTACCAGAACATTTAACTTGTTTAGCCTTACAATGAGCTGAGTGTTGTCATGACAAAACTTTCCTTCAAATTTGACCAAAAATGTATCAAAGAATTTCTTTGAGAAATGTGTCTTCAAAGGTTGGGCCCCACTTTTAGTAATGTTGTTGATGATGTCACTATTGTGATGATGATGATAAACATCATTCATGGCTCATTCCATGAATGATTGTTGTTGTTGTTGTTGTTCATAAACTATCACTCATGTTACATATAATATTGCTACTAGGGAATTTTCTGGTTGCCTCTCATCAAAACATGTTCCATTAGACTAAGCTCTATATAGTTTATGATTTAATCATAATCATGATGTACTCCACACATAAGAAGAGCTACTGAATTGTTACTAGCCAAAACATAAAATGTGTAATACCATACATGGGAAAATTTTGGAGTGGCAATTTTGGCGAATTGTGAGCTCTTTGCCAATATTTTACTCACCAATTATTTCAGTTTGCTAAATGAAGTGCTCATCTTTCGACTGGTGTGGACCTGTGGATAATATCTGTGGTAGAACAGCTAAAACTCTTATCTTACTTTATGCTCCTTCACAACCTTGTTCACTAAACAGGTTTTCATACAAATGTGGGAGGTCATGCCCACTCAAAAATTGGCAAAATTTGGTATAATCACAAAGTGAAAAGCTGTAGAATTAACCAATCACAAAAGGTTTAATTACATTAAAAGAAACGTGTAGCACCACTTGAACAAAGTCATGCACCTGCAAACATGACTATGCACCTTGCAAGTTATTATGTTTGCCAATTCTATAATCAACCAAGCCAGTTCATTCATCATTTTACCCGTCAGTTGTTTCTGGTTAGCTTATCCGCTAACATTTTGTCCCTCCGAAATTTTCCCACGTACAGTATGCTAAAGAAGTATGATGAATTGTAGTTGTATTTTTCAGAGATATATTGTTATAGTTGTGATGTTAAAAATTCACACAGGCTTAATATTTAATATCGTATAGCTGGAATGTGTCAGGTGCTTTCAGACTTCAATCACTGCATGGTCAGTCATTTCTACAATATTTATCTTTGAAATGCATAGGTGAAGCTGATTTTCACATTTGAAAATTTCTGGCTACATTATGGTAATACAATTTTCCCACTGTAGAATATTCAAGGCCGGACCTAGCAATACGGCTGATATGGTTTTGGCCATACCACTTTTGAGTCTTAGTCCTTCAAAAAAAAACCTGAAAAAAATGGATATATTAAAATTCGTTACATATTAGAGTATGTGCAGAAATGGCAAGCTTCGCGGCTGGTTCTTCATCCTCGTGTTTCATTAATTTGCCCAATATTCCATCAGTGCCACACCAACCAACCAACTTTGAATTTCCAAAAAGAGCTTTTGGTAAAACGAAGGTAGTCTATTGATTGTTTCAACCGGTGTGGTTTAAACAATGGCCATTCCTTCATTGATGAAACTAATGATGTCGTCTACGGCCATATTTGCATCACAGGGTTCAAGGAAAAGAAAATGAGAAGTCCCCATGTCGATTCTGCTTTTGTGAGTAATATTGTAAACACAATTTTTGAAGTAAAAGATCACTTCAGATAGCATCTCAGAGCATACAAATTTCAAAATTTTCCTGGGGGGCATGTCCCCAGACCCCCTAGACTGAGTTTCCTTCAGCAACTATTTATACATTCCTCTCAATCTATCCTAGTAACTGTACCTACTTTTTGGCCTGACCACTATTTCAATGCTAGGTCCGACCCTGGACTATTACAGTATTTAGACGCCATCAAATTGTGAATATTTCTGTGTAGTGAACTGATTGGTCATTTATACTGGTTGCCATGGTAAAAACAAGAAGTAATAATACACAATCTGGAGTTAAGGTTAGTTTTGTGATCATATGATCCCAGCATTGATCATGTGATCCTAGGAAATAACTAATGTGAAGGATAGCAAGTTAATAAGGAAGAAAAATCGATCAAAACAATACCTTACAAAATGTCCTACTCCAGGATGTGATGGTAGTGGTCATGTGATCTCAAGATGTCATCGTCACTACAGTCTCTCAGGATGTCCACGTAGATACAAGGTACCTCTGGTTACTATGACAACAACACTTTAATGTGATTTCTTAATAGAGGAGATATAACAAATCTCATCATGTGTTGTTACCACAGAAACTGAGTGGTGATGTTACTTGTGATCATGTGAGCTAATCAACAATATGTAATTGTTTACTGAAATGACTTAACAGGCTGATATATCTAAATCACGCCCCCTAGCAACATCTCATGTTATTAGGTTGGATTTGATCCAACAGTTAGTCACACCTCGGTTTAGTCACCATGACAATCAGGATGAGCCATCATTAAAAGATCTAACCCCGCCCACTGATTTGCGACTGTTTAAAGAAGCACAAAAGAAAGCTAAATTGGTAATTGTTGCCTTATATGGAAAATAATCATGTTATCATGTTAGAAGAAAGAGGGTCCATTAAAGTATGTTGTACTGGGTGAGCATCAAATGGAAGCATGGTTTGTATCAGCATTTCCTTCTGTTCCTGTATTACACCTGTGTAAATATTGCCTGAGGTGTTTCTGTAGCCTAGCAACCATTAAACTACATGCTGTGAGTTTATTCCAAATATTGCCCTTCAACTATTTTAGTTTATCATAGAAATTGTGTCCATGGAGACATCCTCCAGGTAAAGAAATTTATCGAGATAATACAATTTCTATATTTGAAGTGGACGGTGAACAACACCAGGTCAGTATATCATTGGATACTGTTTGGATATTAACGTGTAACTATGGTTACAGTCTTATTGTCAGAATCTTTGCCTATTGGCTAAACTATTTCTTGACCACAAAACAGTTTATTATGACGTGCAGCCATTTTTATTTTATGTTATGACACAATATCGTAATGGAGGTTGTGATCTTGTCGGCTACTTCTCTAAGGTTAGTAACATTATCTGCTGGATCATGTGATACTGCTCACGTGATCTACAGGAGAAGTGCTCGGCATTGAGCTACAATTTATCGTGTATACTAGTGTTGCCATGTTACATGAGAAATGGTTATGGTAGAATGTTAATTGAGTTTAGTGAGTAATCTATGATGTCATAATCATGTGATGTCATGTGATGTTTACAGGTTATTTATTATCACAACTGGACAGCGTTACTGGATCACCAGAGAGGCCATTATCTGATCTTGGACTGGTATCATATCGTAGTTATTGGCGTGATGTCATATTAGATCACATGAGCCATCTTAAAGGCAAAGATAACCTGTCAATTAAAGGTGATGTCTTTATATTGATAATGTGATATCACGTGATCAGTCATTTGTAGTGCTCAGTAATAAATCAGGAGTTAATACTGATGATTTGGTTAGCACAATGCAAAGATTAGGTATCCTAAAGTACTGCAAAGGACAACATTTGGTAGTCTGCGATGAGGTATGTGTGCCTTATATTCTAGTACTGTGGCTTACAATCCAGTATAGGAGCTGCTTGAGAAGTATGCAGTACATTGCCAACAATTAAAGAAGCAATCGAGAACAATTAACCCTTCTTGTTTGAAACGTTAGCAGTGAATGCTTTATTAGAATATTTACTATGCAATTTCATTGTTACACCGTATATGTGACCGGATTTGGGAAAAGGTGCATAGCCGATTTTCTCATTTAGAGATTCATAAAATCTGGTAGGAAGCGTACACTGATCTGAAATTTGCAGGAATCATAGAGGAATGATAGCTCTATGAACCCTGTAAGTTTCAAGTCCATCTACCATCCCTAACAGATTTTATGAATCTTCAAAGTTGAAAAATTGGATGTGTGAACGTGCACAAATCCGGTCACATATTGCAATTTGTTTACGTGGAAAAGCTTCGCGGTTCCAAGTCTTAACCTTCATTCCCTGTAAAACTTTGACGGTTTTCAGTTTTTCACGCCATATTAAAACATCGTTCGTCTGAAAATTTTCGCGGTAACAAAGTAATCCGCGAAACCGCAAACAAATTGCAATATGCCAATAAATAATGAACGTTATATTAGAGTGTTTTGTATGTTGTCAATAATGCAGCGCATACGTCATGAACGCTATATTAGAGTGTTTTGTGATATTAATGTGACGGAAGCTATATTGTGGCAGTAAAATAATGAATACTATATTAGAGTGTTTTGTATGTTGTGAGGATCGATTGTGGGAATGGCTCGTAATCAAGAGAAGCGACAGTTACTGCTTAATAGACTATGGCAGGCCAAACAAGATGAAGGAAAAGTAAAGGAGCGACGACCTTTTCTTGCAACAGATTGTAATGATCTTAAAGAAGCTGAAAAATGGCGCCAACAAGTGATTAGACAAATATCCAAGAAAGTATCACAAATACAAAATCCAGGTTTGGGCGAGTATCGCATACGAGACTTAAATGATGAGATCAACAAGTTACTGAGAGAGAAGGGCCACTGGCAGGATCGCATATTGGAGCTAGGGGGGCCAGATTATTATAAGATTGGACCAAAGATGATCGATCATGAAGGAAAGGAAGTACCGGGAAATCGTGGTTACAAATATTTTGGTGCAGCTAAAGATCTTCCAGGTGTCAGAGAGTTGTTTGAAAAAGAACCGACCAAATCTTCAAGGAAGACTCGTGGAGAATTGGCTCGTACTGTTGATGCTGATTATTATGGTTACCGTGACGATGATGATGGTGTATTACTACCATTAGAACAAGAACAGGTACAAACCCACTGTAATCACGTGATTAGGTGATGATGTAACACATGTATAGGAAAAGAAGGCGGTAACATTAGCTGTTAAGAAATGGCAAGAGAGAAAAGAGTCCACTGGAGATGTAGAATATGATGAAGATGATATTTATGCTGTTAATGATGACGAAAGTGATAATGAAGATGTTGCCATAGTAACAGATGCTCCTTCTGGTTCACAGGAGACATCACTTGTGGCTCATGTATCAGGTAAGTATCCATGGTAATCATTATATTAGTGATGTTGGGCTTAATAGTACCCAGTCAAGAGGAGATAGAGAAGATGATAATTGAGAAGAAGAAAGAAGAACTGTTGAGTCAATATGCTAGTGAAACATTAGTTCAACAAGAAGCTGAAGCAAGAACTTTACTAGGATTGTAACAATACTCATGGGCTGAGTACAGCTCACACATACACACATGCACAGTAATGACTGGTGTTGTAGTTTATTATTATTATTATTATTATTATTATTGCATCACGTGCAATAAATGACTCGTATATGGTGTGCATTGGATAGAGTATTTTAATATCTAAGGCTAAGGAACCCGAAGGAATCCTTTCTACCAGTTGAAAGCACAGAAGATTGTAGACTAGCGCCATGTTGGCGCCATCGTTCTATGTTTAAAGTAGATCTTGAAGTTTTATCATTACATTATCCCACTAGGGACCCGCGAGTTGTTCCGCTTCCTCACGCGCCACAGTAATCCTGGTGATAGTCATTCCTGAGTAATATGCCGCCATTGGTTGTGTTTGGTCGTAGCTGGGAATTCGGTAGTGATGATTTAGTATTCCCATTCATAGCATCAGGAATAATACACTCCTTCTGGTTACTAATGGTGATTGCATTGCTTGCAATATTCCATGAAGATTTGTCGTGCTCAGATGTTCATAATCTCGTGATATTATCATATGCTGCTGTTGCAATATTCGTTATCATCATCATTACAATATCTACTATTGTAGTAACCAGTGCTAGAGGGACTATTGCTAATCCAGCCCCTCGGTGGCCTATTCCTTATTTATTGTACTTCCGTGTTGCACTGTATGTGTGTCAAACGTTGCTATTGGTTACTGGGACAGTTTTTGCCTTTACTGATTCTACCACATCACCTTGTGTAAACTTTGAGCAAACTGTGCTGTTGCTACGCATGATAATGGTGAGTGGATTAGTAGTGTTAATGATATTGATTGTTGTTGTTGTCATCTACATTGATCCTTGTCACTGTTACCGAGCACCTCTTGATCGTCATACCAAAGATTATTCCTTGTTGTTAAGTGACGATAATGTCCATCATACCTACCGTTCAGTATGGGAGAAACGTTGTAACATGTTGTGTTGCATGACTGGTCACGATGAAGCTCATCGCAGTGCTTACAAAGAATTGTCAACTTTATTTGCTCAATATTTTGTTGATGTTAATTTAGTTCCATCAGATCTTGCAGCAGGATTTGTATTATTGCAACGACAACAATTGGCCGAAGAAAAAGAACGAATTGACTTCTCAGAGGAAGATTTAAATGGCGTAGAGCGATCTTTAGATTTTGACAATGTTACCGATAAGGAGTGTTATAAACAAGCATTACAGTATTGTAATTTTGCATTAGGATGTTATACTTGGCCGTTACTATGTTATGTTAACCCTGCAACCGCTCTGTGTCAACTGGGACAACATATCTACCTGTCAAATCAAGCAGGGCCTCCTCATCGCCGACGACAACATGTGTTACATGACAATTCATGTTTTTGTAATCTCAGCGGTTTACTGGAAATGGCTGATATTGATGAAGAACAAATTGTGTATTGTTCATTTCGTAATGACCTCTATTGTATTCCATTTTATGTTGCTATGGATTATGATAATGAGGCCGTTGTTGTTGCCCTGAGGGGAACATTATCATTTCATGATATTGTTACTGACATGGTTGCCGTGGAAGAAGAAATTGAAGTGGATGCTAATCAAGATGGTTCAATGTTTGCTCACAAAGGAATCCTTCGTGCAGCATTATGGGTCCAAGGAGTTCTGAAAGACAAGGAGATATTGGAAACTGCATTTAGCCGAGGACCAAACTTTAAACTAATTATTGTTGGGCATTCCCTGGGGGCAGGTTGTGCCGCATTATTGGCAATTCTTTTAAGACAAGATTATCCTAACTTGTTTTGTTTTGCTTATTCTCCACCGGGTTGCCTCAATGAACCAGCTGCTACGTATACTAAACAATTTGTCACTTCAGTTACACTAGGGAAAGACTTAGTAGCTCGGTTTGGTCTAGCAACTGCATTCTCCCTGAAGAATGATATTGTGACAATGTTACGACAATGCCGTAAGCCAAAATATCGTATATTACTTGAAGGTCTAGTAGAAACATTATCAAAATGCATTGGAAGGACACAAGTATTTGATGCTGGGTCAGATGACACAGTGCTTGAAGAAACTCCATTGTTTACCAATACTTCATCTCCATCACTGACCTCATCTAAACCCCTACTATTACCAGGAAGAATTATTCATATCAGAGTGACAGATAATACTAAGAAGTGTTTGTGTAGTGCTCGTAATAAGCGAGCTTACTGGGTAACTGCTGACAGCTTCTTCAACATTAAAGTATCACCTGAAATGATCAGAGATCATTTCCCCAATGTACTTTATAATAATATGAAATCACTATGGAAACAACAGGATTTGTAATTTTTTAATTGCTTTTAAATTATTTATTGCTTTTTTAATATTTATATATTTATAATTGTGCTAATTAAAAATTTATTTTTAATTTCATGTGAGGGTAATTCAGCTATCCTAATTATCCTATAATTATAGAGCTCACTACACAGATGGTAAGTTTATAAAGGTAGAGGATGTTATGTATATACCAGGGTAATCGGCAGAGCCGGGTAAAGGAAAGATAAAAAGATGTTAATATAGTAAATACATTGAGCTCTAGCATAGATATGGTATATAATATCTATGTGATGACATAGTGGTCCCCTAGTGACACCACACAGTAGGTGTAGACTAAGTTACTAAAGACAGAACGTATTAAGGATTATTTATTAAGGGAGGAAGAATTTATACAGAATCAAGAGAGGCTTAAACCTCGTGAAGAGAAGAATGAAGTGTGTATATATGTGATGTTACCATGGTGATTACTAAGATCAAAAGTAGATGATATTAGGGGTAGTCCCATGGCGGTCAGGACATTAGAGATTACTGATGAGAATCACGCTATAGTTTCAACATCAGTGGGATCATATGTAGTGATTATGACATTTGTTGGTAAGACTAGTGAAGGAAAAGCTACAGTTTTAGATGCAGGAGGGATTTGACATGGTGTCCGTATACCAATTCAAGCAAGTGCAGCTGGACGTCGAGAATATGGAAATGCCCAGCTCCTAAAGGTCATTGTGCAGCACATCATAGATCAAAAGTTCTAAAATCAACATCCAACAGATACATAATGCCTATCAGAAGGGCGGCCAAAGGATAAATGGCCACATAATTTAAAAGCTAACATTACTGCTGGCCAGCAAAATGCTGGGAAATGGTGATATCTTAGGTATAACAATGGTTTGTACAAGAGTGAATAGCTACAATATCTGACTTCACTGTACTTGCTTTTTACACTCCACTATAATGATCATGCTTATCCAAGTGCAAATCTGTGATGTGAACACATGGTCATAGTTATGTAAACCAGATGTCATACGGACCCTGTAACGGGTAATATGGTGAAGCAGACCCACATTCAATGATGGACACCAAACAAGTAGAGCATACACAAAATGTGAGAACACAAGGGAATCAACCAACATCTTACCCTTTGATAAGATTACACAACTCTTTAACCGTTCCTTGTAATTTTGTAAAGTTTTACGTAAATATTAGTTGACAAATAATCAGCTATATTTTAATTAAAAATTAACATAACTAGAGTTTCACCAGACCCTAGGTGGGCGGTGCGAGACTAGTATACCATCTGCACCACTGGCCTCAACCATAGATAAATATGGTATATATTATCTATGCCTCAACTAAACCACTACCATCACCGGATAGAATTATTCATATTAGAGTGAGCGATAATACTAAGAGATGTTTATGTAGTGCTCGTAATAAGCAAACTTACTGGGTAACTGTTGACAGCTTCTTCAACACTCACTAACGTTCTGTAAAATTCAAATGCTTTTATATTTGTTCACAAAACGGTACAAATTATTTGCGATCACGTGAGCACAATTCAGCAATTCTATATAGAGCACACCACAGATGGTAAGTATGAGATGATGTTACTATTATAGCTACTACCATATACTAGGGTAACCAACAACCAGGTGGAGCTGGACAAAAGAAAGATAAAAAAGATGTTAGTATAGTAAATATGTTGCTCTACTCGGGGACTTACTCTATAACTGCTCACCTGATAGGAGAAAAAACGAAAATACGAGCGACCATTGCCGACACATATTGGGAAGAAGAAACGAATCCGTGGACCAGATGCTGCTAATAAATTACCACAAGGTTTGTTACCATCAGGGTATAGGGGCAGTGATGACATAGTGGTCCCCTAGTGACACCACACAGTAGGTGTAGACTAAGGTTACTAAAGATGGAACGTATAAAGGACTATTTATTAATGGAGGAAGAATTTATACAGAATCAAGAGAGGCTTAAACCTCGTGAAGAGAAGAATGAGGTGTGTATATATGGGATGTTTTGATATTACCATGGTGATTACTAACAGGAGGAAAGATCAAAGGTAGATGATATTAGGGGTAGTCCCATGGCAGTAGGTACATTGGAGGAGATCATTGATGAGAATCACGCTATAGTGTCAACATCAGTGGGATCAGAATACTATGTAGTGATCATGACATTTGTTGATAAGGACCTGTTAGAACCTGGATGTACTGTGTTGTTGAATCATAAGGTGTGTTGTGTATATGTGTGTGTGCACATGCATGTGAACTATGTAGTGCTACTGTGTGTATACGGCAATTTTGTAGTATACTGTGGGACAATATCAAATACTCTGAAGTTTTGCATTCAAGTAACTGACAAATGTCATACAACAAAAATGTTGATACAATTATCTGAATTCACCAGATTGTCTAATCTAGGCCACTACCTTTTAAACACAAGCAAATGCTTCAAATAATTGTACCCTGTGTTGTAAGGGATGAGTTTCTCTTATCAACTATCCAAATTCTTGCTATCGTCCTTTGTGGAAGTTTCATGATCACTGGATCACACTGATACTCACAAACCAACTTTACGCCCACAGCACAATGCAGTAATATGAACAAGAAAACATTTTGCGGTAGGACAAAAATCCACAGAACCACAAAGTTTCTCCCTCAAGACTTTCATTATATGTGCTAGTAGTCAAGTGTACATTATATCAAGACTCACAATAGTGAGTTGCAAGGCCAAGAAGAAGCGCAGCAACGCGACCACTGAGTGAGTTATTTATACGTAGCACCGCCCTCAAACTCGCAAACGCTCTAGCTAAGCCGCCATTAAAGCTATCGCTTAGTTATTACTGACCTACAACGTTCTTACTATATAAAATCAACAAACCGAGAATGGGGGAAATAGGTGCCACCATTCCTAAGTACCAGCCATTGCGAGTTAATGGTGCTCATTGTGCGACTACACACGACGAAACATCCTTTCCCGCCTGTTTACTAGAGAATTAGTACCTTCATTGTTTGAAGAATCAATATCCGAAGTTGATAGAAATCGGTTCAGCCATTCTTCTGATACAGCCTTATAAATGCCTTCCTGTCACCACAAAAATTTTTACGCAGCAGTCGTTTTTTTCTTTCTTTCATTTTCATCGCACAGTTTTTTCATGGGCTTGTGGGAATTTTCATGAACCCTGGAAGTTTTTTTCAAACTCTCTTTTTATACATTCACTTGTTTGTCTAATAACTCACTCATTTCTTCATGGATTTCAGCCAAATTTGTATCAGCACTTCTCCCATGTATGCTCTACCTGTCATACTATTATCAGTTCGAAGTAAACACTTGAATCTATTTGAGAGGGACTATTACACTGCAGGTTGATAGTTGTCATAACTTGGACCCCCTTCAAATGATTTGCATAAACTTTCAGATACACAAGCATATTTTCACAACTATGATTGGCTTTGTCACTTGGCCACCTTTTTCACACCATCATTATTAATAAAGGTGGCCAAGTGACAAAGCCAATCATAGTTGTGAAAATATATTATAAACTATTGTATGTCATTCAAGTAGTTAAAAAGATTTTTGATAAGTAACTTCTTGGCCTCAACTGATATCAAAGTTTTTGGTCGCACATACCTATTTGCAATGCTGCTTCTGATTGGCCTTGCACTTTTTTACACCCGGGGTGTTTTTGTTTAGCATATATATATATACCCACAATCCTTATACTGTAGGTATACACAGTAATATACCATATAAGGGAACTCATACAATCTAGGTACATGCAGTGATAGGAGTACTAACTGATGACACTGACCCAATGGTATCCGTAATGAAACTAGAAAAGGCTCCTCAAGAGACATATGCTGATATCGGGGGACTGGATACACAAATACAAGAGATCAAGGCTAGCATTCAACTATGTTTGACTGTGTTATGTGACATCATGTGATCCATTAGGAGAGTGTTGAGTTACCATTAACCCACCCAGAGTACTATGAAGAGATGGGTATTAAGCCCCCTAAGGGAGTCATCTTATATGGAGCCCCGGGAACTGGTTAGTCACTGTACAGAGACTATTATAAGTTTTCGTCATTGATCTTCCATTATGTCAGACCATACACAAAATTGATCTGACATTCATGGTCACTCTCACAGTCCACCAAACATATACAGCTCAATCCTTTATATAATTTAGGCTCCCTCCTTATTCTTTGATTTGACAATCTGTCAGACCATACTTCATTATTGTCTGACAAACATACTATTTGGCCTGGTAAATGTCCGATGACGGACTGTTATATAATTGCTGGTATATATTGTGTGCATGTGGTAATTGTCGAGGGCCTGATATTTAATGGAAGGCAAGTTTGAAAGGGCCTAAGGATCTCAGTTGAATACCCACATAACAGGAATTTTATATTTTGTCAAATTGGCGCACACATTTTTGAATCCATACATCTTGCATGTATCTTGTATAGCATTCAAATATTCTTCTGAGAGCATTTTATTTAATTCACAAAAAAAATTTCTTGCAACTAAAAAAAACAGTGCACACTACATCATAACATGGTACATCATTTCTGTACGTCGGTGTGTTTCAAACACTAATACTTCACGGTCAGCTCAGTAGCTCACCACAATATCCATTTGTACAATTGCTGCATGTTGAGTATCATAAATTGTGAAACGGTTGACACACTGCACATGTTGCTCACATGAAATCTAACCAATAGAAATCATCAGAAAATTATACTTATCAATCACGCGACTTTCCTATTGGTTACATTTCACGTGATGACATAACTAAAACAGCATGCAAGTGACAACCGTTTTTTGCAAGATGTTATTACATGTTGTGTTTAGGTAAGACCTTATTGGCTAAAGCTGTAGCCAATCAAACTTCAGCTACATTTCTACGTGTGTGTGGATCAGAATTAATACAGAAATATTTGGTAATGCTGATACTAAGAATACTGTGATATCATTGGTTATATTAGGGGGAGGGTCCCAAGCTTGTTAGAGAATTGTTCCGTGTTGCTGAAGACCACGCCCCCTCAATAGTGTTCATTGATGAAATAGATGCAATAGGAACTAAAAGGTTTGAGCAATGCAGCAGGAGCATTTAACATTGTCCCTTCAATAGATATGATAGTCATTCTGGAGGGGAGCGAGAAATACAACGTACTCTACTGGAGTTGTTAAACCAGTTAGACGGGTTTGATTCTCGTGGTGATGTCAAGGTAGTTATGGCAACCAACAGAATAGAAACCCTTGATCCAGCTCTTATAAGACCAGGTGATGTAATCTTAATGATGGTAGGCATTATTTAAAGTTTATGTAGGTCGTATTGATCGTAAGATAGAATTTCCTTTACCGGACGAGAAGACAAAACGAAGAATATTTCAAATACATACTAATAAAATGACACTTGCAAGTGATGTTGATTTAGAGGAATATATCATGGCTAAGGATGATCTGTCTGGAGCTGATATTAAGGTATTGCATTGTGTGCTCACGTGAGATCATGTGATCATGAAATCTTCAGGCTATCTGTACAGAAGCAGGATTATTAGCATTGAGGGATCGTAGGATGAAAGTGAACAATGAAGATTTCAAGAAAGCTAAAGAAAATGTATTGTATAGGAAAACTAAAGACGCTCCTGAGGGTCTCTATTTATAGGCATGAAAATTATTCTCAATACCACAATCAATAATAATAGTTAATATTAAAATGGCGTGCAGTAATATTTCATTACCTTGCTAAAATAGCGGTGCGTGCAACGTTGAGTGTGCTGCGAGAGCTAAGCGATAGCAAGTGACGGGTAAGTTGCTTATAATAATCGAGTATTGATACAACGTTAAGTTGAATGTTATTACTGATACTACAACGAGAAACATTATTGAATGTATGTTATTATCTTTCGTATACATACTATACATTTTAGTGGTTCTCACGTGATCCGGGATGGGTGTATCATCCAGTCACAGCATTAATGACCTGAAGGATAATGTGTTGCTATGCCAACTAGTTGGACCAACACCAGTTGCAGTAGAGGACAATTACTGGGAGGAGTTACTACATTTCTCATTGAGTATCCCTGACAACAGGTATTAATGTAACTGATTGATTGTAATCAACTTGTATGTTCTTGTCTGATAAATTACCAGTACTCACTCCTAGTCTTACTTGGCCAGATCTCTTTTTAGCGCAGGCATTACCATACACTGTAAGCAATAAAGTCCTGTAAAAAATAGCGGTCTAGCCTAGTGATGCCACAATAATCGTGATATACGATATATCGTGATATATAATCTCATGATTATCGTGATATGCAAAAATGTATATCATGATATAAAAATTCTAATTCAAGATTGTTTGAATAAGCCTATTATCTCATGAAAATTTAGTCATCAAAGGTACAATATGCATTTGTTGCTACCTAAGAACTTGTGGAAGTGCTGTAGTTAAAGGTTGGAATGCTAAAACCTTGTCACCAACTGATAACATGAACTGCAGTGATGGATAATAGGATCAACCAAAATTCTAATAGTACATTCATCTTTAGGAGCAGTCAATAATGTAACAACCTTTTCTTAATCTCTACAATGTTTACAAATGTCTGGAGATGCTTTGAGTATTGCATAACAGTGATTTGAAATTTTCCTGTACACATAAGCATGCAATTATTATGATTATTCATCTTTTGTTAGTCTACAGCAAAAGCAACTACACGTACAACCCTCAATTGTATTGATCCTTATATGGTACTCCAGTATAGGGTGGTTTTAGAATCAAGTCTTGCGTGTAGTGAGAATTATACACAATGTTATAATTATGAATATAAACAAGTTCCTTATTAATGCCCATACGGCCATACCTCAGCTGGGTTGCTTGTATACTAATACTTGTTATTATCCATTATTGTAGTGCCGATGCTCGTTTATTAGAAGAAGCAACTTATCCACTCTGCAAGAAATTGGGTATGTCACTATCACCATGGTAATTCAAGTATGATACCTTAACAGAAGACCACACCACCTCTTCTGGTAACCTTGGTAACCTGGTAAAAAAGTTTGTGGAAAGAGTTCGACTATTGACTGATGAAACAAAATGTGAAAAGTTAGTGATCTCTTGTTGCCATGCCGATTTTATTGATTCATTGCCACAGCAACTTGTTCACTTGGCATACACACAATTGTTTATTCCTATTACGATCACTACTGAAGTATCTCATCCAGTCATTACCCGAGGATCATGTGATGCAGCTGTTGGAGGCATGTCCTCATTCATTACAAATCACAACTGAGTTACCAGGGCAACCAGACACCAAAGCCCCTCCAGTGGTTACTAAGGAAACAACACCCTTGAGGAGTTTATCATCACAGGACACACCCACATCACCATCTTCTGGATCACATGATATTAAAAGTTACTATAAATAGCAATAATTATAATGTTATCATTTACTCAACAGATCAACCAATCACAGAAGAATTAGTCAATTCTTTAATTTTAATATTAAGTGAAGTACCGTTAATGTAAGTCATTGTTGTTTCTCATTGGTTATTTTTTCACTGTTATGTTAATTTTCATACTGGTTGATTTATTGGTTATTTTGTAGTCCATTTACATATGACATTCACATGGAGGCTACTAGAACATTGTTAGTTTTGCTATCTGGTCAAATGTTTGCTACTAATCCATCCTCTCCTTCACCCTTCTTACAGCACGTCATGGCAACCCATATGTAAGTGTACTGTATGACACACTATCCCCACCCTACACCCCACATAGGGACAGAGCCAGTTTGCTAATACATACGTTACTCAATCACTTCATGTTACGTCCCCTACCGCCGCCTGAAAACTTTAGAACACATTCAAAAGGTTTCATGTCATCATTAACATGTGAGTTTTAACACTGGTTACTATAGTAACCTAAGTAACAAACCTTACAGCTGGTTTATTATCACTAATTCTACCAATCAAAAGCAGTGCCACTGATGGGGGCGTGTCCCCACTAGCTGAAAAGGCTTTGTTGTTATTGTTAGTTTTAACCAATCACTGCACTCACACCAGCCACGCCTTCAATCCTTATCGTAAGGCGCTGTTTAGTTTTACTGATGAAAGAGGTATATTAGTCTGGATACTAGTCACTGTGGCTTATAATTGATATATTTTAGATAACAAAGCCGTTTTGTCTGGTAGAGCATTTGGCATCAGTTTGGAGCAGTTGTACCATGCTGTGTGTCAGTGAGTGTGTCAGCATTACCCCCTACCACTGATGATTTTACATACCCACACAGGCACCTTGACAATGAAGAGACAACACTGCTGTTATATCTGCTACTCCATGGCAACACTAACATGGCAACCTTTATATTATCTCGTTCAGATATTGACCTGTTGGTGAGTACCTCACCTGTGTGTGTCATGTGAGCACCTCACCTGTGTATGCTAGTCATGAAGTGATTACCATATATGGGAGAGATTTGAGGGAGATATTTTGTGTAGTTCAACATTTTGTAACTACCACAAAAGTTTCCGTTAATGTTTGCTTTCTGTTCTACCTGCAAAAGTTTCCTTTCATGAAACTTTTTCTCGTATGTATTGTCTGAATGCCACAATGAATGATAAATGTTTACCATGGCTGTATGTACGTATGTGAGGTTAATGCACCATGATCATCAAACAGTGTAATAATTATAGTCAGAGGATTTCGCTCATTCTGTAAGGCATTATAATACACACCTTAGATGATTAGTTACAAGATTTCTTGCAGCTATGGAAATACAGAGAATTAAATGTTTACTTGCACCTCTGTTATGAAGTTACCATAGTTACAATGTGTTGACATTATATGACCTCATATTTTAGTAGAAATGTTGAGATATTGTTTGTCAGTAATCAGATTGCAAATAAAGAATGTATAAAATGTTTTGTTGCCAACTGCATTTAGTATTCTCACATACTGGAATGTTAATCATGCATGCAGTAACATTTCACTGGAGTATCATGATACACAATATAATTTATGACCTGGCATGAGAGAACCTGGCTTATGCGCACAAAATCATATTATGGTATGTATTTCCATTACCGTATAAGATTTACAGAATCTGTAAACTACATGAGATTCCCTATTAAATTGAAAGCTGTGAAAATTGTGTTAGACTTCAGAGGAGGTATATATGTTATTTAATTTTGAAATCCAAAAATGTGATCAAATTTTATGTGCACGTAAGCCCTATTTTCTCATACTGGGTCACACATATTAGTGCAGGTCACATGTGCTCTTGTGTTGTTCACAGGTGCTTCCATTATTATGTAACTTGTACTCCTGTGACAGTCACAACTCACATTACATTTATATGATGTTGATAATATTACTGATACTCAGTCAGGATGATTGCTTCAATAAAACCATCCATGAAGTGGTGGGTGTGGTCCACTGTTACTCTAATTATTGATCATCCTTCTTACTGTAGATGTTATCAAAGGTGCCATGGTATAATGCTAGAACATCAATTAGTCAAATCTCATTGGGTAGTTTGATGGTTCTCATAGTAATTAACGCTATGCAGATTAATATAGCTCAAATGAGGGTGAGCATTATGTAGAACTTATGTCATGTCATTATCACTGTTGTCATGGTGACAGGATAAATACTTGCACACGAATTGTTTAGCGGCATTAGCCAACATGTCGTCACGGTTTCATTCTTTACATCTTCAAGCTGCTCAGAAAATCATGAGGTATCCCTTTGTGTGTAATGTTTACCCACCACCTTGTCACTCATTGTGTCACTATTACATCATCCTGCATCATGTGATCCTATAGCTTATTCAAGATACTGGCTAAGAAGCACAGGAAGATTTCTACAAAGTTAAAGGAGTTACCAAGTGCTCCTGCTGAAAATCAGGATTGTGTAAGTTTGCTGTTAGCCATGCCCCTTGCATTACCAGCCACACCTCTTAGGCTACAGACCTACTGATTGTAGAGGAAGTATTGAGGATGATACTAGAAGTAGTCAACTGTTGCCTCACACATAATCTCCATAACAACCCACACCTTGTATACTCACTATTGTACCAGCGTGAATTGTTTGAGCCATTTAGGTCACACCCGTCTCTCATTGATATTCTTCATAACATCGATACCGTAAGTGTCTGCACAGTCAGGGGGAGGGGCTGATGTACTGTTGCAGGTCATATCATTTTTTGCTGCTAAACTGGAGAAGGAACAACTTGATCATGCTATATCGTCTGCCAATGTTCTTGATCTCATCGTACAAGCATCTAAGACTTGGCCACGTGACAGATTGAGGGTGGGCGTGTACTGGTTGATATGGTAACTGTGTGATTATATAGTTTATACAGCAATTTCCGGAGCTAAAATTCAAGTACGTGGAGGAAGACCATCCTGAAGAATTCTTCATTCCTTATGTGTGGATGTTAATCCATACGCAGTCGGGACTCTACTGGCCTACAAGAAATATAAAGTTACGCCATAACAGTAGTGACTCGGAACCTGTGACACCTGCCACACCCACTACACCAGTGAGTGATGCTGTACCAGTAATTGTTCATGTTCATGCTTCACTGTAGGAATCACAGCATTGAACAATACACACTGCATACTGCGTATATTACATTTTAATATAATGAGATTATTGATGGAATAGTTATTCTAATGCTGACCATATAGCTGTCTGTTTTGACTGTTGCTATGGTGATTGGTCAGTAACTATGGTAATTGGTGTGGGAATTAGTTGACAGTAGAGAGCCATTGAAGAAGTGGTGTGTGCTATAACATAATCGAATGTAATGTGACACCTTCATTAAACTGCATTGCTGAGATGTTCTGGTTAATGAAGTGAACCTTTCCTCAAGATTATACCATCTGGAGACATGTTCGGTTTAGGAGAGCAGTTTGTGTTGAATTATTTACCTAGTTTCACATACCCAATCCCAGTTTTGCCTTTAGTGTGTGAGACTAATGCAACTCACTCCCCTAAACCAAGCAGATGTATATGATGTACTCCAGGTGGTATAATTTGAGGAAAAGGTTTGCTCCATCTTTTTACTAGCCCCATCATCCTGACTAATTGTTTTGTATGCACCCAAAGAAGAAGCAGTCAACCACCTAACCCTAATACAATAGACAGGTGTAGCAGTGTCAGACAGGCCAAGGAGACTGCCACTGCGTAGGACAATCATCCTGTGGTCAATGGTATGGCGCTATAATTGTAAAATCCCGTGTTTGGTAACGTGTTTTGCTATCCGTAGAGTATGCGGTAAATATTTGCAATACCAGCCCCTCCTGCTAGTTTGAGTTATTCTACCCACGGGGTCCTTAATTGTATACTTTATAAATTGTTGCCTGCTGCAGTGGGCTCATTGTAATAACTTATTATGGAAGAAGAACGGCTATCTCTTGAATTAGTTCGCTCACCCAGTGGGTTAAAGCAACGAAAACAGTCAGTTTCGTCTGCTCCAGATGTACAGTTAAGGTTAGCAGCGAGTCGCGGTAAACTACACGAAGTCAGAACACTGCTTGCCGCTAATGGCGCACTGATCACTAAAGACACCGTGAGTACAACTGGTAGTTATTACTAGAGCGGCTGTGTTACTATATGTGCTCACTGTAGAATGGGATGAATGCGTTACACCATGCTGCCAAGTGGGGCCATACAAACGTGCTAAAGTATCTATTATCATCTGGTCGATGCAAAGTGAACACACAGGATAAGGTGAGTGATGGCCTCACAGTGAAGACAACATGCAGCCATTAGCTTCCTCCTGTAGTATGGCTGGTCAGCTTTACACTGGGCTACTTGGAATGGACATGTTACGACAATTCTTGCTCTACTTAATAGTGACCATTGTCAAGTTAACCTTATAGATAAAGTAAGTCATTTCTCGTATCCTGTAGTATATAATATTACAACATCTCATGTAGACTGGCTCTAATCCATTACACGGGGCAGCCATTAATGGCCACTCTGGAGTAGTACGAGTACTCAGCCCAGTGAAATGTGATGTTGATTTACAGCGGAAGGTAAGCCATGCCCCTTATTACTAATGACTGACTGTTGCTCATAGGATGGGTGGACTCCATTACACCTTGCCTCATGGAATGGACATCATGATGTTGTACGAGAATTAATCACTGCCAAATGCCAGGTCAATATTAAGAATGAGGTGAGCAGATATCACATGATCCATTTATTGTGATTAATTGTAATGAGACCATTTGTAATGAAGCCATACAAGACAATAATGTATTATTATTATTATTGTTATTAATTTTTCTTATTACTAGGTTATGTAATTATTATTATAATTAATTAATTATGCTAATGAGTTGAATTACCATGGTAACACACAGGGTGGATCAGGGGCTCTTCATGTAGCAGCAATCATGGGTCATGATGAAATAGTTCAGGAGTTATTGGACGCTGGGGCAGCTCCGGATATGCAAGACAGGACGGGAAATACTGCACTACATGAGGCAGTCCGATGGAGGCACGGGAGAGTAGTGAAAATACTAATGAGTTCAGATTGTAGGATTAATGTCCGCAACGAACAAAGTCACACCCCAATGGATATGGCAAGGAAAGCTGGCTTCAATGAGATAGTAGCATTGCTAACTGGACTGGAGGTATAGTATGTGTGTATGGTAGTGTTGAGTGTGGTCTTAGGGTAAACTAATTGATGTGTTGATGGTTCATTTATCACACAATTGCTACTGTACAGTAATAGTATAGGGCAATGCATTTTATGGGCCTTATGATAAGTGCATCTCCCACCAGTCACCATAATATTATAGTCTGTTTATCATTGTTATCAATAATTATTATGATAAAACCATTTAGTGACATTACCTATTGTACTAGCTCATTTGCTCTATCATATCACAGGAATGTAATCTACAGCCTGGAGGCAAATGCAATTGTGCAGAGCTGAGGAGGATATTATTCCAAGCTCCGGAGGAATCGGATCAGTCATTGAAGGCTGGTGATCTTAAGAAACTAAAATGGACTGGAAAAGATGGAGAAAAAATAGCCAATCATATTGAAGAAAAGATACGTCGGACCAGCGAGACAAGACTGTTGCAAATAGAAAAACAATGGAATGATAAGGTTGCCATGGCGAGATCAGAAGCGTTAGCACACTGTGAGTCACGCATAGCAGAGGTAGAGAGGCAGTGTCGAGCTAAGGTTGCAGCAATAGAACAGAAATGTCAACAAAAGTTAAAGAACTTGCTGGGAAGAGAGAGCCTTCAACAATTTAACACACTGTCATAGAAATGGTCATTTCGTCAGTTTTTAATTTATTTCATGTCAATTCATCACTTACATGATTTTCATTCTATCATATAATTATTGTAATAACGTGATTTAGACCTTGAATGGTTTATCCAACCAACATTACATAATCGTTAATGGTTTGAAAATTTTATTTTCACATTCCTAAGAATGTGTGTGGCTATGACATCATTGATGTCACATGATTAGCTGTGGAGTTCATAGTATAGAGTGGTAGACCATGATGGTTATGTTACAACATGTGATGTATATAGGAACCATATATGGTATTCATCACACAGGAACATACCATATATGTAGCTAGCAGGAATTGGCAGTTGCCAGAGCACACAATGATCATAATATTCATATATGGGAGAATCATTACTCATATACAGCAGCTGAAATTCCTCGAGCGAATAATGCTAGACATACCGTCTCCTTGGTGGTCACCATAGAAACACATTGTCATGGTATACACTAGAGGAGGTATCATCTTGTATGTTATTATATCATAGATAGTATGGAGTGTATACGCTCCCTACTATCTGTGTATATATACAGCAGCCTCAGTGGTCATTATTAGGCCACTATAATATTTGTTGAGTTCAGTTTTCCAGCAGGTGGCTCGATCATTACCATTACCCATTATACACATTTACTGGAATAACATTCAGAAAGATATAAAACTTAGCCAAATGATGGAATAATGGCAAAAAATGCGGGTAGTAAAGACAGGTCACATGACTTCACCTAGTGGCCTTATAATAGCTCTAGGTTCATGATATACTCCACAGGAGCCGGCTGTATAGGAGTCAATGATAATACTGTTTTGATGATGCCACTCACTCATCAACATTTTAATGTTAAATATTTCATTGAGCTGTTAGAATGAGGATTATCAGTTGATGTTTTCTCCTCGACATTTTATCACCTTAGTGATTCAGCTATCACACATTTCATACTATATTGCCATGTCAATATTTATATAGGCCATTAAGTTTTGGTCATAACCACATGTACAGCTACTTACATATTAACCATATGATATAGCAACAAGCCACCAGGCTATGAGTAGCTTCAGTTGCTGTGTGCCACCAGATCTACAGCTAAGCAAATGGCAATTGTACCACATCATAGTTTATGTATAAACTTTTCAGGCCATCAGGTACAATAGTTCAACACTTCTCAATCATGATGGACATTTGGGGAGTTGATCAAGCAGTCATTTCACACCAGCTGTTTATTCTAGGATTCAGATTTGAAAGGGGATTAAGAATTTTGGGGTGATGACTGTATTGAGGTCATTGACTTGTGGTGATTCTGGTGAATCAAATTATGCATAACACAACCCGGCAACATTGCTAGAGGGTCTTGGGGACACATCCCCAGGACAGTTTTGTATTAGTGATGAGATGCATCCTGGGTTGAAAATTTACATTTTTGCTAGTTATTAAAAAGCAAAGTTTTAAGTAACGGAAATAGACTAGTGTAAAGTTTGGTCTGAACCACAATCACAATTGGGTTCCTGAGTCACTCATAATTTTTAGGGGAACCTGGGGAATTTCCCTCCTACCAGCTCTGAAAAAATCACTGTTTCACACTACACACTGTCACCTTATTATTACAGTGTAGGGTAATACTAGCCACAAGGTCAGTTATGTTAGACTACTGACCTGAAGGAGAGAGTGTATAGGCTATAGCAGTGTGCATGTCATTCATCCTCTCCATATTACAATAACAAGCTCCACCCCTCATCCAACTTGTATGTAGTAAAACAGCTGTGTGGGCGTGACTGACACGGAGAACTCTTCTGACAACAAATCCATTACTCAGTGAAGTAACTATTGCACGTGTTTGCTGCCATAAAGAAATTGGTTTACTAGTAAGGATATTTTGTTAAATGATGCAAATATCTAAATCAAAGGCTGAGGAAGCCACTAAAAGTTGGGTGGAAGGCTCCTTCCTATAGAATTCCTTTGGAGAGAGACTTAAGATGGACCATGGCCCTTCTCATTAGCAAAACACAAGTGATATTCATTATTATGTAAGGGGGTAGTATACTGAAATGGTTAGTTCAGTAAATTTCTGCCATTATGAGAACAATTAGTGACGACCAGCCTGTGAAGGGGTGTGTACCCTACATGATAGGATCATGTGAGCTAATATTAAATCGGTGATATTTCTCTTACCTTCCCTCCCCCATAATCATCATCATACTGCTCCCATATGTATCCAGTTTGCTTATATTGCCACATCATGTTCTCTATTATGTTAGACCTAATGAGATCATGTGATCTAATGTCACGTGATGTGACACACCCACCTTAATTCCTGATAAATATCAGCAGCTAATCGTTGATGAGGTCCTTCAGTCATACTGTAATGATGTAATGATGATAGTACAAGGTAGTTCATATTCAGCCATATTGCACCCCTCCAATATGGCGGATCATGTTCTGTATTGTGCTACCATGGTAACCAATGATATCATCGTATATGATTGTTAACATGGTGACTCACCTTACGATAAAGAGGATCTGTTTTAGCCAATGATCTTAATCCATATTGTGTCCATAGCAACTGTAAACAACACAATACAATAGGATCACATGATCAAATGATTACATTAGGATTACGAAGATTAGTCAAGACTACTCTGAGCTTATCTGATGATGGATCAATGATCTTTAACATCAGTGGAAACAAGCTGACGTAACCATGGCTACTGACAAACCTAAGGATTGAGCAAACTACGTGAAACTGATATCATTGCTGCAACTAAAGACAAAAGTAGCAACCAATAACTTTCTACAAAGTTGTTGTGGTTTCAGTAATTTTAACAACTGATGAAATTTCTATCTCCACCACCACAGGAGAGTAAGATAATATTTTACCAGTTCATCAAAAGCTGCTTATCATATATATACTATATATACATATATCCACATATTTGGTAACGTTACTATATATAATTATTACTTGTTATCATATCCAGGCATATTGGTAATATCACTAAATTTCACAAATTTCATAAATTTAATTATTTTGTTAATTATTGCCAAGAGGCTTCATTATTCATATAAGTAGTGAAACTGACCGATTTGTCGGTTTCTGTACAACCTTCCTCACCTTGTGACCTGTTGACATAGCAACAGTAAATAGCCAATGAAAATAGAGCTAGTCACCTGGTAGTTGAGGATTATTACTCTTCACTCTTATCAGTTTAACTGCAGTAGAGTGTAACCCATAGTCACTGTACAACTAGTAATAGATCATGTGATACAGAGCCACACCCCCAGTATATACTATACCTTGTTAGTAGGGTCCCAGTGGAGTTGATCAAGCTTGTCATTATCTGACAACATTAAATAATATGATTTGTATGGCTTTGAATCAGCTGCAATGTAATAGAATCATGTGATCCAGTCATAATATAGGTACACACCTCCAATAATATCAGCAATGGTCGCCATGGTAGCAGAGGCAATAGTCATCCAACATCTCAAATCAAGGTGGTACTCATCGTTGCTAGGGTGACTAGCTCGAGGATAGTCATCTAGCCCTGAGGTAAGAGTCTTAACACAACAGTATATACTGTAATCTGATTGGTCTAATCCAGCCAATCACCTTAGGATTAAGTTCCCTATCAGTAGTTGCATTACGTCCTTTCCATCGATATGTCAGTGGGTGTGGTCCTTCTTGTGTCCCGTTAAACCAGTTATACCAGGCTTGTAACCGTGGAAACAACCGCTGCAGATATGGCACATCTAGCCGATCTTTATCCTTCATTAGCCGGATCACATGATCCAATGTAAGAAAGAAGGTAGGTGGGTTCCCATTAGTTGTATGTTGAACTACAAACTCCTATAAAGGTATCACATGAGCTCATCAGTGGATCATGTGATCTCCCTATACCTCCGGAACTTTGCTTTTGGCCTCTTCTCCAAGGATTTGTTCCCGTGGCAACCATCCTTCCCAATTAATTGTATCCATCCAGTGGCCTATTACATCCTTTGAGTAATGGGATACACAATTCATATAGTATTTTCGTAGATGTACCCTAACTGAGAGATCAAACAAAAACAGCCTGGCTGTAAAAAAGTGTGAGGCCAATCAGAAGTAACATTGTAAATGGTTATACTAGTGGTGTGCTTTGTACAGGTGCGGGTGTCAAACAATGGCCAGGTCGTCGTGGATAGCATGTATTTGTGGTTGATGTGACAAGTCAGTGTTCAGTATATTATGGCAAAGAATAATGATGAGATTTAAGTTTGACAAACTCACGCATCACAATTTCTTTAAAACTTTTGGTGGCTGTGCAGTGAGCATTCAGATATTGTGTGAAATTTTATGCAAATGATTTAATTTTTCTCTGTTGCGTTACATACCAGTACACTAATGTATTTCAGTATTTGCTGAAGATTGCTTGACTTGTACAGTAAAAATATTTCAGTTTAAAGCGCTAAAAGCATGATCACCCCCTCTAGCAGACGTACACTACACACACACCTTAGTAATGTCAAGGTTCCAGTGAGCTATCAGTATTTGATGAAATCCTTCATCCCAGAGAAATCCTCGAGGGAAGAATGATCGTGAAGGAACGGCAGTATAAAGTGCTGTATCCCAATAGTTCTGTACGTACAACCATGACACACCCATTAATACTGTAACCATGACAGCACCTACCACAGGCTGTGCAAGATCAGGTGACTGAACTCTTTGATGTACAGAACTGAGATTAAGAGATTGACTATATGAACATTCTATACCTTGATGATCCATAAAAATAAGATATTCCACCAATCAAATTACTGAATGCAGCTTTAGCAAAAGTCACTTGTTCATCGGTAAAGTTGTGAGAATGCATTTGAAATATTTTGTCAAATCTACAAAAACCATTATGAGACATACACCGTAACCATAGAAACATCATGGTTACTCATGATCAAATCGTATCCTATGCATATCCAATAGTTGAGTAAACTGGTCGCCCATTAGTGGTGGGTGTGGTCCCAAGTTGCTATGGTCACCCTATTAAGTCACTGTATTATCACTATGGCAACAGATAATTCTTACACTCTCAAATGCCATCTCTATGATGAAGGGTATTGGAGTAGTCACTTGGTATGCTACCAAATTAGGCACTGTCTACAGTATCCATAGTAACAACAATCATAACAGTATAACATACATTTCCACCACTAGGGAAATAGTCTACACTGCCTGGCAGAGTAGCAAGCATTGGCCATCCTTCGTGTGGGGCTGGTAACTGCCTTAGCAACTGTTTTATCGTCGTCGTCAACTGACTAGCTCCGGGAGCCTCAGTGACAAGATGGCTGAATACCTAAGGGTGATAAATTATGAGCAATTATCCAATATTAAATGAATTATACCACACAGCGTGGAATGTTAGAGACAATGATCTATCAACTGTTGAAATGCATTATCTTCATTGCTCTCATGGTGAATATCAGTGACTCATTGACTGATTCAGTGTGCATAGTAATAGCCTGACAAAGGAGAATTCTAGAGGAAGGCGTTTTGAAATGGTACGGAAAACACAGGTAGATAAATTTTAGCAAACTACTAGAATCAAAAGCTGCTGGAAAATTGTTTGAGAAAAATGGCCTGTTTATTGCCATGCACAGTTCATCAAGTTACATGTACTGATCACACATACCAACTATATATATATAGAATAGTACTTACTGATTGTTTATGAACATTCTCACTGAATGTCACTCTATAGTGACCAATCTGTAGGGAAAATGGCTGTCATTAACAACATGATCGACTGACTCAACTAACCTTCATTGTTTCTCCAGTAACCTTGGTAACTGCTTGTTTACTATTAGTAGTAGCCTTAATCTCACTACCCGCTGCCTCATTGAACTGGGACAAACATTAATAATCATGTTACCAAATATAGACATTACCAAATATAGTATCACCGATATCAGTTGAGGATGTTGCATATTTGGTTGTCCTATTATCCTAACAGTCCATGAGTCATGTGATCCCTTAACATACTGTGTTGTCAAGGTAAACCCTATATTATGATCACATGATCTGCTGTGAGGGGGAATACCCTACCATGATCAACAATCTCTTGACTACCATACATCACACCATCATGATGTAACCACCCATACCGTGGCAACCTATCGTCATGCTCACAAGTGTGCCTCAGGGAATGATCTTGTCTATTATACGAGAACCACATTAGGCCAGCTATCAGTGACCTAGCAACAGCCAATCATAACATATGCCTGAACATGACACAACATACTGAGGGATACGAGAACGCACTCCAAAGTAGACGTTTGATCTGTTTGTGGTATTCTAATAAGCTCACATGATCCGACAACTCACCGATAAGTACCCCACAGCCTCAACTGATATTCCGAGTTGTTTACCATATCAGACGAGATAACAGGAGGAACTTTTAGTGGTGAGCTCACATGATGCTGATTAAACACTAAAACTACCCCCAGGGTAATTGCTACCACACCCACCACTACACCAATCAGTAAAGGCCAAGTTCCACGTGATGCACCACGTGATGCAGCTCCCCTAGTAGCTGAGCTACTGGATTGTCGCTTCTTCTGTTTATTACCCTGTGTGTATATTATATGAGTGCTTGTGCACGTGATATATATTACCTTGGGCATCGAAGCAGTGCTGCTGCAGGCGAACAGCTGATTAATGAGACGCACAATTCAAAATTAGGTACGGTGCACGTTATATAGAGTAGTAAATAAAAATCGAAGATAAAATGGTGAGCGATGTCGCCTCTCGTGTGCATAATATACACATTCGCTGCAGTATGGAGTAACGTATCGTCAGGAGCATGCGCACGAGGAAGGGATATGGTGTGTGTCATGGGTAAAGAATGTATCTCGTGATGTCGATTATTTAGTAACTGGAGCAGCTGATAATATGGTGAAAGCTTGGACATGGTATGTTACCATGGCTACTATAACTATCTGCATACATAAGGTCACTCCAACTTGTAATTATGTTTCTGGCCCACTGCCCGCATCACTTATCGAATAATTCCAAATTTTAAAAATACAACAATACGCATGCGTATAGCTTACGTGCTGCTTTGTTCTATAATAGTGCCATGTTCTTGTTCAGCATGTTCTTGTTCAGCTTCATACTCCTTGTTTTCACCAGGTACATTTTAATAAATTTGTATGTCGTCAACTTTTTAAAAAATATTTTAGTGCCATGATGTTAGTAAACTGTGCCGTGTTGTACTGTAACAGCAATCGCTCCATCTGTAACAGTAATCGCTCCATCCTTTCTTGGAAAAATTATGCCCATTGGACCTCCTGGTATTGCAATTTTATAAGAATTTGTTTGTTGCTTTATTGCTGAATTCCCACCCGCCCGCATCAAATTAAAATGTACGGGACCAGAAATATAATTACAAGTTGTAGTGACCTAACACACACCCTGTAGTTCAGTCTCATGTGGCCAAACCATCTTTGGTGGGCACTTAATGATTACAGATTATAAGCTCCTGCTCTTGAAGATCCTGGAAACTTTCACAAGTTTGACCCATCCCGAGACCTCCACTGGACGATATGTTAATAAACAAAGGACTTGAAGCCTTTATAAAATGTTAACACATTAGTTTTTGTGTGTTATCTTAGCACATTGTGAAGGTGTCAGATGGGTCAAGCCTGTGAAAGATTTTAGAGCCTTTCGGAGCAAATGCTTATAATTTTTAATTGACAAATAACCATCCTGTGAAGAAATGGTTTGACCATGCCAGACTACACGTAGTTATTGTTGGGTACTGTTGCTATGTTGAGTATCATCATCAGTGGCACGCCTTCAGCATAATGTATGAGAATTTTTATTCATTTTGATCATAATATGAGATGATTATATTACGGGCTAGAGCCCTCCAAACTTTGAAGATCAGGGGCAGAGCCCCTCCTTCAAAAGGTCAGTATATTGTGCTCAGAATACTCTAATATAACAGTCACTACCTACCAAGCAGTCCACTGCCTCTGTCACTATACTGCTTATTATATGCACTTGTTCATGAGGCAATATCCATGTGTTTCACAAATGTCGCTGGAGGTTTTGAAAATGTAATCGTAAAGTTTTCACATCTTCAAGATGAGTAGAAGCAAATTTGGGCCCTTTCATCTTGATCTTGATGACTTTGTGAAATCTTGATCTCATGAACAGAAGAGCATATACCGTAAAGCATAAAATTTTGAAGGTTAAAAGTTTGACGAATTTGACAAAAATTTGTCAAAATATTTCCATCAAAATTTTTTAAGAAATCCTACAGAACATGCTATACTGGTGCTTTGCATTGCACATTAAATAGAAATTGAGTTGAAACAATTTTGTCAATGTATTTTTTGTATATAAAATTCGACACTTCGTCAAATTTTAGCGTATCAAAGTATGGTACAGTATCAACCATGTTACTATGACAACTGTATACCTCAGGAGTGATCAAGCTTCACAGATGGAGCACAAGTGGACATTTCATGGGCATCAATTAGGAGTGGTATCCGTAGATATCAACCCTGCTGGAACAGGTAGATCACATGATCTCACAAGAGATCACATGATCCCATACTGCGTATAGTGGCTGCTAGTAGTGGGCTTGATGGATACATTCACTTGTGGGATTTAGAAAGTGGTAAACAAATCCGTAGTATTGATGGTGGACCAGGTGAGATCCATAATACAATTGGGGATCATGTGATGTTATGTGATGTAGTTGATGTGTGGACTCTAAGCTTCTCACCTGATGGCAAAACCATAGCAACCGGTAGTCATAACGGGCATATTAACTTGTTTAATGTTGACACTGGAGAGAAACAGTCGTCATTGGATACTAGAGGGAAATTTACAATGAGCATTGCTCATGTGAGCAACAACTATAATGATTACTATATAGTTGGTTTTTCGAGGTACTTAAATTCCATATAGGCTTTAGTCCTTGAAAATACAAATTAAACAAAAACATTAGAATACTGTATGGTTGATTTTTGGACCATTTATGAAAATGAAAGTGAAAATGAGGCATTCGCAGAATAAAAAACTTTGTAATGGTACAATGATTTGTGTGGCATGGCTATGCTCCTGAAACATGAATGGTTATTTTCCAGTTGTGTTTCAGTCATCATAACTGACATGGTTACTGTAGCATATTTGTAATGGAGTATGGAATAATGTACTGCAGTATGGAGTATGGAATAATGTACTGCAGTATGGAGTATGGAATAATGTAATATAGAGTCCTGATGGTAAGCTGATAGCATCTGGCGCTATTGATGGAATCATTAATTTGTTTGATCTGGAGACTGGCAAGTTATTGCACACTCTGGAAGGTGGGTGTGGCTGTAGTTCATGTGATTACATCACATGATCCCTCAGGTCATGCCATGCCAATCCGTTCATTAACATTCTCACCAGATTCCATGCTACTTATAACAGCATCCGATGACAAGCACTTAAAAATATATGATGTGTAAGTATCACCCCCTACCCCACATGTTGACACAGCCTATTACATACTACCCCCTACAGTCAACATGCTAATCTTGCTGGATCATTAGCTGGTCACAGTTCGTGGGTACTAAGTGTGAAATTCTTCTCTGACAATCAACGATTTGTTACCAGGTATGTCATGTCTACATTCCCCCCGTAGTGGTGACATAACCCTTCACACAGTTCTAGTGACAAGACTGTCAGAGTATGGGACACCAGCACAAGACAGTGTGTTCATACGTTTAAGGACCATTCTGATCAGGTGAGGCTAATGATTGTGGTTAATGTATGTAGTGATATATTCAGTAATTGTGGTCTAGTCTTGAGTAGCCTGCCAGTTAGCTATCGATTGGCTGATTAGCCAGCTGTAGATCACATGATCTCTAATATCAAAAAAGAAATAGCTGGTATAAGCCTTTTCTGAAATGACGTCACTACAACGCCTATTTGGGGGTAATCTAATATTTTCGAGTATTGAAGCCTATGGGGAGTAAAATTTTGTTTTATTTCATGAACTTCAGAAGGAAGATATTAAATTTTAACAACCAGGTATGGTGATAATAAAGTAACTTGAGCGTTTTTGGCAACTTTTTCAGCCTAATAAAATCAAAGGCTAATTTTACTATGGGGAATATAGCCATGGCTTATCTCATTACCATACTGGTGTTTGACGTACGATACCTCGTTTCAGAGTCACAAAAAAGAATATTTATTACAGCACTCCATTGGAAGCAATACTCGAAAATATTAGAGTCCCCCAAGTAGAGGTCGCCATTTTTTAATTTGACGTCATTTCGGAATTGGCTTATTAACTACTTAATCAGTTTACATAGTAAACTCTTAATATAGCTCTTGTGTATTACATTAAAATACTACTTAAAATAGCCAATAGGAACGCAAGGCTAATTTGTTGCCACCATATAAATAGATTCACTTTCTGAATCATTCTCTACTCCCCTTTTATCCTCAGCCTCCTTGACTGGCTTTACTCTCAGGTTTGCTTCTTGATGAACGGCCCCGGGATATCAGTTAGTAGATACTATCAGACAATGATATTCAACTACTCGCCACTAACTATGGTGGCTGAGAAGGGTCACCCGCCCAGGGGGCCACCTGTAATACCGCTTAGGCGGCCGCGCATTAACAATCGGCGGCCGCCAGTCTAAAGTTGGTAGCTGCTTGTTTAAAGGTTGGTGGCCGCGTGCACTAAAATAACCTAATAGAACATTCACTATATTATGTGACTGACATGAAATAGCCTACGTTAGTCCCATAGTGACTATCTACTATTAATAAAGTTTCATGGACTACCCAATATTCTCATGCATCATGTCAGCAGCTGTACTGCTGATTGTTAGCCAGCTTAGCTCTATAAGTAGCTTGATAACATTAATGTTAGTCAGTCACCTATAAACTATATAGTTATAGTGAATGATCTGTTAGTTCATTTTCAGTGCACACGGCCACACCATAACTAAGCATTACTGCCAACAAGGTTGCCAACGCTTCTAATATTTCATTTGTGGCACATGCTCCACAATCACTTCTCTTCTACTAAGTGTACTAAAGAAACTACACTAAATTGACTATATAATTGTAACAGTATAGGTTGCTGTAGTATTTGGAATAGCTCTCGTAGTACAGGCAGGAAACTGTAATAGTGCTCGGTTGTAGAGCTGTAAAACTGGCCAACAAATCATAACCGGTTACTGAGCAAAAATAACTGCTGGTTAACTGGAGTATGAATTTGCTGAAAAACATGCAATTACATCTTACTTAATGCATAATTTTTGCACAGTACATACTTACACATATAACCATTGTTAACAACTTTAACCATGTTGCTTTATATACAGTTATATCCTGATATTAATGTGTTAACACAAGAAATAGAAGCATGTGACGTTCATTTTCTGCATGAAAATATTAAAAGCCAGTTACGGAAAAAATAAGATGAATTATTAAAAACAACTGATTGGTTATTAGGTTATTTTTCACAGCTCTACTTGGTTGTGCCTCACACTATTACAATTTTTCCGCCTGCATTACTCAGTGCACAATTCATTTCAAATACTACAGCAACCCATATATAGTATGTGTGAATTACATGTGGTCACAATTAATTATGTCATTGATCAGTGGTCATTATTGTGCTCACATGATCCCTGCAGGTATGGGGTGTTACAGTGAACATGGATAATTCAAAAATGGCGTCAGTATCTGACGATAACTCGGTGATTATCTATAACTGTCCTACCTGATCATATGTGTACACATAATTATAGTAACACGATAATAATAGATAGTAACATGATGTCATTATGGGTGATATTAATAGTAAAAATCATTGAAGGATAGTCAGTGAGGATCATAAAAATAGTAACATGATAATTATAAATGACGAAGGAAGCCATACTAATCAACAGTTGTATGACGTTCGACCAATATGGCTGGTCTATTCTTTCTCACTCCATTAGTCCTGTGTGTTGTGGTTGTCATGGTGTTAGTGCCACGTCCTCTGCCTGATGGTCCATGATCAACTGGTGTGGGTGTGTCACTTGTTTGGTGTGGCTCATGTGATCCATTAGGGGTAGGGTTGGGGTTAGTATTGTCCATTGCAGGATGGAACATATTCATAGCCTCCATGTTAAGAGCACACACACCTCTCATGAATGCTTTCTTCATGCCTTCCTCATATGTCATTCGCTCAACTTGCATCTGTTTTACTTGCTGTTGAGCATTGTCCAGTGACTTTTGTAACTATCATTGATATTCTAATTAATGCATATCGTAATGGGCGGGACTACATACTGTTTCAATCCTCTCCTCATAATCATTGGTTAGCTTTACACACACCTCCTGTGCTCTCGCCTGAGGGGAATTAAGTCATGTGATCCTATTATACAATGTGGTACTCACTTGACAAGCCTTCTCAATTCTCTCCTTCCACTTGTTCTCAATCACGCTCCTCCAGGCGGCCCATGAGTGACGTATCAACTGTCTATTCCTCAGCTGACAGGCCAGTGCACTGGTGAACACCTTAATGATTATAATGAGGAGGCTATGAATGATGTCATGTTTGATTGTGGTTACTGCTATATTATACCAGCGTAGAATGGTAACTAAGGAGAGCAATGGATTTATGGTACCAGATAGTAGAAATTTATTGCTTAATTTTGCAAATTCTGTGATCTGATAACCAGCACACATTTTTGGATCCATAAATCTCCCAAAAATCATTGGATTCACAAAAATTTTCTTGTAACAAAAACTCACTATATTTGGCACTTCAAATTGCTGCAATGTAGTATGTATGTATGTATGTATGTACGTATGTATGTATGTATGTATGTATGTATGTATGTATGTATGTATGTTTGTATGTATGTGTGTGTGCATGCGTGCGTGTGTGTGTAGTACACACTGGATAGTATGTATGTATGTATGTATGTATGTATGTATGTATGTATGTATGTATGTATGTATGTTTGTATGTATGTGTGTGTGTATGTGTGTATGTATGTATGTATGTGTGTGTGTGTATGTATGTATGTATGTATGTATGTATGTATGTATGTATGTATGTATGTATGTTTGTATGTTTGTATGTATGTATGTGTGTGTGTGTGCGTGTGTGTAGTACACACTGGATAGTATGTATGTATGTATGCACACACTGCAACATTGGATAGTAGTACACGTTAGTAGTACACACTGGTGTAACATTGTGTATTGCTCACTTCTCTCTTCTCATCACACATCCTCAGTTTCCACAGGCCAAAGGAGTGTTGGAGGGAACATTTGTTCTTCTGCCCCTGTAGTGCCCTTGTCAAGTTGACAATGATATGATCTTTACGATTTATTGACTGTTCATAAGTTAGTAATAACTCCTTAGTCCTTATCAGTTCTTCCTCTATCTGTTCTACCTTAGCCTGGTACCTGCAGCCATGTTACCATGGTTACTTACAATGTATACTGAACAATGCAATATTGTATCAGAAGTAATTATACATCTACAAACACCAGTGCAATATATTATGGTGATACAATTATTACCGATCCCATTATATCAGAGTGAGTGATTTGTGAGGGATACAATTGTGAGAACGACTACGTCACCTCACCCCTACCCATCACATGGCATTACCATGGTAACATACCTCAATGTTTGCTCCTCCAGCTTTCTGTCGTATTGCTCATTGATACGAGATCTTGCTAGTCCAAATTCTGCCTGAATCATGTGAGCAAATCATGTGTTCACACATACAATATTATAATTATAATACAGTCAATTTCAGGTTGGTTGTCCACTATGCAAATTATCACGTGCAAAATTAATCAATGAAACCAAGGATTTTAAAGTAAGGATTCTGATTGGTTAAAACCACACATGATAATTTGTATAGTGGACAACCAACCTGAAATTGACTATAACACTGAAATCATCAATGCATTGTTATGCTAACGATCCACTCGGTTTTATTTTTATCGATACTTTGTGAATTTTGTTGAAGCATAAAAAGTTTAGTCTCCTATTTTTGTCCTGCAGGACAATTCAATGCTATACTCCTGCAACCAATGAAACTGCACACAATGAAAGTTCTCACCCTTAAAGCAGTTACTACATTAGGCTTGGGCAATATTAAAGCGATTATTGAAATTTTGTAAAAACTTGGTCTGTTAGTAAGAATGTGATGGTTTCATTATTGATGTATATATTAACTTTGTGATCAATCCTACAGTACTACACTGTTTGACTGTAATATGTTGCAAAACTTTACAAATACGACAGTGGCATGTTATATTGCATACACTAATTTGCAATGTTGATGATATATTACTAAACCCTTATACTGAGTAGCGATGGATGATACAATTTACTCACCAGAACATTACTCTTCAACTCATGATACCATCCATCCAGTTGTCTACTCAGTCTCTTCACCTCAACATCATCATCATCACTGGGATCATGTGAGCTACTACTCACTGTATCAGTGGAATTGTCTATTAACACAGCTGCTATTATTAAGAGTGCCCATCAACCTCCCCCATGGAGGGAGGGTGAGGATATAGGAGAGGTTTGACCTTACAGGAAGTACACATCTCCAGGAGTCAGGCAAATTTTTTGTCTAATCCCCTCCCTTTCCCACTGACCCTTCCTCAGGGACTTGAAGCTGGTTTATATGTATTAACTGAATAATAAAATACACACTGGTCCAATCCTGTCCCTCCCTTTGCCACAGGGGAGGTTTGATCAGTGCATATTGTACAATGTACTAAACTGCTGTGCATATCAATCATTACCTGCTGATGCAACCTTATCATCATCATCAGCTTCACTGGATGGTGACTCATTCACAACTACTTGTGCAGCTGCAGATGTTGCAGTCACGTGAGGCATAGTACTAGTTACTTGAGTAGATCTCGTGACTGTTTCATTATTAATCTTCCCATCAAATTTAGGTGTGACCACAGCATATTGTAACAGCTCTTCATATTCCTCACGTAGACCAGTAGATATGGAGCTACCACGACTATAACTGCCTTCCTCTGGTGTACTGCTACACCCTTCACTATCAGAACTCATATTATTCTCGCCTTTTCCCCGTTATTCGTCAGCTCACTTCTTTGTACGCCTGTTACTTTCAAATCTTATTGCTCGCGTGATCCAATTGTTTTGCGCATGTTCGTAAGGAGTAGTCTGGAGGGCGCCGTATAAAGGGGTCGCCTACGTCGGCGATGACAGAGAACACGACTAATCCGTTACTAGTAGGATTGGTAGAGTATTTGAGTACGTTATGTTACTAGGGTAAATGAATTGTTAATGTTACTAGGCAACAACTGTCACGTGAGCAATGTAAAGTTACAGGAAAGACCAGTAGCAAACTTACAGTTACTGACTACCTGGGAAGTGGTGGGTGTGGCTATTGATGACGTCACTGTATTATATAATTGCAGAGAAATAATTATGGCTTACCAAATGATTTACGACAATTTTACCTTACCAATAATGGCTTTACTCTCGACTGGAGTGTTACCATAAATGGTAAGGTTTATTTTATGATGAGCTATTGTTAGAATATTACATCAGGTGATCTCATGAATATTGGACATATTAACATTAACAGTGTCCAGGAGGTGTGTCCCTTGACTTATCCAGCAGAAATCTCATTGGCTGAATTGGATGCCATTAGCAACACTAATGACAGTGGAGTATCATTTGGTACACACAACTTGTTTGTCCTCACCGACATTGACTGTGGTCAAATATGTCTGTGTTATGAATGTCACCATGGAGATGATAAGAGTATGTTATTACTCTATTAGTGTAGTGAATATGTAGGGACCAGTGGCGTAGTTAGGGTTGTTCCACTGGGCGGGCACAGAATTTTCTTAATGTTTTCATGTATTATTCTCACAAATATTCCAAATATCCATTAGAGTAATCTGGCTGCTTTAATAAGATGCTTGACTGTTCTATTAGAGTATATCAATCATGGTGGGCACCTTTTCCAATTGGAGCACGTGGCCTTGACCACACCACTGACAGGGACTGAAGCATACTAATACTCGTTTTGGTGGGAATTTTTTTGGTATGGGAATTTCTGCATAGAAAATAAGGTTATTACATACGTCTTAAAGCTAGTGCTGTGAACTACCACTAATTATTGTAATTTACTGTTCTAATCTAAACTGAGTACTCAATTGTTAACTTTTAAGGAATCATAAATTGTATAATTGTTTCAGCCATATTGTTGCATAGCCAGCGTCTTTTCCTGCAGATCATGTGCCAAAGGCATACAGTAATATTTGCTCCATCAAAATGTGCTATGCAATATTGTGCTGACTGTATTATTAGAGAATATCGTCACTGACTATATGTACCAAGTTATCACATTATTTTAATTAGAGCACACCGGTAACTGTATAGGAATATGGTTACTAGACAAGACATGGACATTACATTACATCACTGACTCCTTCACACATTTCTTCCGGCTGGCAGTGTGTCATCTCGGACTCCCAGAATGGCCACTGCTGTTGATAAGTTATGCTACTGTTAGTCCTCAGCATCAGGTGATCTTTATGCCCTTAGGCTCATAATTACACACTACAGTGCAGGCATGGTATCACATGTTCATTCCAAACCGTCTTAAGATAGATCAAGAAGATGTTGCAGTGCAAGAAGGGGGCGTGGCTGAGTTACAGCTTCAACAAAACATCAATGTATTAGATGTCAATAGGATATTCCGTAGATCACATGATCTACGGTTACCACGGTGAATAGTAATAATAGCATTTGCAATGGTATTATTGTGGTTACTATAGTGACAAGAAGAAGACAATAACTCAAAAGGGAACAGTACACACCAAACACTAATGTCTCTAATTATTGCACACCTATCAGTTGTATACATGATAATAATTATAGTGTTGTTTCTATAGTAATAATATCTAGTGCTAGTTCATGTTAAGGGAGAGAGCACAATTTCCAGTAGTTACAAGTCCTTGTGATGAGAAGAATGTCTTTATATTTCACTGTTAGATAATGTGAAGCCACATAAGCAATGCCAATAGGTGATTCTTGGCGTGGGTGGAGGAAGCTACTGAAAGTTGAGGGGTGGGGCACTTGGCTAACTGAGGTAATTTTCTATTGCACAAATTGAATTCCATTGGAGAGTCTTTAAATCGTTTCCCTCCACCTCTGCTGCCAATGATGCCCATAATGATACTTCAGTGAGATGATTGAGTGTAATGTCCCAGTTGACTGGAGTATATATTGTTAATTTAGTTGTGTTTGTAGTAACTAAAGTAGATAAAACAACTGGTATAGTGTAATTTTTGGTGAAAAGGTTTTCCCACGGGTAAAATATAAATGAATGTCTTGTGCCTTTAAATATTGTAATTACTGCACTTTACTACATTTTAACAATTTAAGGGAAAACTTTGACAAGTAAAATTTTGATGAATTGGCAACAATTATTTGTCAAAATTTTGTACCACTGAAAGTATGCCATATATAGTAATGTAACAGCATCGTACAGTTAACACCCGGCTGTGAGTGTGTGTATAGATCTAAAGTGTAACTATAATACTTACTAGCAGTTGTACCTGTTTCTACTTTAATAATTATTATTTGTTACTATAACTTCCCGCCTCTTTAAATAATTTCTACAAAAATTTTGCATACAAATTTCAGTACTGATGTAATAATACAGGGGAAGTCCCAGTATAAACTATTAGCTACTGCCATCATAATAAAATAGATGTATAAAACAGTTGAACAAGATGTACTAACATTCCTACAGGCTAGTCTAAGTCAAGGTCATTTACTTCTATACTTGATGGACTACTTGGGGGTGTGTCAGTGGGTGTAACTACACCACTGTGCGAGTCAATAGGTGTGGCCACTGCATCATGTGATCCTAAAGGTGTGGTCACACTATCATGTGACTCAAGAGGTGTGCCCACAGAGTCATGTGATTCAATAGCAGTATCATGTGACTCAAGAGGTGTGGCCACAGCATCATGTAACCCTAGTGAGGTGGGTACAGTATCATGTGACTCATCATGTAATGCTGCCAGTAGATCAGGTGATGCTGACTGTTCAGTTAATGCTGGATCATGTGATCCGAATGACAAAGTTATTGGATCTGGAGGTGTGGTCACAAGATCATGTGATACAGGAGGTGGTATTACTGGTAGCATTGCTGCTGGGTCCGGCATTGTTACAGTGACCTCAACATCATCAGGTGATCCCAGAGGCATGGGATCCAGATCAGGTGACTCCGGAGGAATCATTTCTAAATCAAATGGTGGCAGGTCAGGTGATTCTAGAGATGCTATTCTTTTCTTAGTCTCTTCATCAGGGAAATCATATGACACACAGTTAGATTTAGTATCGAGCATGTGTGACTCTAGAAATGGATCACTGGGCAGTATTTTAAGAGGTGTGACATCATTATGTTGTAATAGTGAAGGAATTACACCATCAGCATCATGTGATACCTTAATGACATCATTTGCTCCTGTGTCATCTTTAAGCAGTTCTTCAGTGGGCACATCCATCCAATCAGGAGTGACTTTGCCATCTTGATCATGTGACTCATCAATGATATCATTTTGATCATGTGACCCATTGCTAACATTGTCTTGATCATGTGACCTCGTGACGTCAGCATCTTGATCATGTGACCCTGTGACGTCATTCTCTTGATTGTGTGACCCATTGACATCATCATCTTGATCATGTGACTCATTGATGACATTATCTTGATCATGTGACCCTTTGGTAACATCATCTTGATCATGTGACCCACTGACGTCATCATCTTGGTCACATGACTCACTGATGACATCATCATCATCATCATCATCAGATACTAAACTGGGACAAGACAGTTCTTCAAACTCCGAATCATCACTGCTCTTTCCACCCCCTCCAGCCTGTTTCCGATAGTGAGGTGTCTCATCAGCTGTCCAGCTGCGCACACTTTCGTCACTGTCCTCATCGGAGGGATATATCAGATACTGGTTGATGTCAAGGTAACTACAGTTGGTTTGGTTAGCAAGCTCTAACAGCTTCTCAAGAGTAACGTTAGACGGTAACTGGGGAAGATCCAATTGTTCAAACTCTATTGGTCCAAGGTCAGGTAATGTAATCTTGTGAGATCTGTAAGGAATTGACGTCTTGTTCTTATCAGAAAATGATCTCTCCTCAGAAAACATTTTCTTCTTGCTACTGTAATGCCTCAACTCTTCCTGTAGTAACGCCTCCTTTCTCTTCAGTGGGTCCTCCATTGCTATCTTATCTTCTTCCAGACCTCGCCGAGCTCTAATCTCATTCCAGTTACGTTCACTGTAACATTATAGTTACCATAGTAACATCACAGTTACCAAGGATACATTCACTACAGACACTAGTCAAACAATGCTGTGTGTGTGTGCGTGTGCGTGTGTGTGTGTGTGTGTGTGTGTGTCTGTGTACAAATAGATAGACAAACTTTTCTTCTTCATGCTCTCTCTGTAACTTATCCAGCTCATCATAACGATTTGTTAGTTGCTCAACTCCTTCCTTGCACAATCGCCGACCAGTCGCCAGAGCCTCCTTTGCATGGTCGAACTCTTGTCCCATTTCACACCAAGCATCAGCTAACAACAGATACACCCTGGGGTTACTGGGATCTGTTATTACTGCCTTGTAGCTGTCAACAACCATCTGCCTGGGGGCACATCAATGACATCACAATAGAATCACATGATCTCTCATACCATCTCTCCCTAGTCTTCCTAAAGCACGATGCTCTCTGATAATACAGCTCACTCCAATAAGGACTACACCAAACACATCAATACAATAATCCTCTACTGACCACTACTGCTGCAGTGGGTCACTTCTCTTTACATGAAGGACACAAAACTACATTCCTAATAAGGACATACATTAGTAACAAACATGGCAGGGATTTTTATAGGGGGTCAAAATAATGCCCCCTGGAAATGATTCTGCCCTCTGAGTTAGGCCTCAATGATAAACAGTCAGTTGAAGTTTCACCTCCTCTATATTTTTGAAAATCTCTATTTGCCTCCTGAATGTATTATCTACCCCTGCCTGTGTGCTAATACAACATTAACTGAGGACAAGTTAAGGTATGATCATTACAAGATGGTCCATTGATGAGAAGGATCCACTGCAATATTCACACATACCACACTCTAATAGCTCTAGTGAAATCTGCAATGGCCGCCTTAACCTTGTCTGACTTCATGTTATTACAACCTCTCTCCTTCACCACGGCAACCTGTTGTTCCCGCTGACTGCGACCAGCAAAAAATTCGTTCACAGAATGCTCCGGATGTGACAAGTTTAGGGACAGGATATATTGGGATACTGTAATATAAGACACTACTTAATAATAAGCACCCCCACTAGTAAGCTAGATCCCCACATAATAAGCACCCTATAGTGAAATTGTCAAATTAGCTAAAAGCTATAAAAGTTCCTAAAACATTTCATCTGTTGTACATGCAATTGAAGAAACATGTCGATTATTGGAGATGATTTTTTCAACTGATAGCAAACATTTTATCAAAGTTAGAATTTTCCAAGTTTAATGACACCAGAGTTTCCCAATCCACAGCAGTTATTCTCCACCCACCCACATAATAAGCACTCCCTAACAAAATAACCATCTTCTAATACAATAATACCTCTAATATAAGCACTCTCTAATACAATAAGCACCACTCACAGTGTAGTTTAATGACAGTCATGTGAGCCTGTAACAAACTTTCCTCCTTATCCAATGACGACTGTATCATATCAGTTGATGTCCTGTGAATAATGACATCATCACTTAGTATCACATGATCATATGCCACACCCACTCTCTACTCTTTAGGTATTGCAATAATCCACTATTAGTCTGATCCTGTGTGCATCACATGACATCACATAACACACATCACATCAATCACCTCGGTTAGTCCGTAAGGTTCAGGATCAACCAGAAACTGAAAAAAGGTCACTTCTTCACACTAAAATAACAATAGTATCATGTGACCTACTAGCCCCACCCACTTACCATAGCAGATAACATCATGTCCAGTAACACTCCAATTTTCTTTATTGTCATAAACTTTAAACGTTCCAATGACATTGGCCACACCCTATAAATACAATATGCTGTTGCTATAGTAACATTGTAATGACATACCCCTCAGCTGGCAGTAAATCCATAGCAACAGCTTTCTTCTGTGCCTGTGATTGGCATCAATTAGAAGTAATGTATATGATAATTGTGAGATCACCTGATCAAACAGACCAGTTGGTTGGTTAAACAGGAATGGAGCATGGAACAAAACCTTCACTACAAACAAGTGTCTTGCTCGATCCTCAGCTGTTACTGCCGACCACATCTCTCCATATGGTTTAGCTGTGGATATACATATACGTATGGGTGTTCATGTTTTACGCCTTGTGCTATAAAAAGTGTATGCATGCGTGTGTGCACACACACACACATTACATCATTTCAGTGATCTGGTGATAACTATATATCGATAACACCAGACACCCATCAGTAAAAGATGTTTGGTCATCCAAGAGTAAATATTGAGTAGAGCATAAACAAATGTTCTAACATTCGAATGTTCGTTCGTTTAAGTAACATTTGTTGGTAAATTTTAACATTCGATATTTGTTTTTCTATTTGATGCCCAAATTAAGCATAAATTTTCACTGTACTTTTGTGAGTTATACATCCTTTAGCCAACTGTAACTAAAAATTGTCATTAAATACAAGTTAGTACATTAAAAATCCATTAAGTGTGTGTGAAACATTCGAACATTCGGAATTGAAATTCAAGAATGTTCGAATGTTAAAATTTCACATTCGTTTATGCACTAATATTGAGTGACCAGAGGAGGATGGTCACGCTTTAAGTGCCACAAAAATATTTTCACTCAATGCTACGGTTCCTAGCTATTACACATATTGGCATGGTGATATCTGACTATTAATCAGGGTTGATTACAGACTTGGATATTACTCCACGTAAGCTTTAAGGTGGTATAAATTTATAGCAATATCTCTCTCGTTTAGGTTTAATATTGATTGCACATACTGTGATTGGCATGTCCAGCTTTTCTTTACCCAAATAATATGGGCTCACGTCAAATATTTTTATAAAATATGCGATGTGCACATGTGCGTGACCAACCTCCTGAATAGTGACCGAAGCAATGATACAGGATGTGAAGAGTGATTTGTAACAGACAGAAATTGCAATGTTACGACGCTACTGTAGTCTAATACTTTTTGTTTTTGTGTTGAGTAAACATGAGAGATGTAGCACCATGGTAACATGAGTGATGTAGCACCATGGTAACATGAGAGATGTAGCACCATATTAGGAATGTCACTTCTACAAGATTTGCTAGGTATGGAGTTAATGGAGACCCTATCGCTACCATGATCGCTATTTTGCAGGGCTTTATTATTGCAGAGCTGGGTATTGGGTATAAGAAGTCCTCTCATGAATGTTAGAGGTAAAGTTTACCAGCAATAATACTGAACAATACAATTAACTTTCAAATCCGCAATCAACAAAATGGTGGACGTGGTACATTGTTATTTCAATATCGTAACGTTCTCCTGTACATATGGTATCTGCTATGCCATCAAATCAATAATATCATGTATACACATGTATGTAGATTTGACTTGCGCACATTAGCAACTCTGATCATATGTGTGTACACATGTATAATGCTAGTGCATATTAATAATGTTGTATTCTATGTGATAGTATAATATCTCTATGTGTAATGCTTTGTAGCGGCATCTTATGTCGTCTTTGAGCCTCTTGTGCTTACTCTCGCATTGTAGACCATTTGCTCATAGGCACTTACAGATTACAGAGATTAGCGCTTAGTGGTCTCACTATGCGAGTGTAATAATAAAATAACACTCACATTTATCAGAAATAAACTTGGATGGATCAAATGAATCTTTTAAAATCTACGAACAAAGGTTTTATCGTATATCACGTGATATCGTCACACATACCATTGTTGGAGCAATTGATTTAGCAACAGTTGCATTAGTAGAAGATTGTGAAGGCTTTACTAATTTCTTCTTTTTCTTGTTCTTCTTCTTGCTATCCATGACGCCACCGTACTCTAAAGTATTAGTACACTGTGTTGAAACACCTGTACAGTACACCGGTTTTCCTCGTTCTTGAAACAATGATTTTCCACGAAGCCTAATGAGCGCATGCGCTAGCTATGAGAGTATAGTGTGATCATAGATAAAAATCAGGGACGTGCCTTTCAACTTTCAGTTCGGCGGCTTCAGCCTTTGTCCCTTAAATGGTTTGGTA
Source organism: Spongia lamella (assembly GCA_963930835.1). Taxonomy (NCBI): domain Eukaryota; kingdom Metazoa; phylum Porifera; class Demospongiae; order Dictyoceratida; family Spongiidae; genus Spongia; species Spongia lamella. The sequence continues at coordinate 10,460,547 of OZ005751.1, read as the reverse complement.
ATATAAAAGCGGTGAAATGTTGGCGGTTGCCCGAACTCAAGCCTACGGAATTGTCGGAAGAACGGTGAGGAAAACCCTAGTCGAGTCCAGTGCAAGAACCTCAAGAACCAACCTGAAACCCAATATGGTACCCGGTGTTATGCCGTAGTATAAATCTTTTGCGCAACAGATTAGTCGTATGGTTAATTAACAGGGCTAGACGTAGATATATATAGCTCAGTAAAATTATTGTCGAGACGGGACTACGCCGGATTATTATGGATCGTGACGATTTAGTAAAACATTTAATCATTACGGGAGTAAAGTTCACTGATCGTGTATTAGGTGGAGGAGCATTTGGTAGAGTATTTGCTGTAGATTATAATGGAATCACGTGTGCTGCCAAAGAAATACCTCTTTTTCTTGGAAGCTGCCTATACACCAGCTAAAAGCTCCTTGCTTAAACAACGCTTCCTGCAGGAATGTCTCCAACACAGTAGACTTCATCATCCAAATATAGTGAAGATGTTAGGAGTATATTATCCTAACGGTGACTGAGCTGTTCTGCCAGTTCTAGTGATGGAACTGATGGAGTGCAATCTTAGACAATTGTTGGAGAACTACCAGAATATTCCCATGTATGTAAAGTTGTCAATATTACAAGATGTCAGTAGAGCAATTTGTTACCTTCACACTCTAAACCCTCCATTAATGCATCGTGATCTGAGTACTAATAATATTCTCTTGGCAACAAGTCTAGTAGCTAAAGTTTGTGACTTCATAGTAGCAAAGGTAGTGTCACCTTTATCATCACATAAGTTGTCTCAGGCTCCAGGAACTGCTGTGTTTATGCCTCCAGAGGCATTGAAAGTTGACCCTCACTATGGGTTACCATTAGATGTGTTCTCGTTTGGTTGTGTGGTCTGTGATGTGATCACTCAACAATTCTTGTTTCCTTCATCGTTATCAACAGTTGATTATAAGGGTAGGAAGAAGGTAATTGTATCAGAAGTAGAGAGACGTAAACATTACATTGATCAGATCAGTGAGGGATCACTGAAACAACTAGTGATAACATGTTTAGATGATAATCAAGAAAGACGACCTCCAATATCACTGGTCAGTGAGAGGATTACCAGTATAATAACAGGTTAGTTAACATCTCTGTATTGTGAACTGGTTACTGTTATTATAGCATAGTGTATATGATGTGTCAACTTTGTCTACTGACTACAGATCACTACTCTAATGATGATAATATCAAGATGGCATATGCACTGGCTATGAAGGAAGGAGAAGCTGAGTCAAGGGACCTGCAGGTGTTACTAGTAGGGGCTGAGAACACAGGGAAGACTTCTCTCATCTCATCTTTCCTTGGTGAGAAGTTTGTTGAGGGACAATCAGCTACTGAAGGAGCCGAAGTAGAGGTGTGTAAAATTTACAGTAAAAATTGGAGCAAAATTAGTGACTCTGACAAGACTGACCTCCTCCGTCATCAGTTTATTGATCAGTTTAGAGGTAGCGCTCTGAAGATGATATTCCCATTCAAATCTGATGAGAGCTCAGCTCCCTCCAGTCACCATGTAGTGGAGTCTACTGGTGTAGTGTCCACTGAGTCTGTGACTGCCTCTCCCACTAATTCTACTGGTGAAAATCTTCCTGAGCCACACCCACAAGATGTGATGGAAGGTTCTTCCAACACTGTACAATATGATGCTGACAGTTTGAATGCTGTTGTGTGGGACTTTGCTGGACAAGTAATTTACCATAACTCTCATTCTGTGTTTATTTCAGAGAGTGGAGTTCCTGTGATCACATTTAATGCATCTGGAGAGTTGAGTGATGAAGTTGTTCCTCGTAAAGGCTCTCCTCGACCTGCAGAATGTCGTACTGTTATTTCCAGTATCCATCACTGGCTTCAGGTAGTTGATTCAATGTGTTCAGTGAAGGGAAAGGTACTATTAGTTGGTACTCACATTGACAAGATTCATCCTGACATCAAGAAGGCTCGCAAGATTGCCAAGCAAACAATCTTACCTCAACTTGAGAAAGAACTATGTAAAAAACCTTATGCTCGATGTTTATTTGGTTACAGTGGGGGACTGTTGTCAGCTTTAGAGCAATGTTGCTATTTTGTCAGCAATAAATGTCGGGATGAAGAAATAGAGCATTTAAAAAACACTGCCATTGATGCTGCCACTGCACTAAGACAGAAACAGCCAATCTTTTTCCTTAAAATTGAGCGAGCATTATTACAACATAAAGAGGCAATAATATCGTTATCCATGATGCTTGATGTGGTCACAAAAGTGACTTTTCCAATAGCTAAAAGCAGTTCAGAGTTTGATGGCATCTTGAGGTATTTCCATAACAAGCGTACCATCTTGTACTTCAGTGAGGTCGAGTCTTTGAGGGATCTTGTGATCTTGTCTCCTAACTGGCTAGCTAAACTGTTCAACTATGTCATTGCTGCTCATTCTTACCAAATAAAAGGTGATATCCATGAGTCTTGGGAACGGCTTACCAAATATGGCATTCTTGAGGAGAATCTTCTCCAGCACATGTTGGACAAATTTCACTTAGACTACCCCAGTGTAGTACATGTTACCAAGCAACAAGTGGTAAATATTCTGCTAAGTTTTCACCTGGTAGCTCGTATCACTAGGGAAGCTTGGTTCAGTGAAGAGGATTGTCCTTCATTACCTGTTTGTGGTGACGCCTTCATTGTTCCTTCTCTTGTTCCTCGAGATGATGGTAAGAATATTCCCAACACGAAACAGGAGAGGATCATCTACTTTAGGTTCAAAAGTGGCTTCATCCCAACCAGTCTTCTGAATCAGTTGATAGCTGATTGTAATGTGAAGAGGAATAATCGATTGTTGTGGTAAGTGAAGTGTTACTAACTGTGGTGTATTTAGTATAGTAATCCATTATAGGATGAGACATGGTAAGGTGGGACTACAATTAGGACATCATCAGAAGTACTACATCAGCCGATGTGAGGAGAAGCAGAGTATCCAGTTGACCATCACTGTGAAGGGAGATGATATGAGAAGTGTGAAAGAGAGAAGGGAACTGATTGATGATGTCACTCAGTTGCTGGATGACATCATGAAGGTGTTCATGTGAGAAGTAAAGAAGCCAACCTTAATGATCCCCTGTCCATTGTGTCCTATCCTCCATATCACCCTGAGTGAGGTGTCTACTGGTGATACCATCTTCTGTCCTCAATGTGATGATGCTGAACTACCTTTAGGTTACTATGGTGACCTAACACCATCAGGATCAGGTGATCCTACACTGATGAAAGGTGTGCCTATATGCATAACAAGTATAAGATCACTATAGTTGATGAATTGTATAGATACCTTGTAATGGCTGGGCAAGCTCTAACTAACTATACTGATCATAGATTAATTCTAAAATTAATCTTATGGATGCTTGTAGCCAAAACAAGTTGATGATTAAAAAATATTTAGGTTTAAACACTTTTGTGCCTTAGCAACATGACTTAATAATACAAAGTCCAAATTCTTATTGTGAAAGTGGAGACCAGTCTTTCCTTAAATTAACCTTTGCACTAATAAATTTTGCTCTAATGTTGTACTCCTATAAACTTATTGTTTACCTCATCCTGCATATCTATGGCTATAGCTGCCTTGTCTGTGCTGGTCATGTGATTGGTATGCCTATATATGGCTGGGCAGTTTACTGCCTTGGTTACTTTCTGCTACTTAACCCCGTGAACCCCTTCTTGGGTAAATCCTGATAGGCAATTAACTGACCAAAGAAAGCTCAACTTGTCATGCAAGAGATCCCATGTAGCATTATCTCACTAACTTGATCATTAATTACTAACTTGATTAGTTACTGTCTGGTAATGCATGATGTTATATGGCTTCTGTCATTGTGGACATACAGAAGCTCATGACATGGACTGTTATATATGTAGCAATAGCTATGTGCTATCATATATGTTTTGGTTGCATGCAACTAAAACATAATGCATTCAAGTGCAGTTGTATAGGAAAAGGGTAGCTATAGAAACTAGCTGCTATAGCTACATGCTCAAACTGATATAGGTAGGTAGCCACTGAACTGAGCAATAAATTTAGTCATCACTTGTTACTAAATTTAGTGTTTCTGTGAATCTGATAATGATTCTGACTGGAGTGAATCTTAAATTGTGTGACCTGCCCAAATTCAAGGCATTTTTCCTAGGAACATAGCTACCATGTAGTCGACTCTCTATATAGATTTGTGCTGGCTATAGCTACACACACCACGCATGTTAGCTATAGCTACAGGCTATCCTATAGCTACAGGCTATCCTATAGCTACAGGCTATGCTATAGCTACAGGCTATCCTATAGCTACAGGCTATCCTATAGCTACAGGCTATGCTATAGCTACAGGCTATGATATAGCTACAGGCTATCCTATAGCTACAGGCTATGCTATAGCTACAGGCTATGATATAGCTACAGGCTATCCTATAGCTACAGGCTATGCTATAGCTACAGGCTATCCTATAGCTACAGGCTATCCTATAGCTACAGGCTATCCTATAGCTACAGGCTATCCTATAGCTACAGGCTATCCTATAGCTACAGGCTATCCTATAGCTACAGGCTATCCTATAGCTACAGGCTATATTATAGTTACAGCTAGGCTATAGAAAAATTCCTGCATATACAGCTAGTCCTGCTTTTGAGCTGATGACTGTTAGCTATAATAATGCTCTTGGTATAGTAGAGGTGTACTCAGTTATAATCACATTGGCAAATTATTGGCTGCCGTTATTAGAGCTGAGCAATATACTACTAGCTACCATTTGAGAGATGTATATAACTATAGCTAGGGTTCTGTCCACACTGGTCGGCAGTGGTTCAAAGCGACCAGCACCTCTTAAAACTGACCAGTACTATTCTTACATAAATCATTGGTGCATACATGCATGCATTAAATAGTCACGTTAACTTTAGTGCATGTTAGGCCATGCATTGGTCAGAAATTCCTGGGCAGAACCCTGTATATATCAGTATTCGCAATCTTTTATTGCAATAGCCTTTGCTTTGCGTCTGTGCATCAATAAAAACCAAATGATAAGAGCTACTTAAAGACCACTCAAGTATTCATGAATGTCTGACAGGCCCCAGAAACAAGCCACATAGTTAGCCTCCATGCTGAAGAACTTTAGGTAGCTACTAATGTAATATATGAACTGATAGTTAATTGATATAGTGATGAAAAGTATGTATGGCCATTGCATGTGTCCAAGCCAGCTCAGTTTTGTCACATAATTATACAGATACTTTACTCCAGTAGCTAATATATATGGTAATCACAATACATTACTGACTGTACAGTGTAATTGTTACAGGAATGTTAACAGCTGGCAAGATGTTGGAAGTGTTCACTAATCATTATGGCAAATTACAAAATATTTTACCAGTAAAGAATTTGTCTGGTCACTTTGTTAGTGAACGAATAATCAACTTTGAAGAAGAACAGATCATACAACAAACAGTTGGACAATCTCAAGCAGCTTCAATAGTTCTGAGGAAGATAGCAAATTCTCTACAAGCTGGTCAGTCAAGAAGTTTTGATAAATTGTTAATCATTATGAAAGATCATGGTGGCTTATCTTGTGAGGAATTAGCCAATCAGATGAGAGGAGAATTATAAGGGAACACAACAGGTACAGTAACTATAGCATATAATGTGTGTAGTTGTGATGTGTTCTCTATCCTATTAGCTCCTCAGTGACTTGTCTTCTTGCTAGAGTCATCCACTCAAAGATCACAATCAAGCTGGTGAAGGAGATAGTGGATGATGTTCCTCCATTGTCTGCATCTTCTATACTCATCATCAGCTGGAGACTTAGTTCATCAATATCTTGTATATGTGCAGTAACCAATGTTGTAGCTATGTATCTCAGACATATAAAGTCACTGTTGCTAGGCTACAAGCATTAATTTACTATACATCTGGGAGTGACGTCGTACCCAATAGCTATATTATAGGTCATCACATTATATACAGCTAATAGCATACATGGTATAGCAAAGAATCTTCTTCATGCAGCTTCTTCTATAGCATTGAGTTATAGCTGGTGGTATATAGTTAGTGTGTCAAGTTAGGTGTAGTATGCAGGAGCGCCAAGCAGCTACTTAAATGTATGGGAGCAAAACAGTTAGTCTTGCAAGATGCATTTCTATTGTAAAAATCTAAATACCTATATATGGACACATCATGAAAAGTGTGGAGGCAACTGCTCTCACTGCACCCGTTATTCTGGCATGCACCTATCAGTGGTATCATTGTTGTTGATGTAAACACTCTCTCACTCAGTATTATTTTATCCATGCAGCGCAACATATAGCTATATATAGCCACCGCTGTGTTTTCATTGAACATCATTATGAGGATGAACTGACAATGGGCTGTGTAACATTGGGTGGCTTTCACTAATTGTAATTGTAATTATTAAATATTTAGACAGGAAAGACTGCATCAGCAAATAATGCTGGTTTCAGCAGTGTCCTGTACACATACATACAATGTTACAAGAACAAATACAACTACTACATATACACACATGACATACAACATAGCTACATGCAATTATACAACATAGCTACAATACATGAAACAAAACAACTAATTAAAGTTCAAATTATGAAATGTCCTCTTGAACAAAGCCACTGACTATAAAGTATATAGGGAAGGATGTAAATTGTTCCACAAAAAGTTCCTCGAACATATAAAGATGACTTCCCATAATTAGTTCTTACACGCGGTACATATAAACGATGAGGATTATGGCCGTGATGGTCAGTAACATCTCGCGAAGAGGCTTATCATCAGTAGCAATATTAAGACACTGACTTCCCACCTTTTGGTGTGAGCCAATAAGCATTGTTTCAATTTTGAAACATTGATCCAAAGTTTGTTAGAATCCACATCATTCTGAAGTCGTGCCTTAGTCCATAACAGAAAAAGATGAAAGAATTAGAATAAGAAAGCACTCATTGCCACTCAATACAGTCATGACCAGTTTGATGACTGCAGGTGGAGAAACTACCAAAGTTTGAGGGAGGGGCAACTTATATTGTAAAAACTTAAATTTCTAGTGTGGAGGGTTTGAAAATTTTAGATGGGCCCACTTCCACATCTGAGCAAGAAACTGCATTCAACCTTGCCGGCATGGCCTTAGCAATTAACACATGTCCCTCTTATTTCCAAAGAAAGATGCTAGTGACAAGTCCTGTGTGGTTAGTACCATACGAAGTAGCGTCAACAATCTATGTTAGTACTCCCGCAAGCCGCCAATAGCTAGCTAGCTAGCTAATGGGAGGCCTTACACTAAACTATAGCAGTCCGGCTGGACTAGAGGCTACTAGCTATGATGGAACTGGACTGCAGTGGGTATAGCATATAATACGATTAATGTACTGTAGAGCTGTGAGCAGCTGGTCACTTCATCAGTGTACAATCATTACAGTATTCCGGCTCAACTGATAGCTGGAGGATAGTCAGGATACACTAGCTCATGAAGGCATTTACAAAGTGTTCACGTGACGTATTGTATTGTAATTGTAATATTTTCACAGGGAGTCCACTCAGTAGAACTGATTTTCAGTGGAGCCCTGCACATACCAACACACCTGCTGTTACTACCATATTCTACAGTTTCTCCTTCCTGAACACATTGATATTAGCGCCTCATCGCACAAAATTATACGTGCTCTCAAATATGCGCCTATATTATCGTCAAATTTACCAGTTAGGCACTGGAGTACCGTATGACAGGAAATTTTGACGAAAGGAAAATTTGACGAATCCACACTTCTCCAGCATTGACGAATTAAATGTTGACGAAATGCTTGGACTGGCTAAGCACCTCTAAAATATATTTGATGCTACTGGTCTCACGTGCTATTACACGTTGTATTTCACACCTCAAAAATTAATACAAATGGAGGCGCTTATTCAGTAAAAGTTTGACGAATTAAATATTGACGACACAAATGATTCGTCAAATTCGTCAAATTTTTCTTTCGTCAAAATTTCCTGTCGTACGGTAGTCTGGCGTAGCCGCCCCTTTTATGCGGCGCCCTCCTGAAAAAATTTTCAGGAGGGCGCCGCATAAAAGGGGCGGTTACGCCAGACTAGCACTGGTCGTGGAGGGCGTATATGCATAGATACTATAGACTACGTAACCGGGATATGAAACACCCGTTACGCGCAAACTAATCCGTGTTGTTCAAGCGCTTAATTAGAATTACGATTTGCATGTAATGTCGAGTAATGTGGCTCGTGCTTTGGTAAGTTATTGACCATGTAGCCGTAACGGCCTCTGAAGCTTTCGTCATCATGCAAATATATAGGATATACATAATTCTTCAATCACTTAATATTGACAATTAGTGCAGTTGTGCGGTAGTGATAGGTCCACAAAAATTGACTGTCCACGAAGGTCAAAGTCTCAGTAATAGGTCAAAAGCGAAATTTTTATGTAGTTGTAACCTACCTTGTAATGTTAATACAAAAATAATGCTTTAAAGGCTTCCTTATAACGCATTCAAGTAGTAAATAGAGTACAGGAATTCATAAGAAACGTCCACAAAAAATGTACGTACCTCCGCCATATTACACAATAGGAGGAGTGAAATAACCAAGGCTACCATCGAGTTCGGAAATAATTTAACAACCTACACTATTATACCGCTTCAAACTTACCTTAGAACAGTTTAGACTTCATTAATCTTCCGTAGCTTTTTGAATAAACCAAGCTAAAACTTAGAGCTTCATGAAAGAATTAACAATACGGATAGTAAATTTCGAAATGTACGGGAAGCTGTGTAGTGCGCGGTTATGTTTCATATCCCGGTTACGTAGTCTATATATCTATGGTATATGTCACAACATGACCGAGCAAATGGCTGAACTGTCGGATGTACATGTAGTAAAGAGTGGTGTTAATTTGTTAAAACATTTAATCATTACGGGAGTAAAGTTTACTGATCGTGAATTAGGTCGAGGAGCATACGGGAGAGTATTTGCTGTAGATTATAATGGGATCACGTGTGCTGCCAAAGAAATTCATTCTGTCCTACTGGAAAGTGGTGCCAAAGCACCAGTTAAAACTGAACGAATCAAACAAGAATTCCTACAAGAGTGTCTCCAACACAGTAGACTTCATCATCCAAACATAGTGAAGATGTTAGGAGTATATTATCCTAATGACCGAGCTGTTCTGCCAGTTCTAGTGATGGAACTGATGGATTGTAGCCTTAAAAGAATGTTAGACAGATACCAGAATATTCCCATGTATGTAAAGTTGTCAATATTACAAGATGTCAGTAGAGCAATTTGTTACCTTCACACTCTAAACCCTCCATTAATGCATCGTGACCTGGACACTAACAATGTTGTCTTGACAACAAACCTGGTAGCTAAAATCACTGATGTTGCAGTAATGAAGGTGGCATCACCATTATCTTCAGACAGGATGACAAAGGTTCCAGGAACTCTTCATTTTATGCCTCCAGAGGTATTTCAAGATAACCCTCACTATGGGTTACCATTAGATGTGTTCTCATTTGGTTGTGTGGTCTGTCATGTGATCACTGAACAATGGCCGACACCTTCAGCATTACAAATAGTTGATAGTAAGAGTAGGAAGAAGGTAATTGTATCAGAAGTAGAGAGACGTAAACATTACATTGATCAGATCAGTGAGGGATCACTGAAACAACTAGTGATGAAGTGTTTAGATGATAATCAAGAAAGACGACCTCCAATATCACTGGTCAGTGAGATGATTACCAGTATAATAACAGGTTAGTTAACATCTCTGTATTGTGAACTTATAGCATATAGTACATCACATGGATTTTGGAAAAATCTTTCCAACACAATTAGTTATAAATATATATAAAGAATTTTGCATGGGAGGATCAAAGCCGAAAACAGTGCTATATTGCAGATATAGAACCAGATAAGGCAAATATAGAACTGGAAATGCGTGAACAGTGTTATATTGGGTAGTTATAGAACCGGAAATAAAATGGAAGACTTTATACCTCTTGTTTTCACTGTATATATTGATGGACAAGGCAGTAAACAGTAGGAAACTGGGATACATCGATGATAAAGCCGTTCTGCTGAAAGATTGGTAAGGTTGGATGTTTTATAATGGCGCGTGAATTTGTAGAGGAAATTCTCTATAACAGTTAAAGCATTGCCTTGCTCATGCTATATGAAAAATAAGGCACTCGGCCTCGGTGCTAATATAGCACTCGGCTTTGCCTTGTGCTATATTAGCCATCTCGGCCTCGTTGCCTCGTGCTTTATTTTTCATATAGCACTCACGGCAATGCTTTAACCCTTACTTATTGTATGAAGCCATCTAAGTTCAAAGTTAACAAGTGTGCTATATTATCCCTGTGATCATAATAAAGCACTGTTCTATATTATCCCTTTGATTTTAATAAAGCACACTTGTGCACCCATCCAGACAGCATTCCTGTCAGGAAGTAATTGTTTGTTAACACCTACACAAATATGTACATGGAGCTGTAAACAAGCTGTTAATATTGCAAGTCCTAGCTTAATAGCAACAGTATTGTTCACTGAACGGCAGTAATAAGCGCATGGTGATTCGTCACAGTGCTGGTTAACTATGTGAGGCCATCAGGTAAGTAATTTTCCGGCTTAGATATTGATAAGATAGGGTATTAAACTAAGTAGCGTACTAATAAATGAAGCCCAGATCTCTAAACCGTTTACAAAGTGCGAGCATAAGAGTTACAACTTACCACTCTCAGTGAGCTAAACGATTTTAATTGAAAGCTGTTGATTATTTGCCAGTTTCTAGTATTAGTATATGTAATAGGATGGGGTGCTGTAGTATTTGGAATTAATCGCACGAGTAATGCAGGCAAAAAATTGTAATAGTGCGAGGCGAAGCCGAGCACTATTACAGTTTTCTGCCTGCATTACGAGTGCAATTAATCCAAATACTACAGCAACCCATACTGTTACAAATTAATGTAACATGTTTTAGTGTAACTTGGTGTGCTAGTGAAGAGGTGTGGTGATTTAACATGTACCACTGAAACAAAATATTACAAGCGTTGGCAACAGTGTACTGGTGTAGTATCCATGTGTAGTGGCTGTGTCTTTGAAATGCCGTTGCCTGATAGTATTGCTAATAACTGATATCCCAGAACTTGCTGGCGAGCTTGTTGGGATGATTTTGTCGGCTGCCCATTAATTAGTGAAACAAGAAGAAAAGCGGTTAGTACAGGCCTGTTGAGCAGTTGAGAAATTAAAAGGAAGCTGAAAGTGAATTTAGTAATTGTAATTATTGTATACCAGTGACAACAATTTGTAATTGTAATGTCAACAAATTAGCCAATTAGAGGCGTATTACAGTTTTTGTTTGAGTAAGGTATCAAAAAAGTGTAATACTGTATGTATTACAAAATAATACATACGAGCTGTATCGGCTGTTTTCTATGTAAACTGTAATACATGTTGGATTAATCACGGCTATTGTACATTTGAACGTCGCTATAGATGCACACTAGGACTAACAATATTACCAATGCCTTTTGAATTTGAATTTGAATTAGTTACTGGACAGGCAGCGATAGCTGATTTGTCTTTCCATTGTAAAACTTGAATTCCGGATATCATACAATAAACCAGTTAAAGTCTGGCTTACGCTCGTGCACTACAGGAAATATAGCACTCGGGCATGGTCTCGAGGCTAATATAGCCTCTCGACCACTCCCTCGTGCTATATTTCCTGTATTGCACTCGCCGCCATACTTTAACTAGTATTTATAAATATCCAGTAGTTTATTTCTCAAGAAGAAAAGAGCTGCTTGCATCCAATTTCCCACTAATCTTTGTATAATAATTATTATCATGAAAGCATTTCAATGGATCAAAAGGCCTGCCAGCTGAATTGCCTACCATTAAAAACTGAGCTTAGTCAATATCCATGGTCAGTATTTATATAGAGCTCATGATCCAAGGAATGGTGGATCACTTCTAGGGGTGTGGAATTGTGTAGGAATAATTTTGAGCACTATAATTTCAGAATATTGCTAGTCAGCATTATTCTAATAGAGCAGTCACTGTAAAGAGTAATGTTGGAATTACTCTAATAGAATAGTCATCTTAAATTTTTAGTTGTCAGATATTATATATTATTATGCATGTTGGAATGGAAACTGATGACATCACGTGTGTTGCAGGTAAGCACTTACTAATACCTTCATTATTACAACAGAAAGAATATCAGAATAAATACATAAATAAAATTTGGGACCTGATAATTCACCAGTGACTACTTCCTTATGTGTAGCAGTTGAAATACACAATTAAACACCGCGATTTTATTATTAAAATACATGGTCACTTACGACACTACAAATATTAAATTGAAGCATTAAGCAATTGATTGAGATTGTGAAAGTATATACTGTGCATCATTTGGATTTGTTAGTTCATTGGTAGTGAGAAGCCATAGTGTGCAATTTGATAGGTCTGGTCATTATGATGAGTAAACTATGTGTACACTACAGATCACTACTTTAATAATGATAATATCAAGATGCCATATTCCCTGGTTGAAAGGGAAGGAGAAGCTGAGTGTACTTGCAGATTGGTTTAACCCATCTTCCCTCAGTAAGAAATTTACAGTAAAAACTGGAGTAAAATTAGTGACTCTGACAAGACTGACCTCCTCCATCATCAGTTTATTGATCAGTTTAGAGGTAGTGCTCTGAAGAAGTTACTTACTTTATGCAGTCTATCATACATTGTTAACTACTGTTCATCTCGACTAGCTGTTAGCCCTCCCCTCATGATGTTTACTTCTATATAGACAATAAATTGTGTTATACAAATAATATTAATATACGTACAAATATACAAATAAATATTCATAGGATTGTCATACAGTTAAATATAGTAGAGCCTAATATGGTCATTTCTTGCTGGCAGCATGGTAAGGAGTAACAAATGAAGGAGGAGAATATTTCATTTGTTGTTGTTGTTGACTATCCCTGAAGTTTCCAGTTAGTTGATAATTGGTGGGCGTGGCTCTATACAAATCATAATCATAAACATTATCAGCAGCCACTCCCACTGATAGTAACTATTATTATACGGCAATGCTATGAACACAACAATGAGAACTAGAATAACTAGTTAATGTAGTTATAGTGAATTGTACATAGCAATTGTAGCTACTCTAATTAGCTACTTAACACATGCATTACCTCACTGTTGATTTACTTTGATTAACAACAATTCTAGCTGTTGATTAATAAAATAAATTTCCTTAGCTACGTACATGTATTTTGGATATTTTGATAATACTGTTAGTGGTTTAAATTTTCCACTGTCAAATAATTGTGTTACAATATCAGTTTTCCTTTGTTAGTGCCAACTTAGTGGTAACTATTATGAGTATATTTTAATCCTTCCACTGTATACTGTAAAGGGTTGGCTGTTGCATATGAAATTACAAATGCATTCATAACTGCATAATAGAGTAGTTTACTGATATGGGGGGTAGATGCTATACAATATGATGACTACTTACTGACTCATTTCAGCTAGTGTAATATGATAATCATGAGGTGGTAGTGTGATTGGCTTATCTAATGAATTATCGGTTGACCACTTAGCTGCTGATTTTGATAGAACATTTTGTTGGACGTAATCCTCTCCAACCTGTCAAGATAATGATAATCATTGTAACAGGTCTCCCTATCGTGCTGATAAACATCGCACTGTGATCTTTGTAAGTTAGCTATATTAAAATTACTACCATTATTGTATAACTCATCTAATTCTCTCTCTGTGATTTACGGGTGGGTTGGGCTACCGCTGATACACTTATTTGTGGGTGTGTGTTCATTCAAGATAAAAAGAAGCAGTTGATCATCAGGGAAAGCATACAATTAGCTAATTCAGAAATGCTATTCGTTTAGCTATAGGCAGTAAACACTACATGAATGCAAAGTAGTAGTTGGTGTGACAGCTGAAATGTTTGTCAAGGTGAGTGTTGCTATAGTTAGATGAGATCTAGGCCTTAGTAGTGCCCTCACTTTTCCCTGGCATCACAGCCCTTTGGGTTCCCAAAAAGAACATTTAGGGCGTTTAGTATCTTTGATGAACTAGCTATCCTTGCTCTATTATGGTAACTAGCCAGCTACCTCAGTGTATGATATCCTGGTCACTGGTCTGTTCACTTCATCAACTCCAGAAGGAACACTAAAGTAGACATAACACATGATGCAATGAATTAGCACCATGGCATAAAGATGACAGATCACATGACATAATTATAGTGACTCACTTTGGCATATTAGTAGTAAATGTAGTGAATGCTGTAGTGTCATTATGATAACAATGGCCAGTAGTCAAGAGAGGATTGTGATCAGCTGCTAATGTGTTAATAACAGACTCTTCAGTTCTAATGGTAGAGTGGTCATTATAGTAGTGATCAATGCTAGTAGTAGACGAGCTTGGCATTGGCTGCATTGCAAACTGATTTGTCTGTAATCAGTACACAAGTGCTTGTGAATTACAGATACATTGAATCCCATAATGAGTATCGCAATATTGCAGCGGTACTGTGATTATCATCATTATTGCACTGTTTGCTCATAATTTTAGTACTTGAAGTACGTACCATTGCCATTATAATTAGCTCAGGTGATATTAATATCATGACTTGTGTGAGTTTTACACAATATCAATGACAATAATTATTAACACTTCCCATATCAACTAAATCTTGTGCACATAAGGCCAGGCCAGTATCAGCTTATCAATGTTTATATGGACAGTTTAATACTGTATATGTATACCATATATGGCAAAACATTTGGGGGAACTTCACAGTTGGAATAGAAAATGAACATTCATGGGAAAGTTTTTGGGGTTGCAGCTTCTTTTAATAATGAATGTCTAACCTAGTAAACTATTCAATGGAAAACATTCATGGTTGAGTAAAACATCATTAAAGTTTTCCCCCTGAATGTTTTGCTGTATATTAACAAGTCATTACCACAATGAAGTCTCTGGTGGGTATTTCAGTTATCTTTTTATCTCTGTTACTACCACGGTAACAATAGATGAGGACAATGATGACTAAGGTTGCTATCACAAAAGTAGCCGCTACTCCAGCTGTTGGTCCCAGTACTATCCAGTTAACATCATCATCTTCACTACTAATAGTTGATTGACTCTCTGATTCACTGTATGAACCACTTTCAGCATATAATGTTTGTTGATTGTAAACCACCTAATATATGGAGTAATAAATAATTTAACTATGTGTGTGAATTATTTACCTATTGTGTATGTTGTGTATGTGTTTGTGTGTGTTTGTGTGTTGTGGTGTGCATGTTTGTGTGTGTGTTTGTATGTGTGAGTGACTGAGTGCGTGTGTGTGTGTATAATGTCTGTAAGTGTAACGTGTTATGGAGCTTACGTAAAACCGGCCAGTGTTTACTAGCGATCGAAGAAGTGTTAATACATCTTCTAATACTGGCACATTGGGAGGATCAGTAACAAATCTGTCCAATAATTCAGTCTCAACTACTATACTACCATCATAAGCCTGCAGAACAAATTAAACACTACATTATAATCCTAAATGATGCACACCTTTAGTTTAATGATTCTTGATATGTCAATGTCTAATTGTTGTCCTAAATGTTGTTGCACGGCAAACAAGAATGACTCATAATTCACCACCACATCACTATAACTGCCGGACAGCTTAAATTGGACTAACTGTCCTTGTGAATCAGCAGGGGGAGCGTTGACAGTAAAGATACTTGACTGGACAGATAGTCCTCCAAGAGATGTAGTAAATGTCAGTTGTAGATCACTGATTGGCTCATCCACACGCATACGTGTGAAATTAGCTATTCCATTGACAAATGATACAATGTAGTAACCACTGAGTAGTGACCTGTATGTACAGTAATGCATTATCCCTAATGAAGAGCATCCACTAACCTGTTACGACTGGTCAGGTGAGCAGTACAATTCCAACTATTGATCACTCCAAGACTGAGCACACGATTATCATTAACATCAGTAATTTCAACTACCACATACACCAGATGACCGGACTATACCATGGAACAAGTCACCATAGCACAATATAGATTATGTAATCACTATCATATAGTGGGAATTTATTGTGAGAATAATAATTTTTGCAAATCAAGCGATTTTGCTCTCAGAGGAAAAATATTTGCGATTTTTGAATACCATATCCACACCAAGATTATATGAAAAATGTATGGATCCAAAAATGTGTGCTAGCTTTAATTGTTGTTAATGCATGTAACATTAAAAGCCTCACAAAAATTCCCGTATACTGTATATAATGGTCAAACTACTAACTATTTTATAGTCTAATATATGTATAGTCACTGACCACAGGTGATGGTTGAATGATCATTTTAATATTAGTAGGTATAGAATATGTCACACTTCCTGTCTCATTGTCTACCACCACTGACAGATTCACTAATGGAAGGGGCTGTGGTTCTTGCACAGAAGAATTAGAATAGTTGATTGGAACTGTTGGAACAGGAGGAGGGGCTGGTGCAGCAGCAGGAATTAGTGATAATCGAGTAATGGTAGCATTTTCCACAGAAAGGTTGCCTGTTTGAAACTATTAAAAGCACAACATATGGAGAATATCACAAACCAGCTGTTATACTAACTACGTATATGTGTGCAAGTTTATACATTATCATTAACTCTCAATAATAACATCAACAACTTACAGCAGCAACAATGGTCTCTACTATAGTGTTCACTTCCACTACTCTCTCAACCTCCATCATGTATTGCTCACTGTCACTCATAAACTGTTCCACTTCTTCAACATAATCCATCACAAAATCTTCCTCTGATGTGGGAGGGTCTTCATTCAGAGGATTGCTACTCTGTAGAGGCGGAGGTTTAGTTTAAACAGCACAATTATTATTTATGACATACCACAACGCTACTCATTGTTTCATCAGGTAGACCTGTTCCATTGGTCAGTTCAGCCTGTTAAATTATCAAAATATCTTTCACTATTACATAATTAACTACTTACATCTCTCTCCCCATTGAGATCAACACTCTCATTGTTATATTGATTGTATTCATCTGCTACTGGAGGAATAGTCACAGCTGATCCATTCTGAGGAGGATCTCCAATCTCTAGGGTTATTGTCATATTAACGCTACTCAGTAAGTTTCTACGTTTCCGTTGCAATGGAGTATCTTCAGATACAATATTTACTACTCTTATCATAGAAATGTCTATTCTTAGCACAAATGCTAAATACTCAACAAATCTATCTGACTCAAAGAAATCATCCAAACTGACAGCAACATCTAATGACACTTGAACTACTGGTGGTGTTCTTATCTCTATTGGATCACTACCCTTGATCACCTGTAGATCACATGATGTCATATGATATCTAATGACATTGGATTTGCAACAATATAGCTTTATAAGTGCTTAGCTAATATCATTAAGTAGTAACATTGATAAGGCTTACTACATGAAGGACCATAGAATCTCGGTCAAAATAATTAGAACCACTGCTATCAGTAAATGAAGGCATAAAATCATTGCCTGGTCGTTTCACTGCACGCCCATCAGGTGAATATTCAATATCTTTAGGCTCAATGAAGATACCATCCTATCATTAATATAACAATTCTCCTGTAACTGTCAAACTTGTTAATGCTAACCCTATAAATATCTTTTCTTTGAGGATTCTTATACCATATATGGAGTCTAGTGACATCATTAGGAGCAGCATTCAATAAGTGTATCCTCAAGTGTCCAGGTAATGATCCTGTCATCCATATATGGTAATCTGTGTTACCCACGGCAACAAGTGAGAAGAATGTTGACAATCTCTTCAAGCATGTGTAGTATGTGCACCATCCTATGGTATAGTGTTGCATAAGGGGAACATAACAATATGTGCAGAGGGACATAATGACATACACAGAGATACATGTTGACGTACCATGATCCATTGGACCATTCATAAGATCAGTATAGTTAACTGTTCCAGTATCTCCACCCACTAGTGCTAATGGTGACAGTCTTCTTGTCTCTGTGTCTGCATCCATACTCTCTATAACCATCATGTGGTGCTGTAACCCTTGGCAACAGAATGCCTGCCAGCTGGGCTCCCATACACACCCACCATTGGTGGCTGATATATTACTATTGCAATAATAGTGATAACTGATATACTCATTATATGATAGCAATCATTACCCAACATATCCCTTGGATATACCACGTCCCATGATCACATCTGACGGTGAATATCTATCCAATGGACCGGCATTTGCAAGCCATGTCTCTGGAGTACGACTTTCATCAAATCTGTAGTATAGGAATGCAGTATGGACATATAACTCAGTAATGATGTAAATACCTGAGCTCAGCATAAGGTATGATGGAGCTTTCAACTGGAGATGACCCTAACAATGAACCATCCATGTCTCTTATGAGAGCATGTTTAGGACCATCACAATCCATATCCACACAATCCTGTGGAATAACAATATATCATGTGATCCTGTAGATCAGTGATCCATTACCTCTTGTACAATCCATTCAGGATCAGGAGGATAGAAATAAGCTATTGACTCTTTATTAGTATTCAGTCTAGTAGAACCACTCATTTGCATGGGATGTACAGCATCAGGGGACAATGGATTATTCCCTATTGCATAAACTCCATAGTTATTGCAGTTGGTGAGGTTAAAGAACCGAGCAAATGTTACATTACTGACTTCTGCTACTCCATCAATCACTGGATAACCTTTCACTATAATAGTGGAATTACAGATGGATCACATGATATTATTGTGACTTACTAAGATGCCATTTTCCGGTGCCATCCATTTTACTACGTCGCTGGTTAAATGATGACATCATTACACCTAATTTGTGACTGCGTATACTTAATGAACTGCTGGGTACAACAATGGATGGTCTACGAGTATCACATGATTCTCCTGGAAGATTACCAACTATCAACGACTGCTCTATTCTTATCCATTTCCTTCCCAAAAGATGTTGAACAGGATTAGGCCCAAATATGTTCAAATTAAAGCCCACTTTACCGATGGCTAAGATCATGTGACTGACAACAAGAGGACTGGCTATGGAGGAGAACACAGAGTAGTCGTAATGTTTTAGAGCTGTAAACCCGGCTACTGAGGTACAGTCTAATGGTAGACCAGTGATTAATAGTCCCAATAGTCCACTATGAGCAGTATTATCCCAGAATTCAGCCTATATAACAGCATTAATAATGTTGTGTTTGACCATTAATATGATCACCTGATTCCCAATAGCAGGACGATTACCATCCACACAACTCTCTCCAGAAAATTTGTACCCAATCCTGTAGCTCCCTCCAGCAGCATTATGTCTTACCACCTGACCACGATCCACTTCAAATGTAGCAGGATAATCAACAGCATGATTGTCCTTTGGTGAATTAGGCTGTATAGTTGATGTTAGAATTGCTAAAGTATCGGTCAGCATGTTACTACTACCACCCAGTTTAACACTAGAGTCGGTGGTACGATAAATGACATTAGATGATAACTCTATGTGATTAGAGCTGTGTACACCAATAGCAGTATTGTAACCATGGTGAATTGAACTACGTAGAATGTAACTACTAGCTCCATCATCATTAAGGTCTTTAAAGGCTAAGGAATAACGAGGGTCACGTGGTGAGAAATATCCTCCTTGACCACAATAACGTAACTCTATAGAGTCTATTTGAGCACGGCCGACTTGTAGATCACCGTAACTATCAGTGTAACGACCAACCAAAATACGACAACCATAATGATGTAACTCTAGTGGCTCTGATGGATCCTCTCCTCCTTGTATAACAATGTTCCTACTGAGTAATCCAACCTCTGGAGCCAAACGTCCTCCATTACCCCACCAGAACTTGGAGTTTAAGTTTCCACCTTCCACTGCTGGATCATGTGATCCAGACCAATCTGAATCTTCCAGGAAAGAATGGATCACATGATTATGATTTAGTGCTTGATCAAGGGTTACTCGGTCTCCTGATATATCCACAATTGTACGTACTTCAGCTTCATCTGGTTCATATTCAGATGGAGCTATTACAATTTCCTCTCCTACTCTCCAGTCCAGTCTAGACTGAGCTAGTGTGATTATAGTATCTCCTTGTGAAGCATCATTAGCTAATCTAGTCCATGTCACTGATCTCCTCTGACCTATCAGTGATGCCTGTACGGTACAATGAGGGATGACGTTACTATTCATTTTGTTGTTGACTCACATTTCCAAATATTCCTATAGCTTTTGAGCCAACGTTCATCCTACGAGACAGAGCATAGTCGGGAGTACCTCTTACTCCAGTCAGTGTGATGATGACATTGTGATCAAATGGCATGGACTCCTCTCCTATTACCAGCTTACTATTAACACCATCTACTAGCACCTGCATGAAATCACACAATATTGTACATACTATCCATCTACGTATACATGATTTAACTTTAGCTACTGTACATGTAGTAGTACATAGTATGGTAATAGAGGAATGTTACTCAAGATTACAGTATAGTACAACTCACCAGGGAAGCTGTAAAGTTGTAATCTCTTTCATCTTCAAACTTAAGCTCACCATACACAAACACCCTCCCCAGTGGAGGAGGATTGACATCCAATAACATTCTCCATGATGAGTTGATCACAACATCTTCACCTTCAATGGGAGCTCTACCTAGAGTAGTGTTCACCCAACTGTTACTGTCACTCCATCGACGATAACTGTCAAATTTGAAAATACAAGCAATAAAGAGCAGTAGATGATATTCTACTGCATATAATGAAGATCATTATTAGAGCAGTAGTAAACATATGTGTATTATTACTAACTTTGCATCAATTGGTCCTCCAGGTCTTGGAGGGGAGGGGCAACCAGAACGAGGGCAGGGTTCGTAAGAATAATGATACAAAATGTCAGAATAGTTGAGAGTCAAATCAGCACCAGTTAGTAGGTAAGTCACTGTAGTAGTATTAGTAGTGTTGTCAAAAAACCATGAGCTATGGAAAATGTGTAATAACGCTATTAGCAGGTATGCAGCTACATAGTAAAATGTATGCTTGTATGTGTTTATATATGTATGTGCATATATGTACGTGTATCATGTGCAAGTACGTATGTATGCACATGACAAAGGACAAAAGTGCAAGCAGTAGCTATATACATGTGAGCTTCAGATATTGTCCTTAGGCACGTACGTAGCCAAGCATCATATTATATATAGATAAAATCTGCAGTTGTTTTCACTAAATGTTTCTAGCAAGTCAGTTGTAACCAGCTACTTACTGCAAACTGTCATTATAGAGTAATGGTTGACCAGTAGTGTTGTACACTCCTCCTATCTCAACATGATCTGGTGTCTTTACAAACTCATGAGTCAGCATCACATAGTCTTGCTCCCTCATAGCATACACTCCAGCATTGTATGATGTCACGTCAACACGATGTTGAGGATCAACATCCCACACTAGCTCATGAGGATAGCCTGAGGGTATTGTCACCATATATCCATCCAAATGTGTCAGTCGATAATGTCGCCATGGTACCACACTTAAACCAAACTCATTGGTAACATTGACACCAATATCTTGGAAAGTACTCTACAGGAAGTCATACACTTGACACTGCAAACCCACAATAATTACGTACTACACACCAATGGTTGAACTTGATTCCATGCAAGTCGTAAGAAATAGACTTCACTGGTGCACACTGAACCAGGGAATCCTACACTAAATTGCATCACTGATCGGTTGCAATATTGAGGTGGATGAAGCTCTGATGAAGGTGTGACCCATCCACCAACATGACCAGTTAAACTACCATCCATGTCCCAATACAACACCTAATAGAGGATGATAAATATCATGTTACTATTATTATTTGTAGTACCTCATGTTCCCACTGGAAGGCAGTCTTATACTGGTCAGAGTTTATGAAGTGCAATTGTTCCATCCAAACTTGAAATCCACCTTGAAATACTTTACATTGAGAGCATGCCCTCAGGCAAGCAGTTCCAGGAGTATCAAAGTTCACAAATGTAACATTGCGGATAGTGAGTCGTGGAGTGTTTGGAGTTTTGATACCTCCAGTACCAGCTGGACTAGTGTTAATACTAGTGTGTGAAATGATCAAAGAGTTCTAGAATAATAAACAATGTTTATTACATGTATTATTAATATTGTATATGATTACTTCTATCAATGGTCCTCCCCATTCTCCATGAGTCTCCTGTATTTCCATACCATTGTCACGGTTATCAGCTACTTTAAATCCCACCAATTGAACATGACCAACTACAGACAGTTCTAAGCCATGGATACCATTGCTATAGGATACCAGATTATAAAATGTAGCAGTACTGGGTGTGGTTGCAGCACATCCATCAATCTACAAGATTTCACATGAGATAAAATATTATTGTCATAGTAACTCACAAATGGAGTATAAGTCTCCCATATTCTGAACCCAAACTCGTTACAAGTATGAGCAACATTATCAGTGAATGATCCTAGTGGTACTTTATTAGGACACACCAGTCGTGTAAATGATGCTCCTGATGGATTATCATCTAAATCATACCTATAATGTGCAATATATAGAATACATACACTATGATAACAGCCTACCAGAATCCATATGCTCTAGAGGCTACTGCAGCATTACCAGTGAAGGTATTATTAGGATTAGTAATCCAGAACACTGCAGGGATCTGATCAGTGTTCAAGAGACTGGATGATCCACGACACAAAATCCCCAAATTGTTTATGTAACGATTACCAGTCTCAATACCATCCTCCTAATAATACAATACACAACCTGTGTAACAGTCCTATAGTCTTCTAGCATTGAGCTAATGACTGAAATGTAACTGTATAAACCAAAACCAACCATGCTCTGCAATCAAATTTATTTATAGCTAGCTATACCAAAGCACAGTGTATGAAGCAGCCCCACCCACTCTGCAACCAACACACTAGTATATTAGTGCATGGGTTTTGTTACAGATATCATTTCATAGTTAAATTGTCAAACAACTGTAAAGTATGATACAGTGTGATACAGCAGCATTATCAAATCTTCAGCTAATGTGTAGCTATATCTATCTAGCTATATAAAATTTGCTGGAACTCATTTTCAGATTTCAAAAGTGAATACCGTAACTTTTTGTACAAAGGTAATTTCCACCATTTATGCAACTATTATTAATAGAGAATCTCATGCAACTTACAGATTTCCTATATAATATGAATAGGTGTATTTTGATTGTATACATAAGCACAATTTTCTCATGCTGGGTCACACATTATATTAATAACTCACCACAAAGAACATGTGACCCTTTACATCATAGCCTACATTACCCTCAATAAGCAATTCATGTACACCATGAGCAGTTATGGCTCTGTTATTTGAATGATGAATGGAACAGTGACGAATGTAAGATTCTCTCATTGATCCAGTCAAGTGAAAGTGAATGGCATAACGACCAAGTCGGAATGCCTGACCTCCATACCGTACCTCCGTATGTTCTATCCTGTATATATAGAGGTATACAATAATGTCACTGTTAATGTTGTCACCGGTGCTCACCTGATGGGAGTGGGGTGGGGACCACTACGATGTATCATAATTTGTGATCCATACTGATCAGCTCCTAGTTCATCCAAACCAGTTCCTGTGTTCAACCGTGATCCTTGTACTACCACATTATGGGATAGTAATCCCACCTCAGCTCTGTAAATGTGTAACCACACTGTATGACATACTAGTGATGTAATAATGACATAATACCTAATATCGATAGAATGACCACCAGTGAATGATTCAGTCACTCCATGATGAGTGTAGCTCAGTGGATGGGATAACATTATTGTATAGCCATTGTTAGTGACCATGGAAACAAAGTTAGTCTAATACAAGATGGTTGAATTAAAATTGTTTATATTGATGTCATGACAACTGACCTCAGTCTCATTACCATCTTTAGTAGTTGATGCAATGACAATTTGATCACCTGATATCCAGTCAACAGGTTCCAGTACATGTAACGATGAACTGTTTTTATTGGCTGTTTGAGCTAGTCGTACCCATGTTGTATTTCTAGGCCGACCATGAAGATCCAGTTCACCTTGTCTGACAGCCAGTACCTAAAGGTAATGAAATTATAGTTTGTAGTATTAGGAGACAAGTCACATCATACTTTAGCACCGTAAATTGGTATTTCAGGATCATCAATGGTTCCATGTAAAGTGATGGTAGCTTTATGAAGGAATGGTTGATCTTCTGTGCCTACCTGTTAATATTAATTATATTATACATGAATAAGTTACTGTATTGTAAAAATTATTATTTTATTTCACAATTTACAAGCTCAACATATTAGTTGCACCATACCTGTAATCGACCATTATTGATGAAGATGTATTTAGCTTGCAGGTGTAAATTTTGTGCGTCTTCAAAGATCAAACAGCCTTCAATTACCAGTAGGTTTAACACTGCTGTATCAATGTCTAATATCACTGTTTGTCCAGTCTTGATGTAGACACTCTCCCCATCAGTGGGCGGAGCTGCTCCTCCCCATGTGTAAGGACTAGACCAATAATCAACATAATCAAAACTGACATTGTGTAACATCACTGCACCCCTCTCCCTTATTACAACATTCACAACTGCACCAATCACAGTACGATGTTCAGAGCTGCGACACATTATCTGTGTATTACTGGGGGTAGTAATATTATACCATACACACTCAGCAGTATCTATAGTAACAATGATGTCATCGGCAATTAATAATGAGGAATTAGGAGGTAAGAAATCATTTCCACTAATAGTCACCATTGTCCCTCCGGCAGTACCCCCTGCTGAAGGAGTGATGGAAGTCAGTTGAGGAGTAAGAGTATTGTTAAAGATGAAAGGATCATCAGCAATAAATGATGATCCAGTAGAATAACTCATCATCAAATCACAGCTAACAACTGTCATAGAGGAATGATTAGTTGGTAACTGTCCTAATTGACATTTAATATCAGTGAGGTTGGTTGTTATAATATCACATGATACTCCACACATTGTTATCATCACATCACTATCATTATTCAATGGAAAACCATTACCATATAAGGAGATAACTATTCCGCCACCAAATCCAACCATATTAGGAAGAAATCTTCGTATAGTAGCAGTATAGGTAATTGTAGATAGTGTAGAGGATGATGGTAAGGCATTACCCATACCTCTTATATGTACAGTCAGTTGATATATACCAGCAGGGAGATGTGGTAGTGTACAATTGATGGTATCGTGAGACACACTAGTGACATTACAACTGCTCACAGGATCACTCATTATCATTACTGATACAAGATTTGTATCATTGGTAAACCGATTGCCAGTAATAACCAACCAATCACCTCCTTGTGTACTGTTACTATTGGCAACAGATACACTTGTGATCATTGGTGTTACCATGGTAGCATACGAATAACTCCCACTATTGGTAACAGTATAACCATTAACAGACAATGATAATGTGGTAGTGATTTCTTGACTGGATGATCCTGTAATACATGTGATCAGTGAATACTGTGATGATGTAATAACACAGGGTATTTCCCCAATTGTCACTGAATTCCTTGTTGCTATGTTACTAAAGCTATTACCATGGATACTGATTTTGGTACCTCCAGCTAAACTACCCATATCAGGAATTATACTGGTTATCATGGCAGCAACAAATATGTAAGGATACGGAGATAGGTTACTGGCAGGATGAGAATTGTTTCTGATTGGTCCAAATTGTAATGAGTTAACTGTAGCAAATCCTTTTCCTTCAACATGAACATCAACATGATAATACCCTGATTCAGCCACACCCACTACACATCCCAATTGCTGAACATCATCAATGGAAGTGTTATGATATGTTATCATTAAACAAGGAGCCACACCCCCAAACCAAATAAACATGTCGTTTATATGGCTTCCTGTAGCTACACTGCTGTCAACTAGGCCATGCCCTCTAATTATCAACTGATCACCTGCTGTCACATGACCATCCTAACACATAATCATAGAATATGCCCATTGAGATAAACTACACTACAGGACTAACCTCAGCACTAATAAGTTGTGGAGTGACATCAGAATGATAAGTAAAGGAACAACGATTAGATTGACACAAAGCTTTCACAGGTAGTTGAATAGATGATAAAGATGATAAAGGGATTACTGTAACTTGTAACTTCATCCCAGTATCACAGTGTCCTGATACAGCACAATAGTAATAATATGTGCCAGGAGCCAATTCTTTAATAGTCACTGAATTATCGACACTAGGTTCTGCCCATTCATACAATGGTACACTGTTAATGTCACAGGAGTCAAATTGCACTGAAGTCACCTAGGAGTGATAGTATATCTGATGTACGCACACTGACAGTGTATGGAGCCCCCGGCATGGCATACATACAGTGTGCAACAACCTATGTAGTTGTAAGCAACAGTAGTGTTATAGTACTAATGTAGCAACAGTAGTGTTGTAGTACTAATGTAGTTGCAAACAACAATAGTGTTGTAGTACATTAGTACAGGCAACAACCTATGTAGGTGTGTAAACAACAGTAGTGTTGTAGTATATACATTAGTACAGGCAACAACCTACATAGTTGTAAACAACAATAGTGTTGTAGTACATTAGTACAGGCAACAACCTAATATGTAGTAGTAAACAGCTAGCAGTAGTGTTGTAGTATATTAAAAAAGGCAACAACCTACATAGTTGTAGCATGCTGAAGTGTGCATACAACTTGTCAGTGTAGTGGCCAACTGTGTCATATCAGATTTCCAGCACCATATTTCCTTTGATTTGAGGTGTGAAAATGTGTTACGTATGATAATAGCTTCTCCTTATAATTATTCCTTTTATGCAGTTGGTTGGTCAGTCTATTATATAGGAATGTATTTAATTATGTACAGCATGTCTTATATGTCTGCAATTACCCTGCTCTGCACACTGTGTGTTACATATCAGACAAAGCACTCATGCCTGTGTGTCTGTGCTACAACAGTATACATGTATACCTACCTGATGCAAGGAATGGTAACCATTCCATGCAAAATGGAGGGAATCAACTTCAGATATAGTTAATGGTTGATAATCTTGTATTCTCCAAGGAATAGCATGAGTGATTGGACCAACAGTGAAGCCACTACCATCTTCATCCACACCTCCTTCCACATGTACAGTTATTCTCATGCCAGCATTACAGTGACCACTGACAGAACACACAAAATAATGATCACCAGGTATCAGTTCTGTGATGTACACCTCTCCACTGTATGTTGGTTCAGCTAGCCACTCCCTCACCACCTGCAATAGCCACACCCACAACAACAATATTATATAAAATTATTATAAGTAGTTTGCAATACCTATAGTCCCTTAGTGTAAATTAATTTACCTTTCCAAGAGCTATAGAATTTTCTGCAACAAATCTGCAATCAGTCGCTGCATCATGTGATGTCATCTCAATCAAATTATGCGCTACACTGCCATCCCATCTGAACACTATGCCTGTTCCTGTGCTGATGGTGATGTCATTATAATTCACACCCAATCTCCAATTTATGATATGCTCAGTACCAACCTTGACCTGTATAATATCACATGACATCATGTGATACATTTTAGTATACTTACAGTAATCTTTTGGCCATTATCACAGTTTCCAGGAATACTGTCAATAAAATAGTATGTTCGTCCTGATGCTAAGTTTATTGTAACACGACCATCAATTCTATTAGCTGCCCACTGTTTGACAACATCCCCCTCAAGATCACATGACTGGTAGACACTCTTAGTAACTTGTCGTATACCATGTGATCTACATAAAGATATGCAATAACTAGAGCTGAGCGATACTGCCATTTCAGTATCACGATCAATATTTTGTCAAACATTCACGATACGATTATTTTATGATATATTTCATGAGCTCTTAGGTTTCATGTATTTCTGCAATACTTTACCATTTTCTTACAAGTTTACAACACACTCTTTTTATTCATTTCGATGTATTTGCCATTCTTGGCTGGAAAGCATTTCTGCTTTCATTGTTCAGTTTTGAACCTTACTAGTGTCCATCAATATTAATAAAATCACTGGCATGTTTATATTTTTACTGATGCATAGCCCTATTCAATAGGTATTGTGATAGTTACTAGCAAAAGTCACGATATTAATATTTATTTAATATCGCGATATATCACCAAAAAGGTAGTATTGCTCAGCCCTAGCAATAACCAGTTATATTGTATTGAACACTCACCCTGTCCATTCTATTTGTATTGAAGTATTGTTATCAATGATGACATCATTATTAGTAATGTTATCCCATGTGATCACTTGTAGGTGTGTCAGTTCTTGTACATTATTACTCATGCCCTCTACTATTAACCACACTGGTTGATCAGCTGAGTTGCCATAGTGATGATGATCAATAATCACATCATTGGCAAGGGGAATGGCATACAAGCTGACCTCATCAAGGAAGCCAGCAAAATGTGTCAATAATCCATTGGATGAGTTTAGTTCAACACCACCAATCAGAAGATCACCTGAAAGGGCGGAGCTATACTGCATTCTTGAAGAACCAACCAATGATGCATCAGTAAAGAGCTGTATTGTTCCATAACAAGCTGTTCTATTATTGATAGTGAAGCAATCACTGCGATTAGTAGGATCATCAACTAAATCTTCACTAGGTAATCCAGTCCTATCATCATTAACTACTCCATTATCAGTAATATAATTGATCACTACATGAGTCCAGTTGTTACTGCTAACGTTTAAGTAAACATTAGTTGTAATAATGTTCCAAACACCTCCTGTAATGTGTGAAGAATAGTCATCAGGGACTACTAGGCTACCATTACATGAAGAATAATTGCTACATTGTTCTTCTATTGTGATGAAGGGACAGTCTCCAACAGCTGCATCACCTGATCCTAAAATTGAAGTGTCATTGTCACCTGATCCTAGCCACACCTCCCAATAACCACATGGATTAATCATTACCAGGTAACCACTAACAACGTTACTATCACGTGATGAAATCACTATCTGATAACCCCAACCATTTCTCTCCACTCCTTTAATCCAAAACTCCATTCCAAATCCATACAGTTGATTTAGTTGTGGGTGGTATGGAACACGGAGATATGAGGCATTAAATAGAATACTTTGATCAGTCACATTGTTACCCGATATCCCATACTGAGCTGCTAATATACCCACTGATGGTACAGCATCACCATGTGAACCAGTGGAACCGAGATTGGGGAATACAGTTGGATTGGAATGCAGGTATTGTCCATCAGCAGAATAATGATCTTGTTGCATATTCCAGTAACCCAGTGGATTGGAATGTAGTACTAGTGAGGAGTATCCATCATCTCGAGCACTCCTAGTAATACAGGTAATGTTTCCTAGTTGACCAGGAGTAGTTGCTATGGTAGCATATTGTACATCACATGGAGTATTGCCTATGAATACTGTAGTGTAACTAATGGAATGGGAATAGAAATCGAGTGCTGGAATTGATATTTCTGTTCCACCTTTAAGAGATCCTTCACTAATTGATGTCAACATGGAAATCTGTGGGTGGTATTCTATGACACTGTCATTTACGGCAGCAGTAGCCACACCCTGCCCCGTAACATGTAAATTTATTGTATGTTTTCCCGGAAATAAAGTGGGTGTGGTACATGATAATGTAGACACACCTCCTATACCACCAACCATCATTAATGATGATGATACACATGCAGTTTTCCCTATAGCAATCATGTGACCTGGATCAGGTGATCTCATATTTAAAACGCTGATAGAAAGGAGCTGTCCTTGCACTAATTGAGTAGGATTTACTTTCTGCACAACGGGAGTTAAACAAGAGGAATACTTGTAGTGTAAGCTTGATGAAGTGGAGGTCATTTCATTAGGACAATTAGTGAAACTGCATGATGTAGTAACATCAGGCTGGACACCATTAATAGTGATAGTAACAGGAGCTACTTCACTATCAATCATTGTGACATTAACTGAACCACGAAATCCTATGACAATACTCTATTACACTAGTATATCTATTGATCAATGATGGCCTCACCAATATGAGCATAACCTTCAGCAATATAATAGTAGAGACCTGGCTGTGTGAATGTGTAACTATATGATCCTGTAACAGCTTGTGATGATCTGAAGCCATAACCATTATAATGATCAGAAGTAGCTGAGGACACCTGTTGATTATTATCTGTCAATATTGCTCAATGCAAATTGTATAGCCGCATCTACTCTAACTATACATTTTATGCGGGTACTGTAAGTCACATTTACTGGAACAATGTGAGTATAAAGTTCCCCTTGCTCAAGGAAAGCAGCAGCTGAGCATTGAACTGGAGACTTTCCAGTCAGCAGTCCAATGCTCTAACCACTAGGGTACTGCTGTCTCACTAATACAAACAGTTTTATACACCATACTTTAATATAATGGTAGTAAATTATTACAATTATTAATGAATTGTGGCTGGATTTATGAAAACCTTTTGTGTAGCCAGGCTAAAGAAAGAAGCACATGGCTGGTTACACGCAATTCTTTACTACTTTGCATGTATATAGCTATTCATAGACTTTAAATGAGCTAACTCTTGGATAGTTAAACTACCTGCCATTTTGCTGCACTAACTGTATAGTCACTACGGCGGAAAATTTTGGCAGACAAATTTACTTTTATGAGTGTTTGGTGGATAGATAGATTCTCCTAGAAGAAGGTAATAATATAATCAGTTTGGAAAATCACTGAGGATTTGCTTAATTCGATTCCCCCTTCGCTATAGCTACAGTATCACATAATGTAGTATAATCAATAGTCAATCTCGCTCCCACTAAGACAGTATTGACAAATCCAGTCACAGTAAAAAGGTTCATATTTATTACACTTACTATACAGTACAGCATATAAAGGGAAAGTTAGGCAAATTTTAGTGAATTTGGCGATTCATGTGTGATTCACGCCAAACCAAAGCCATTAGTTAATACTGTCTGGTTGGATCCATCCATTAGCAAACTCTTCCTCGCCAAAACTTTGTAGGAGTAAGCTTTCCTACCACACAGCACTGAGTAGCTACATAGCTATATACGTAGTGGCTAATGGTCATTAGTTTAATATTGCTAACAACAAGAAATCCTGTTTGTTAATTTCTTTTTTAACACATGCGGTGTTATAAGATATACGTACAATTTAGATTAGTGGACTAATAGTTAAGATAACACTGACTCTCTAGTGGTAGCCACTCAATATGCAGAGGCAGATGCATACACTATTACTAGTGGACACAAATTATGTACATAATAGTCACACAACCTGTGCTACATTTCTCTTTGGTCCAAATGTACTACCAGTCCAACTCCAGTTAACAGTGTCACCAATGGTAACAGTGATGTGTTGAGGATTCCACATGTAGCCTAATCCATACTCCTCATTAAACCTGTGATCATGGTAACTAAATGAAACACCGTAACCTGTTACATACACGGTGAAATGGTACTCAGGGTCAAATCAGGGGAATTACTGATAGGGGGCTAAGCACCATGCATGTGTATCTCTGAAGTAGCCGGAAGTTTGGTGGTACAGCCCCTTAGTATAGAAGCTTTGTAAGAAGGATCTAATCAAAGTAGTACAGGGGTGTGATGGCTTAAACTCTTTTGCATTGTAAAGTAGAAAAATAACATTAATTGCATAAATTATTGTATGCGCTCTGTGGTTTTATAACAACACTTGTATTTTCTGATGCCAGAAGAGAGGCTACAGCTCAGCCCTTAGCCCCCAAGTCTACCTTATAAAATTAATATTCAGCTAATGATGTCATGGAAATAGTTTAAATACCAGTAGGCATTATTCTTACGCATTATTATCCACTGTGTGAGTGACAACATTAGATTGGGTGGTGCATGTGATCCCTGTGGCTGTAACCATGGAAATGTCACACTGAGTATTGCCAAGTAATACAGTGGCATTATCATATTGTCCATTAGAGCCAATCAGATCACTGCCATTAATAGTGATCGCCTGACCTCCAAACCATGATCTATTGATGAAGCCATACTAGTTGGTGTGATACTCTATCTAATGCCTCACCCTTCACATGGACTCCATGAAGTAACATTCATATTGTATGTAAATTGTGCACTAGAGTGTGATTGACCATGTTCATTAATGACAAATAACACATCCGCTACCCCTGGAGGGCGGGGAGATGTGATACAATCTATGCTGCTGTCGGTGATACTGGCTATATTACAAATAGCATCACCAATCTGTAGTTGTCATGGTAACAACAGTTATCCAGTAATAATAACACTTACCATTACAGCTACTAGTGAACTATTTGTTTCGATGGTAACAAATCCTGATCCTGTAATAGTAACAGAATCACCTCCAGCAGCACTACCACTAGTTGGAGTAACTGATGACACCGCTGCTGTTACACTACTATTGTAACTGAACCCTCCTACTATTCTATCTGTAAATTGTAAACTGTTGTCTTGACAACAAGTTGTTGTCATGGTAACATCAGCAGTACCGACAGAGCCCATTGATGTACGACATGTAATGTCAGTAGAATTGATTGATATTATGGAACAATTGTGACTATCAATATCAACATTAATTATCCAATCAGAACAAAGTATTGTAGTATTGGTCACAGGACAAGTAGTTGTGTCTTGTAAGAAGCCATATCCACTAATAGTAATAAGGGTTCCCCCGGCAACACTTCCACTGGTTGGTATCACATGAGCTAAACTCATTGTATAGTTGATATACAGGTCATCGGGTACAGTAGCTATCCCATAATTGAGTACTTCAATGTTTAATGACTTCTGACCAACCTGCCCCACCCCCAGGGTGCATGTGATCATGGTAGCAATTGATGATGTAATGTCACATGATACATCACCAAACTTTACAATATTCTCCATGGCAACAATACTAAATCCACTGCCAATTATAGTAACATGGTCACCATGGCTACCTGTTGTGGGTGTAATGCTGGTTGCCATGGGATTAAGGTCACGCCCATAAATGAAATAACAAGGGTCCAGTTTAGATGATGACACATAATATAAAGGATGATTACCACTACAACTAGCCATTACTCCATTAACTGTGACATGAATCTATAGTGAGATCATGTGATCCAGTAATGATGTCACAATATGTATACCTGAGGTGTGGTCTCCACTGTACGTAATTGATGTCCTGGTATTGGTCGAACAAATAGTCCACCCGGTTCCCTCTATAATATCATGGGACAAGCACACATACAAAATTATAGCTATATAGTTAATAACTGTAACCAATATTTCTACTAATAGTCTTCAACTAAGCTGATTCTATATTCATAGCAGAAAACTTTTAGAAGGCAGAAACTCACTATATCAGAAAATGGATATCCAAATGAAATGACAGCATATACTGGCTAAACATTAATTTTAAGAAATTACTGAGTTGTTTTTCAAAAATTCCTTACCATATACCGTATAGCTAGAAATTTTCGAGAGATAAAATTTTCGAGGTTTTCATGGATTTTGTTCTATCCTCGAAAATTAACATCCTCGAATTTTTCCTTACTTAAAATGGTAAGTAGCTCATCCTCGAAAATTTATTCACGAAAACTTTACTAAGGCCTAAAGGTATCCGTTTTATATACGACTGTTATAAATTACTCTAATAGAACAGTCAACAATATTTATCATGGGCTCAGATAAATACGCCGGCAAATTTGCATAATTACCTCATAAACAGTAACTTGGAGACTGTCACCACTAAGATGTGTCTGATCTACCACTAACAAGGGGTGATCTCCTGGTAATGAATCAAAGCGAACAACGATTGTTCTGCCCAAACAGTATTTGTGATATTTGTCCTGTGAGAGAGGGCTGTTTATCCATACAGATAGTGTTCCAATATCAGGAACTGCTTGTATTAGGGCTTCCTTTATCTGTATAATCAATGGTGTACTGAATTATTAGAGTACATCTAAACTGTCATACCTCTGTTGGAGTGACATCATGTGGCAAGGTAGGGGTCACATGACCCATAAAGGCAATTGTAAAAACTCCATTTAATGCTTCACTAGCAATTTGTATTAACACAATATCAATCATTTGTATGGCTGCTATAAATAAAACCAATACACATCATAGTGACTAGCCTATGTAACCATAGTTACCATTCACATCTGTGTTAGTCTGTACAGTCATGATGGGTATCACATGATCACAAGTAGCAGGTACTATCTCCATGGTAACAGTATAGTTGATAAAGGTATCATTGTCATGGTTATCATAAGTGATATTAGCAATATTGACATCAATGAAGTCAATAGATATTCCATTGGGCTGAGCTGGACTAGTATGCTGTGGAGGGAATATTTGTATATGTTGTAAGTCTCTATATACTCATACGTACTATAAGTAACTATGCAAACATCACATGAACATATGCTGGTGATGTGAATGTACTAATAAGGTTACTTATTCAACTGGTAGCCAGCAAAGTTGAATACACAGTTTGATATTGGCACATCTCAGTAATAATAATATTCTAAGGAATAAGAGAATTAACATGGACCCATCTAGTGATAGTATAATTCAGAGTTAAAAATCCGGAACAAAACAAATAGCTAAATAAACGTGCTCATGCATTTCTATAAGTGGTGAATAAAATTTGATGAAGTATTCTGAAAAGGTCTGTATAAATACCGTATAGTGGGAAAATTTGGCGTGGAATTAAATTTGGCGGATATTAGCGAAACCGCCAAATTTAATTCCGCCGATTGCTCAACATTCGTTATGAAGCAATGGCTGATTTTAGGCTTTCACCAAATTAAAATCCGCCAAACACTGAGAATTGGCAAAAAACCAAATTAAAATGCTGCCAAATTTACCTGCTATACGGTATAACAGAAATGACCATATTAATTTGTTCATTGAGAAAATAGTCAATGGTTGACTACTAACTGTTGTAGCTATGACTACAACTCACAGTTACTCCCCTAACATCTGATGATAATGAAATCTCATCAACTTGATAACCATTACCATCAGCTGCTGGAGCAGAGTACAGTCCAATTGTAGTAATCTCAAATAATACATCATCAGTAATAATAGTGTCCACTAGTAACTGATGAAGATTAGTACATGTATAGTGCCATCTAATACAATAATAATTGATTGTGGGATTACATTATTGCACGACTCACTGATTATCATCCATGATATCATCAACTGATTGGCTACTGAATGAGTGCAGTACATTAGAACATGATGGGTTACCATATGACGTCACTGGGATATAATAACAGTTACTGTATCCACCAAGTGACAAACGTAACCCCACTGGTACCCCCTGGGGAATCTTGTAAGCAAAACAGAAGAAGGGATACTCATCAGTTAACAACCTGTAATCACATTACATAATTGCAAGCGGCTATACAAAAGCTTCAGAGGAGGGGTTAGCAAATAGAGTATTTTTTGAATAGAGTACTCTTTGTACGCTCATGAAAATTGTGAATGATGTAATAGCAGCTTATAATGTACATTGAGTGGTTGTAATTGCATGCATGTGCATACCGTATTCTTATTGTTTCACTTGTAGCTGTACGTTGTTGTATTTAATCTTGTCAACCATAATCATAGTATTGACCTCTAACTGAAGTAATGATACATGCACAACAAAGGATCCGGATGGCATTAATATTTGTGTGCACCGCTGGACTAGTATTTATATTATGTGTGTTACAATGTGTCAATGATATTAAAGAGTATTATTACAAGTTTTGTGCAACACCTCTACAGCTAACATTATTATGAACATACTATGACATACAGGAAGAAGGAGAAATTACCAGAGTGAACTTTTTTGAAAAAGCAGATGGATGCACTTCATTGATGGGGAGAATATTGATGGACAGCATCCTAGGCCACTTGTATTACCTGTACTACTGGAAACTATTGAAAATTTTGACAGATTATTAGCTTAACATCAAATCTGTCAATATTTTCCCTTGTTAAGAATTGTGCTATATATTGTAATAATCGTGCTATACAGATATATACAAAAGTACTAACTTTTCTGAAGAGTCAAATTGTAACAATGCCCTTCCTGCAGTAATCTGTAGTAATGTCAAAACATGAATTATGTGTTACATTATTCAATTGCTCACATAAAGTGATCTACGACCACAGAATGGGTCAAGGGTTGTGATGGTGGGTCTAGAAGCTCCCCATCCATCCAAACCATCACCTGATGCATTCTCAAATCCAAACACTTTATCATCATAATGAAACATTTCATCGTCATAGTAACACAACCCTGATAACATCTCCTCCAATGTCTCATTAACTAATATACAATGATATATATACAATGATATGCATTGTAACCATGGTAACAGAGGAGGCTCACTTGAAATGTCAGTGATGTTATTAACAGCTACTGGTCTACTGCTCCTACCAGCCCATACAATATTGAATGTTGGGGGACTGTTTTCATTAGTGGCACTCCAGTTTAAGTGTATTCTAAGCTCTTGAGTATTGTAAAGCCCAGTTGTTGTCATGGTGATGTACTGCTTTTCACGATTGGACAAAACTGTTTCATTGTAGTGATAATCAGTATCATGGAGTAAATATCCAACCTGCATCATTATAGCAATACTGTATTTTGATTGGCTCGGTCAGCCACACCATCAACTTACCTGCAAATGATTACCACCCCCTACTTCCTTAGCATGACTAACAAGAAGGTAGGAATTATCACTACTGAGTGATAACTTCTCTGATCTCTGTTCCCCTATGGTCAGTCGACCAAACCAATTATTCCATGATATCGCTGACTCTAATAAGTTGGTCCTTTAACAATACAGCAATGCATTGTATAATAATTATTAACAACATGTTAATATGTAGTTGTATCATGTTTATTAGCTACACCCATAATGCATTCAAACAATGTGACATAACCAACGGCTGGCCTAGGTGAGGTGTACCCATCCAACTCCTAGTGTAATAGGTCATGTGTACACAGGACAATATACTCTAATAGAACAGTCAATTGGTCTAATAGAACATTCAAGCCTAGCTATGCTATTGCAACAGAAGGCTTGGCCTTAGTAAACTGATTGCTATCATATTTACTACGAGATTAGCTGGAATAGTCACATGAGATCATGTGATTCATGCATGCTTCAAGCTGACAGTAATGAAATGTCACATACACACAGCCGGCACTCAGTAAAAGGAATCAAGAAAATACAGTCAACCAAGCCAGCATTGAGAAACTGCATCATGTGACATGACAAGCTAATATAGTAACTAATACAGCGTACATTATATACACACCTGGTGACATTAGTGATGTTTGGTTGATCAGACATTAATAGTTCTCCCTGATCATCTGATGTTATAAAGAATGAATACTGACCAGTGACCAATGGAGTGAGGAATGCCATGTAACGCTCCCCAAAGTTATTTATCCTAATAACATATATGTGTACATCATATATGTGTATGTGTACATCGTACATCATTGGGAAGTTTTCAAGGTACTGTTTTCGTAGATTTGCTTACAACCTCAAAACTTTAGCTACTCAAAAACAGTTTTATAGAGCTAATGTGTGTCTGATACAATAGGCATCCTCGAAAATTTATTTTTAAATTATAGAAAAATTTGTACCTCAAAAGTTTCCAACAGACAAACACAAGGAGTGACAAATCAACAGACAGGCAACCACACCTTAAAGAAGACTCAGATTGAAAGGAAGGATTAATGGAATGGAGATCTGGACTGTCTGGGAATGTGGCTGCAGATAAGAGATCGGTGATAGTATGACCTCTAATATTTAAATATCGTTGCATAGTAACACCACGTCCACCTGAAGTAGAACAACTGAATAATTCAACGTGCTAGTATTTACTCTAGCCACACCTACCCATAAAACGATATCCATCTTGCACTCCTTCCAGCATCACATTAGCCCCACCCACTGAATTATTTACAACTGCTTTGGAGTCTACTGGAGGCAAAGTTGTACGGCAAGTTATTGTATCTATGGCAACAGAGACTACAGTGCATGATGTCCCATCAATATCCACAGCAACAAGGGAGGGGTCATTTCCAAAGCCACGCCCCTTAATAGTGAGTAATGTTCCGCCATTAGCAGGTCCAACATGAGGTGAAACAGAATGAACATCTATAGCATGAGATCAGTGCATCATGGAATGTCAACAAATACAACCACATTACATATTGGGTTTTACCAAATACCATAATGAGCAGTTTAACGTCAGTATGTGGGTGGATCAGTTCATTGTACAATAACTGAATATATGTAATTATTGTACTATGACCTTTATGCTCAATATTAATGCATTGCTACACTCACATTATTCATAATCCATCATATATAATATTATATCAGAGCAGTGATATCTATATTACAGTATTAGTGGCTAAATTTACTTGATATAACTAAAGGACGAGTCACATGGTCACATCGGGGCAAAGCACACAGATTGTAGCTTCCTCAAAATGTAAAGGAGGCTTTGGTGTACAGTGTAATGTTTAATTCCCTTCCTAGGAGGTAAGAACAAATCTAAGGGTATATGCCCCTACCACCTTATAAATGCAACCCTCAACACACGAATGGAGCATACAATGATGAGGTTAATGACATACTACAGATTGACAACACAATAAGAGTACTGACCTGGGAATAATTCTATCATACTCAATCTGTTAGTATGGTCCAGTCTTAGTGATGTACTGTGGTTTAAACTCTTTCCTCTCTGCAGGTGACCAGTGTCCATCTTTACATTAATACGATCGTCATAGTTAATGAACACACTAGCATTGTATGATCCTGGTATCTGTTCTGTTACTAAACAGCTTACATAGTGTCGACCGGATCTATACTCAATGCCATAGTGATAATTGGTTACTGGGTCACGTAATTCACACAGCTGGTTCCCAATATAGATGCCTTGATAGTTGTCATAATACTCGTTACCATAGAAATAGATACCGACAACTTGTACCATACTACCAATGGGAGCAGCATCAGGTGTAACTGACTGCACCTATGATGTTAATAGAACTGGTTGACTTAACATCCTATTACTCTATATTATCAATTAGACAGATGTCTTGGCTTAGAGATAATGTACCTTTGAAGTGCGGTCAAAATTAAGGCAAACATTATTTATTTACAACCACATAATTATGTAAAAGGCATGGTATCGTGCAAGTGCTTTATAATTAACCATTTTGAATGGATAATAATGTACAAACGCTAATGTGTAAAGATCATTTTGGTGAACTGAAAATCTCATGAAAACCCTAAAATTATTATTTTATATTCATGAATCAGGTTACTGGTAGGTAGGCTTTGTACTGGAGTGTAATTGTATTGTTAACGATTATATTTAACTTTACTTGCAAAATTCATGAAATTTTTATCCCATGAAAATTTCTGACTACACTCAACCAATGATACCTTGGTAAGAGTAATATAATACTATAGGACTTAGCTGCTTGTCAACTTAGCACACCATGCGTATACAAATAAAATGTGACATCATATAGTCCCTCAGTATATCAGTAATAATATTTTGTGTGGCAAGGTTCATGTAGCTTGGGTTCCATGCACCCTAAAGTCTTGTTTATGCTACGTATGTTAGTTACTAAATTTGACAATTTGAATTGATGCTTTAGTATCCTACTGGCTGCATTACCTGAGGAGATCTCCAGTAATTATATTGGAAGTGAGTACCCCACCTCCCTGTGTAGCGGACCCCATTACTGATTACTGTAGTGTATAACCATGGTGACCATCGCCATGGATTCAATTCTGCACCCCAAGGGTATCGTGTGGTTGTACATAATATTCTGCTGGATGAGGTGTGGTACCTGCAACAGTGTTAGCAGTTTATACGTATATGTAGTTACTAGGGATGATGCCACAATATAAATTTTTATGTCATAATTATGTCATGGGGAATTATGTCACGACATAAACTATATTTGGTTTCACAAGCTGCAATAAATTTACATTAATGTTAAACAATTTTGTTTAGTCTGCAAAAATATTGACATTAATCATCAACAATACTTAATGATAACATT
The DNA here is from genome assembly GCA_963930835.1 of Spongia lamella. Taxonomy (NCBI): domain Eukaryota; kingdom Metazoa; phylum Porifera; class Demospongiae; order Dictyoceratida; family Spongiidae; genus Spongia; species Spongia lamella. The sequence continues at coordinate 10,420,133 of OZ005751.1, read as the reverse complement.
AACAATAACGTTGCTCAGTTTTCTTATTTTTTCTCTTGCCATATTAGCTTTTCATTACATCATAATCAATAAAAAAGAGTTATCTATGTCACGACATAAAGCAACCTATGTTATATCATATGTCACGACATGTTGCATGTCACGACTATTGTGGCATCCTTAGTAGTTACATCATACGTTACATGTAGTTAATGAGTAATACTCACCAATCCACTATACAGGGGTAATTTCCAATGAACACAAGATTGGCACCAGAGTAACTATCGGTACTGAATCCTTCTCCCCTTACCAACACTTTAGTGCCTCCCTCAAGGCTACCATAATGAGGAGATATCCTGTCCACTCCTATGCAGTATGATATATTATATTATATTATATTAATGTATACATGCAGTATCTCTTATGCATATCTCCCTATACTGTTCTGTTTTTAACAGGGTCACATATAGCCGTACACATCATAAAATGTACCATAACTCAGTTCAGATGATAAAAACATGATTTTACTGAATAAATAGTGACCTTAGCATATAGTCTCACGTACAATTTATGAATTGTATTTACTGCCAGAGACTATCTGCAAATCATATCCTCAAAAAAGCTTATCCCATAGGAGCATGTTTGCACTCTGTAACTAGCATAGTCACTCAATAACTGAACACCGTTAGCATTATACCAGTACTACTCTGTCCCACATTGTAATGTTTATTGTAACAGTATATTGAATTATACACAGACTATTATACACTGCAGTAACCTAGTCTCGTACCCAGACCCTTGAATAAGGGTCTGGTGACACGTAATAGAATTTCGTGGTTCCGATTTCTGCGGTCACTAATCAGATTCGAGACAACACTACGAACGTCACCCGCAATCTCAATTAAACATTCGCGCGGATGGGTACCATGGTATCCTATATTTGCACATTTTAGCGACTGTAGCTACCAGTCTGAGATATGCTTAGCAATTACGCGAAAGATATAGTAGTCTAAAGGTAGTTATATTTTGCACAACCAGACGCTACTATGGTACCACGCAATTTGTCGACTAACGTCACAATTTCTTGTATGCATTGGCGGGTGTACATTCGTACACTTGAACGGCTTCATTTGGAACCACGGAATTCTATTACGTGTCCCCAGACCCTAATTTAAAGGGTCTGGGGACGAGACTAGCAGTAACCATGGAGTCTTGCCCCTCCTTCTCAAAATATGTAACACACTATTATAAAAACGCCGGTAAAATGCGATGTGTTAACGTTCTAGCTATATGTATATATTATCGCTAACAATAAACACTCACTCAATGCGACTAGTCCGTGAATTAGTCCGCACACGACTATTAGGAGCAGTTGCATGGCTTCTCCTGCATAGATACTCTTTCCTTCGCTCTTTCTAAACGTTACTATGGGACTAGAGATAGTTCTACCTATTATAATACTAGCGAATAACAAGCCAGAAGAACTGTAAGTGAATCACATCACTGAATAATGTGACGTCATAAACCTATTAATTTTATCGAAATGTTTCGATACCCGTAAAATTCAGAATTTCACCCCTAGCTGTCCCCTCCAGGCTGGACCACTGAGTGTGGCGCCTGGCCGAATCTGGGTGGCCTGTAGGTTCGAGTCCCGCCTTGGAGTGGGTTTTTTCTTTAATTTAAAATTTAATAGGTTGTCCTACCCCATTTGATTTTAATAGGTTCCCATGGCTTTAGGTAAGTACATCCTACAGGCTAACGCCTTCTGTGTATCCTCTCCAGTGCCAAACTGGTAAAATTAGAAAAAGTATATACTAAGTTAGGTATTTCATTTGGGATTGCACGTGATCATTGTAACCAGGCCAGCTACCTAGTCTCGCAAGCCAGACCACAATTTACGCGCAGGGCCTTATCGATTAGAGATGATAAGCGGGCGCTTATCATCTCTAATCGATAAGGCCCTGCGCGTAAATTGTGGGCGCTTATCATCTCTAATCGATAAGGCCCTGCGCGTAAATTGTGGTCTGGCTTGCGAGACTAGCCAGCTACCCTGCGGCAATCATGAGGTTGTCACAAAATCAAACACGTAGCTTAGTGAGGCAGGCTACTGTGATGACCGAGGTGGGCAGGCAGTCTTGCGTGTATAGCCATACCATTTTTGCGCAGGGCGCTTATCGATTAGAGGTAATATGGCGCTTGTAAATCCCAATCGGTCAATTTGACAATTATTTCGATTGTGGGTTTGATAATTTGTAAAATATGAAGTTGCTAAAACCTTGTTGGGTTCATCATCAGAAAAAGCCAATATTTTCAATTGATGTTCATCCTGATGGATCACGATTTGCAACAGGCGGACAAGGAGAAGATTCGGGAAAAATTGTTGTGTGGAATTTCGCGCCAGTCAAGAATCAACAAGATGAGATGTCTAGTAATACTCCAAAAATATTGTGTGAAATGACCAATCATTTGGGGTGCGTTAACTGTGTCCGCTGGTCACCCAATGGGAAATGGCTGGCATCAGGTGGGGACGATGCTTTAATAATGATTTGGAATATCAGACAGTTGGGGCTGGTCAAGAGTTTTGGGCGGGAGGTACACGAACAGTGGGGTTGTCTTTACCAACTTCGTGGCCATGATGGTGACGTGCTGGACTTGGCGTGGTCGTCAGATGGAGCTTACCTGGCATCCTGCAGCATTGACAACAGCATAATAATATGGAGTGCCACATCTTTTCCTGACAAGGTCACAACCATTAAAGGCCATACTGGACTGGTGAAAGGAATCACGTGGGACCCTGTTGGTAAATATCTTGCATCACAATCAGACGACAAGTCATTGAGAGTATGGAGGAGAACTGATTGGGTAGAGGAGGTAAATGTTGTTTCTCCATTTCAGAATTGTGGAGGGACCACGCAGATGTTGAGACTGGCGTGGTCACCTGATGGACGTTATCTTGTGTCTGCTCATGCTCTTAACAATGATGGCCCAGTGGCAAAGATTATTGAGCGTAGTGAGTGGTCGTCTAGGATGGATTTTGTTGGTCATCGTAAAGCTGTAGAGGTCGTAAGATTTAACCCCAGGCTATTCTGCAGCGGTAGTGGTAACCAAGGATGTTTGGCTATTGGTAGTAGAGACCGTTCATTGTCTGTCTGGTTAACCAATCTTCGTCGTCCTTTAGTTGTGACACATGATCTCTTTGAAAATTCCATCCTCGACATTTCCTGGAGCAAGAGTGGTTATGAGCTAATGGTATGTTCCCTTGACGGTACAGTAGCCTTCATCAGCTTCTCTGCAACTGAGTTGGGAGGGTTGTTACCTCAGCAGAAAATTGACGAGCTGTTTCTTGACTTGTATGGCTGCACTAGTAAAGCAATGACCAGTGGAGCACCAGTGCTAATTGAGGATCCTGCGTTACTGCAGTTACAGGAAAAACCAGTCACAGATGATTCTATTAAAAGCACACCTGTATCAGCTGCTGCTAATGCTGCAGTAACATTTACTAGTCATACTGCTAAACAAGCTAGTATTAATGTGTCTGAACAAGTAGAGAGTCGTACTAAAGATGGTCGTCGTCGTATCACTCCATTAATGATCGTACAGCCGACAAAAGTAACTGATCATGTTCCGCTACCTTTTGGGAAATCTCTAACCGATGTTGCCATGGCCACATCTCAACCCTTTGTCACCACAGCAACAGCTTCTGTCATTACAAGTTCATCCGTACAGTCTAGCTCAGTGGATCACATGACCACCACAACAACACAGAGTAAGGACTCCTCACAACTTAGCTCTTTTGCTCCTCTGAATTCCTCACAGCAAACAACTCCCACTGTCACTGTAACTAAAACAACACCTACTAGTGAAGCTATTACTAAAGTTGCTAGTCCTTCTAAGACTGTGAAAACTGCTACTGTCAAAAGACCTCCAACAGATGATAGTAACACATTGAGAAGATCTAAGAAGACAAAACTTGCAGAACTGAAGGCAACTGCTGTCCCCAAGGTCACTAGTCCTAGAAGAGAGTTGTCACGGCAACCCAACTTGTTGACTAGCACATTGAAATGTCCAGACATTCAACCAATCGTATCACTTAGTCTTCCAACTACTAGCCCCATCACTATGGAGATGGATAACCAATTGACAGCACCAAACTCTGTTCCAGTTCTGCGGTGTCGAGATGAAGAAGCAATAAAATGGCAGACACAGATACTAAGTAAGGGATTGCTATTAGCGGGTAACTCTTTTGTCACTATAGTTGCCTGTGAGAACAGTTCTATTGTAGTCGTAGCAACTGCTAATGGTCGCAGAGTTGTTCCACCATTTCATTTGTCAGGTCGACCACACCTTCTCAGTTTAACTTCATCACATCTAATGATTGTAACCACAAATGCTACCATCAGTGTTTGGCACCTGCGTCACTTCACTAATGTTCTAGACTCTGTACCAATTACCCCCCTCAGTGCCGGCACCACATTAGTTAAGTCATTTGTCACTGACAAAGGCTCACCTATCATCTGTTTATCCAATGGTTCAGCTTATTGCTACAGCATGAGTATGAAAGCATGGGTGGGGCTATGTGATTTGCAGGGGAGCAACTCTTATCACAGCATCAACAGCAATGACTTGACCGGGCCATTGGCTGACATTCAACGACAAACCATCACACAACAATCAGCTAATACAAGTACAGCCATCAACCAGCAGGAGACATCTAACATTGCACAGTTGGAACTACAGATACTAAGATCTGCTCTACTAAACTCTCCCACAGAATTAGAACACTGGGTGATAGCTTATGCCAAATTCTTGGCAACTCATAATCGTGAAGAGTTACTTAAAGCACTATGCTATGATCTGATTGGTCCAACTGGCAGTCCATCCATGTTCCCCACCACTGGAGGGCAATGGAGTGATACAATAGTGGGTGTGTCAAAGTTATTGTTATTGAATAAAATAATACACATGATCGGTGGTCACGTCAACTTACAGAGACTGTACACTGAGTTAAAAGAAACAATAGATAAATAACAATTAAGTAAACACTTTTAGTTTTGTAATAATAACATGCACATATGGATTTGTTGTATATATTAGTCATCCAGTAGTTTTATAAGCCATGAACAAGTAGAGCTGGTCACAGTGAGGTGGTACATGAGGAGCAGTGGGTGATAATAATTCAAAGCCAAAGAAACGATACATCTTGCCAATGTTTGCCGACAATGGCTTAGGTAATGACTTGGGAAAGAAAACAAACCACATTCACAGCCCAACTCTTCTTCAGCCCTCTCCAGTAGTGAAATGAAACTAACATGACAAAAGGTAAGGACTAAAACAATATACCAGAAACACTTGCCATGTTCTATTACAATGCAATTGGTTGGCTTGTCTGTTGATGTAAATGTACATATTTCTCTCTATCACTAATGCCTTATATTAATGGTGACAGTTTTAGTACATGTACAAACTGTTACAGAATGAGTGATCATGAAGTCATTATCATCTCCCTGCAATGTAAATTGATACAAGGAGATTAGGACAAGTAAACAGTGAACATGGTATAAACGTAATAGTGAAAACTATTCCACCATTTAGTCTTGCAGGCCAGACTATGTTTAATTACTAAATTGAGTAGCACAAGATAACTGCAGATAATGCTACTCACTGGATGGTTACGTATTGGGCAATCGCCATCAAGCATGCATGGTTTAATTTATTGCACGAATATCATAAGCACATGCATGGAATTAGTAGTACCGCATATATATAGCAAGCTATATAGCTATATAGCTATACCATCTTTCTGTTAGAAGTCAAGTTACAGTGAACCACAAGATTCTCACTGATCTCTGCCGGACGGTCAAGAATTGACCAATAAGGTAAGTGTCTGCAATACGAGACAGCTGGTATTATGAGACTCTTTTGTTAACGTTGCAAATAACCACAGTTCATAGCTAAAACTTGCATAAAATCAGTACAGAAGAAAAAGAAGAAAGTGAAGGAAGTAGCTAGTAACACAGAAGAAAGTGAAGCTGAGTGCCCAAAGTGTGTCCTAATTTATGGGGAAACCGAGATAAATGGTAATGCTGTGACCTATGTGAAACATGGTTTGATTTAAAGTATGCTAATGTTTCAAAAACTAATATTCCTGAGGAATATTATTGTAGTGACTGTCTCTAGAGGACTTTTGTGGTTTTATAGCATCAATGTACCCATATATACATAAGTTTGTTAACATTTATACCAGAAAATTGAACTGTCCCATTTTATGATCCACTGTCTCATAATATGCAGCAATTACACATGAGAGGAAATGGTACAATTACATCATAGTAGTTAAAGCTACATGCTTTATTTCTTTGTAGTTTGATGCAGACATGTTGATGAAAGTATGTTCCAATTTTCACTGTACATAGTTTCTACATTTCATAGTAGTAACATGAAATAAGTTCTGCCTCAAAGTTGTCTCATAATATCACCACTGTCTCATAGTTACCCACAGTGGTCATGTAATAAAACCTTACAAGTTCTCATGATTAAATTATCCTTTGAACTTCATTTTTGTGTGGTTTAAAGTAAATGAGATGGTGAGTATCTGGATTAAAATTGAAGTCCCTGTAAGCTTCCTTTGAGTAGTAATATTGAAGTGTTCTCAAGTGTCCCATAATAGCAACACTTACCTTATAATAGCTAGCTAGCTTCCATGCACCTAAACCACGTGCACTGCATGCATGCATGCATGGTTAAGGTCTCGGTCGGGTTATAACTTGGGCACAATTGCCCCTGGCTGTGCTGCCTGCCCACTAGCTATTTAAATTCAAGTATATACAAGAATAAAACTAGCTAGCTATATACGAAGTAGAGTGGCGATCAGTCTCTGCAATAAAAAGCAAGGAAACATGCAAATGAGGAAGACAGAAATCCTTTGCCTTCACTGCATGGCTATATATAGCTACCGCATGTATCTGATCACATGCAATTACTGCATGGCCATGTATGGATACAGTTAGTTAGCTAGTGCAGATACAAATGCTACAAAATTAATCCCTATAGCTAATTTAGCTTAAATATTTACTATAGCATTTGTATATATCTGCATGTACCCATGGCCAGCTATGATGCATGGTAAATATAGACATGATGGCAAGAGATTTCTGTTTTGTTTCCTGGTGTTTATTGCAGACATTGATCCCTACTCCCTTTTTATATAGCTAGCTATATCATATTTTGTTGAGTAACCATGCAGCCAACTCAATGAGTATAACTGTAACTTATTCTGGCATATAGCTAGCTACTATATACTATATCAGTTAAATTGTTTTACAATGACCATGCATGCACCTTCCCATGCACTCTCTATATAAATTATCATTTCTGCTAAAAGTCGTGCAGTTACATCAACACATACAGTTATAGGTACAATGTAATTCTCCTAAGCTATAGCTATACATATATAATTATTATATAGCTACATAGCTGTGGCTATATAGAAGTTTGGTGGGGAAAGTTGGCAAATCATCAAAACCAACTTTTTACTTATAATATTATAGCTAGCTACCTTCTGACTGAATTTATCCATTTGCCTTGCCAAACACTCACAAGAGTAAATTTACCAAACTTTTTACCTGCCAAACTTTCCTGCCACATGTGGTATTATAGCAAGAGTCCATAATGCATGGACTCTTGGTAGTATAGCTATATAGTAGCAAATTAAAATAAAGTGCGTATAAGTATTAGTTTATGTATTGAACAGTCAGCTAGTATGAGGTATAGCTATAACTGGCTATGTATACTACACATGCACAGTCATATTATAATGGTTCAGTCATTATTACAACTCCAGCAGCAAATCTTACGAGCATATCCTCCCATGCATGCAGATGTTCCTGTAAGTCTTGGGCAGAAATCAGGATAATCATCCTGACACGCTATATATCACAATAGGACAATTAGTATATAACATTGCATGTGATGACATCAACTGCACAGGTAGTTATGATGACAATGTAGGACATGACACTAGTCAAAAGAAACACATAGGGTATAGGGGCAACTTACGGCGACATTGAATATGTGCATTACAGAATTGCTCTGACTTTGGACGTAGATCAGGATCACAATGATTATCAGGTACCACTACACCCATCTGGATACATTGCACCACACGCATCTGATATCCAGTTTGACATGTTCTGGAACACTATTATAATAGCTATATATATTAAAGAGTTAGTTGCAATTGTTTAATCATATTACCTTGCTCCACAGTCCCTTCCTCCAGCCAGTACCAAAAGGACCACTCCCACAACTGATTTGCTCATTAGGCATAGTAGATGAATTACAAAAACTGTTAGACGTTGTTTGATTGTTGTTATTAAGATCTATACACCTCACTGTACGCATCATAACACCCAAGGAACACTAAAAATGATACACAAAATCAGTCAGCTTAAAGTCTTTGCTTAAAGCAGGCATATTTCATAAATACGATTAAAATTCATACCAATAGTGAGCGCACACATAATAACTACATGTATAGCTGTGTCAGTTAATACAGACATCTAAAATGTGCCTATTGTACATGGTGGAAAAGTTTTGGGGGATGATGGGACAATTTCCCCTCCTGCCCATGATGTGTACTCTATTAAATGAGCACCTTTACATTACCATTCCAAACGGTCCTGTTTGCCAATCTGCACAAATGGGACAATCATCTGGATCAGCAATAGTTTCAACTGCTGGTGGTGAACATATTGGACAAGTTTCTAAGGAAAAATACTTTATAATGTCCACGAGTAGCCATTATGATTCTCATTACTAACGCTGCATTAAAGTAACTTCTCCATTAGCTGAGTCCACTAGATTAGTAGCTGTACAACGGTAAGTAGCAGCATCAGTAGGTCTAAAATCATCAATTCTCAAAACACCAGTGACAACTGCCCCAGTTAATGCTGTTGTCACAGAGATTGTAAACCGACCATCAGATACAATCGGTACACCATCTCTGAACCATACAATACTAGGAGTATCAACACCACTGGATGGGCAGTAAACTGTGACAGTTGTGCCACTATCAATATTAATATCTGTAGGTTGACCAGTACTAACAGTCATTTCACCAGGTAGAGGAGGTGGAAAAGAAATGGATAAAATCTGCGGTGGTCCTGCAAATGAGTACAAATCAGTGTTTACAACAGAATACATAGCTACTGTAGTGGTTAATTACAATCCTGGGTAGGATCATAATAAGCTAGTAGGCTCTCAATAAATAACCTTACAAAGATTTTATTGTGACACATTAAACTACAAACAAATCAATACACATTCAAGCTGATACCCTGGGACATATTGTTTTGATATACTCTTCCAAAACACTTCATGCCATGCACACATAAACAAAATGTTAAATGTGTTGTAGTGCATTTGTCCTCAGCCTAAATGATAATCTTTACTTGTTGACTGACGATCTATTTCACTGTAAGAGCCACTTTCAGCATATAATGTTTGTTGATTGTAAACCACCTATGGAGTAATAATACATGTGAATATATATCAGATCAATATTATCAGTCTGTGTAGTGTGTGTACGTGTGCGTGTTTGTGTGTATGTGTGAGTGTTCATAGCCCCTTACATGTAACTTGTTAGAATTTACTAATGACTGAAGAAGCCTTAATACACGATTTAGTGCTGGCACATCAGGAGGGTCAGAAGTAAATCGGTCCAGAAACTCAATCCCAATCACTATATTGCCACCATGAGCCTAAATACAGGCATATTATGTGTATTGACACTAATTAATTATGCTAAATAATGAGCACCTTGAGTTCAGTAATTCTGGACACATCAATGTCTAATTGTTGTTCTACATGTTTCTGTACAGCAACAAGGAATGATTCATCATTTACTACTAAATCGTGATAGTTCCCCAATAGTTTAAATCTGACCAACTGCTTTTGAGAGTCGGTAGAGGGAGAAGTGACAGTAAAGATACTTGACTGGACAGATAGTCCACCAGGAGATGTAGTAAATGTCAGTTGTAGATCACTGATTGGCTCATCCACACGCATACGTGTGAAATTAGCTATTCCATTGACAAATGATACAATGTAGTTACCACTGAGTAGTGACCTGTATGTACAGTAATGCATTATCCAGTTGTAAGTCACACCCTAATTAAGAGTCATCCACTAACCTGTTACGACTGCTCAGGTGAGCAGTACAATTCCAACTATTGATCACTCCAAGACTGAGCACACGATTATCATTAACATCAGTAATTTCAACTACCACATACACTAGATGACCGGACTATATCAAAGAACAAACCATCACCAAAACATAACCAGAGCAAACTATCAAAAAATTTCTGACACATAAAATTAATCCCTACTTTGACACGTACACATCTATTAACCATATTGACTTAACCAAAAGGTGATTTTATTACCTCAGTTATGTGCATGTAAAAGTTGATTGAATATGTAACACATAAACAGCTCCATGCATGTCAACTAGTTACCATTTTGATAAAACAGTTGTTTAGTTGTACGTATAAACTAAACAACCTGTAAATACAACCTAACATGTGCCAGAAGGAAGATCTTTGTTTATTTACTTTTAATGCTTAAAAGACAAATTTTATAGTGCTACTGATTCCTACAGTTATAGCTACTAAATCAACACTGACCACAGGTGATGGTTGAATGATCATTTTAATATTAGTAGGTATAGAATATGTCACACTTCCTGTCTCATTGTCTACCACCACTGACAGGTTCACTAATGGGAGGGGCTGTGGTTCTTGTACAGAAGAATTAGAATAGTTGATGGGAACTACTGGACTAGGAGGAGGAACAACTCCAGTTGCAGGAATCAATGATACTCTGGTGATAGTAGCATTCTCCACAGTAAGGTTGCCCGTCTGATACTGTAACAATAATAAGATCCCACATACTATGTCAGGAGCTTATGAGCCGCTGAAGGTGGTGAAGGAGCATGAAACTTACACTGCCTGCCGGGTGCCATTACAATCCAAATCTATTGCTAAATACTTTCCATAATATAAGGAAAGTAAAATCTTGTTATTTGAAGCCGTATCATAGATTACACATGTTAAATTTCAAACGTTGTGACATAATTTCATGGAACAAAGATTCATGCTCCTTCACTGCCTTTGGTGGCTCATAAGCTCCTGGCTACATACAGTGAACTTAGTAGATGCATTGCTACATATGATAACTGTGTGGTGAGATGTTACAAAAGTTACTGAGAATCTATGCAAAACCAATCACCATGTAGTAATTTTATTCTGTCCAGTAAGTGCATGTTTGCAATTATGAGTATGAGCATTCCACAACCAGCGCTAGTTACATTACTCATTAAGCAGCTGAGCTAGTATATAGCTAAGCATTATAGCTTCAGAACTAGCCAAGTATATATAGTACTACAATTTATTACAAGTGGGATTGTGTTAAGGAGTCCGACACTTGGTGAAATCTCATACGTACTGCCTGAAATCAACACTTGAAACCCTGAAAATCAGTCAGCTTCATAAAGCTGAAATTAATAAATTCTCATTGAGCACTTATTCTGCAAACCCTTGCATCCTTTACTTGGCTTGCAAGCAGCATGTGAACATGCGTCAACTTTGAAAGCTACTCATTTTCCAGTGAGACCTCGAGTGCTCATTCCTGATTAGTCTCAGGCATCCTCCATACCAAAATTTTAATGCAGGAGGTGGCAATTTCTGGTTAGTAAACTGGCTACCCAGAATTACCATAGCCATTTTAAGATCGCCCGACTACTTGTGGGTGCACAGGAACAACCCACAGGCAAAGTAGAATGAAGAACTTTTAGCATTCATGAATGTTTAGTAATTTGTATGGCTAGCCAAGTAGTGGTGAAAAGTGTGCGCATGTTTAAGCCAGCTTTCATCAAATCTAGTCACACAATACTCAGAATTGCAATCCTTCGAATATATAGGTGAGGCCACAATTGTTGAACCCTTACTGGCCTTGTGCCTTATCAGTTGTTTATAATTTTATACGTAAGTTACTTACAGCAGTAACAATGGTCTCTGCTATAGTGTTCACTTCCACTACTCTCTCAACCTCCATCATGTATTGCTCACTGTCACTCATAAACTGTTCCACTTCTTCAACATAATCCATCACAAAATCTTCCTCTGATGTTGGAGGGTCTTCATTCAGAGGATTGCTACTCTGTACAGTGATACAGCTGTATTTATATTAGTAGTAGTTAACAATGAAGACTTACCACAACAATATTCATCTCTTCAATTGGTAGTCCCATTCCATTGGTTAGATCAGCCTGTTGTTAAGTAATTACTTACATTACTATAATTATAGCTAGCTACATAGCTATGTTATGTGAATATGTGACCTGGTCTGCTTATCGCTGCAAAAATTTTGAGCTAATATTCAGTCTTTCAAATTTAACAACTCTTTCTCTGAACACAATATTTTAGCACAAACTTCACCATGTAGCTATGCAGAAAATTCTAAGCAATTTAATAAATCTCACAGAATTCAAATAGCACACACAGAACAAGAGATAGATACCATAATATGGATGGGTATATTTTGCGGTGATAAGACTGGTTTTGTCAGACCGGGTCACATATGTGATATTATGGTGAATATATGTGAATATGTGATATTACAGTGAATAGTGTAGCAGGGAATAATTATTTAAACATCTGATTAAATTATTGGAATGACACTGTTGCAATATGGAGAAAGAAATTTAAAAGAAATGGTAATTTCAGGAAAGAAGTAGTTTCATCATTATAAAGCAACGACATCCTTTAATTCTTCTATTAATAACTTACATCCCTTTCCCCACCCAAATCAACACTTTCACTGGTGTGTTCATCTGTCACTGAACCAAGAGTAACGGGTGATCCATTCTGAGGAGTATCTCCAATCTCTAGGGATATTGTCATGTTAACGCTACTCAGTAAGTTTCTACGTTTCCGTTGCAATGGAGTATCTTCAGATACAATATTTACTACTCTTATCATAGAAATGTCTATTCTTAGCACAAATGCTAAATACTCAACAAATCTATCTGACTCAAAGAAATCATCCAAACTGACAGCAATATCTAATGACACTTGAACTACTGGTGGTGTTCTTATCTCTATTGGATCACTACCCTTGATCACCTGTAGATCACATGATGTCACATGATGTATAATGACACAACTATATATACATACAAAATTAGTCATAGCGTAAGTGATCAATAATTATCAAACACATTTTGACTAACTGCTGTAACTCAACGAGTATCTGTCATACTGAATTCCAGTTTTCACCAATTGATAGCCCATTCTTTGGAAACCACTATTCATCTTTGTAACGTAATTAGATTTTCCGTGACATGTAAAAGCGTACGGGATGTCGGCAATCAATTATTGGACACGTGTACCAATATCGAATGCTGTACTTTTTCTAGTATGTATCAATTATCGGATAGCCATGAAACTTTGTGGCACAGTTTCTTATAGGCTAGATGGATCCTTTAGATATTTTTGCAGAATGTAAGGGATATTATGCCAAGTAAGCCATGTAAGTTTGGTGCTGTTATCTTTCTCTGTCATTGTGTTATAATGATACAGGTATTTATACTTGGCTGTATTTTAGAAAATCAGCTAAACTGGTGAAAGTAGCAACCTTAGTATGTCTTTAAATGCTTTGTTACTGGTTTGATGTGGATAAAAAGTGTTAATCCCCATTCTTTCACTGTTAGTTAAATCCATATACTATGTTTCTCATAATACTATGCACTTACGTTACGCATGTTTCAATACATGAAACCTTGTTTGATAATTGTTACCGTCTGATAATTGACCACTTATGCTAACATTGATAAGGCTTACTACATGAAGGAACATAGAATCTCTGTCAAAATAATTAGAACCAGTGCTATCAGTAAATGAAGGCATAAAATCATTGCCTGGTCGTTTCACTGCACGCCCATCAGGTGAATATTCAATATCTTTAGGCTCAATGAAGATACCATCCTATCATTAATATAACAATTCTCCTGTAACTGCAAACTTGTTAATGCTAACCCTATAAATATCTTTTCTTTGAGGATTATTATACCATATATGGAGTCTAGTGACATCATCAGGGGCAGCATTTAACAAGTGTATCCTCAAGTGTCCAGGTAATGATCCTGTCATCCATATATGGTAGTCTGTGTTACCCACAGCAACAAGTGAGAAGAATGTTGACAATCTCTTCAAGCATGTGTAGTATGTGCACCATCCTATGGTATAGTGTCGCATAAGGGGGACACAATGACATGTGCTGAGGGACTTAATGACATACACAGAGGTACATGTTGACATACACAGAGGTACATGTTGACATACCATGATCCATTGGTCCATTCATAAGATCAGTATAATTAACTGTTCCAGTATCTCCACCCACTAGTGCTAATGGTGACAGTCTTCTTGTCTCTGTGTCTGCATCCATACTCTCTATAACCATCATGTGATGCTGTAACCCTCGGCAACAGAATGCCTGCCAGCTGGGCTCCCATACACACCCACCATTGGTGGCTGATTTATCTCTAAATATGAATCAGCTCATATAACCATAAATTCAAGCAGCTTGATCCTCATAAAATAAGCTAAGATTGTATAGCTGGTGCTGTGAACTACTTGTATGCACACCTTATTCCTTTATGCAAAAACTTTAGAATATGGAAGTGCAGTTTTTATGTTAATAACTATGTGATGAAGGAAAACGGTTCAGATTATTATTTTATTGTGCAGTTAAATATGACTATTGTATGGATGCAGGCTGCTTGGTAAAGTTCAATATTGTGGAAGTCATACTACTAAACAAAATAGGTTCAATATTGCCTAACCCATATTAAACAACTGGAATACAAAAATAATTGGATTATTTTTGTTTCAAATTGTTTAGTACGGCTTAGGTGATATTCAATGTACCACTGAGCAGCCAGCATCAATATGCTGATATACTCGTTATATGATAGCAATAATTACCCAACATATCCCTTGGATATACCACGTCCCATGATCACATCTGACGGTGAATATCTATCCAATGGACCGGCATTTGCAAGCCATGTCTCTGGAGTACGACTTTCATCAAATCTGTAGTATAGGAATGCAGTATGGACATATAACTCAGTAATGATGTAAATACCTGAGCTCAGCATAAGGTATGATGGAGCTTTCAACTGGAGATGACCCTAACAATGAACCATCCATATCTCTTATGAGAGCATGTTTAGGACCATCACAATCCATATCCACACAATCCTGTGGAATAACAATATATCATGTGATCCTGTAGATCATGTGATCCATTACCTCTTGTACAATCCATTCAGGATCAGGAGGATAGAAATAAGCTATCGACTCTTTATTAGTGTTCAGTCTAGTAGAACTACTCATTTGCATGGGATGTACAGCATCAGGGGACAATGGATTATTCCCTATTGCATAAACTCCATAGTTATTGCAGTTGGTGAGGTTAAAGAACCGAGCAAATGTTACATTACTGACTTCTGCTACTCCATCAATCACTGGATAACCTTTCACTATAATAGTGGAATTACAGATGGATCACATGATGTTATTGTGACTTACTAAGATGCCATTTTCCAGTGCCATCCAGTTTACTACGTCGCTGGTTAAATGATGACATCATTACACCTAATTTGTGACTATGTATACTTAACGAACTGCTAGGTACAATAATTGATGGTCTACGAGTATCACATGATTCTCCTGGAAGATTACCGACTATCAATGATCGTTCTATTCTTATCCATTTCCTTCCCAAAAGATGTTGAACAGGATTAGGCCCAAATATGTTCAAATTAAAGCCTACTTTACCAATGGCTAAGATCATGTGACTAACAACAAGAGGACTAGCTATGGAGGAGAACACAGAGTAGTCGTAATGTTTTAGAGCTGTAAACCCGGCTACTGAGGTACAATCTAATGGTAGACCAGTGATTAATAGTCCCAATAGTCCACTATGAGCAGTATTATCCCAGAATTCAGCCTATATAACAGCATTAATAATGTTGTGTTTGACTATTAATATGATCACCTGATTCCCAATAGCAGGACGATTACCATCCACACAACTCTCTCCAGCAAATTTGTACCCAATCCTGTAGCTCCCTCCAGCAGCATTATGTCTTACCACCTGACCACGATCCACTTCAAATGTAGCAGGATAATCAACAGCATGATTGTCCTTTGGTGAATTAGGCTGTATAGTTGATGTTAGAATTGCTAAAGTATCGGTCAGCATGTTACTACTACCACCCAGTTTAACACTAGAGTCAGTGGTACGATAAATGACATTAGATGATAACTCTATGTGATTAGAGCTGTGTACACCAATAGCAGTATTGTAACCATGGTGAATTGAACTACGTAGAATGTAACTACTAGCTCCATCATCATTAAGGTCTTTAAAGGCTAAGGAATAGCGAGGGTCACGTGGTGAGAAATATCCTCCTTGACCACAATAACGTAACTCTATAGAGTCTATTTGAGCACGGCCGACTTGTAGATCACCGTACCTATCAGTGTAACGACCAACCAAAATACGACAACCATAATGATGTAATTCTAGTGGCTCTGATGGATCCTCTCCTCCTTGTACAACAATGTTCCTACTCAGTAATCCAACCTCTGGAGCCAAACGTCCTCCATTACCCCACCAGAACTTGGAGTTTAAGTTTCCACCTTCCACTGCTGGATCATGTGATCCAGACCAATCTGAATCTTCCAGGAAAGAATGGATCACATGATTATGATTTAGTGCTTGATCAAGGGTTACTCGGTCTCCTGATATATCCACAATTGTACGTACTTCAGCTTCATCTGGTTCATATTCAGATGGAGCTATTACAATTTCCTCTCCTACTCTCCAGTCCAGTCTAGACTGAGCTAGTGTGATTATAGTATCTCCTTGTGAAGCATCATTAGCTAATCTAGTCCATGTCACTGACCTCCTCTGACCTATCAGTGATGCCTGTACAGTACAATAAGGGATGACGTTACTATTCATTTTGTTGTTGACTCACATTTCCAAATATTCCTATAGCTTTTGACCCAACGTTCATCCTACGAGACAGAGCATAGTCGGGAGTACCTCTTACTCCAGTCAGTGTGATGATGACATTGTGATCAAATGGCATGGACTCCTCTCCTATTACCAGTTTACTATTAACACCATCTACTAGCACCTGCATGAAATCATACAATATCAATCTCTGCTGTAAGTAAAGAACTCTCCTGTTTAATCTACACAAAGTAATTGGTTAATATCAATGCCAAAATCATTACTAAAGCTTTAATAGCAGTGGACCTGTGGTGAATATGGAATTAGTATTTTATATTTCATCTACCAGCTTTTCTGACGACAACTATAACCAATTTACAACTAGCTACAGTCAGGGGTTCTGTTGTGATCGAGAAATATTTTTTGCAAAATATCAAATTATTTTTTCTCTCAGAAGAAATATTTGCAAGATTTGAGTGTATTATGTGCTAGTTACTGAATATTTTTGCTAATGCATCCCAGATAACAAAATTCCCATAAACAAAAACAAAAGAGTCACAATAATCTCTCACAATAGCTATATATGGTAAATGCATGACAAGTTTTATAGTGTTTCCAATTTTGCTCATAACAAAGTAACTTAAGTCACAGTTTGTATCATGTCACGTAACATAATACGTAGATTGATTTTTATAAGTTTACTTTTTATCTTTGCCATTAAATGTATTAACACATATAATCATTTTGTATACAGTTGCTTGTAGTTGATAAGTTTGAATCAGTAGACTCACCAGAGCAGCTGTAAAGTTGTAATCTCTTTCATCTTCAAATTTAAGCTCACCATACACAAACACCCTCCCCAGTGGTGGAGGATTGACATCCAATAACATTCTCCAAGATGAGTTGATCACAACATCTTCTCCCTCAATGGGAGCTCTACCTAGAGTAGTGTTCACCCAACTGTTACTGTCACTCCATCGACGATAACTGTCAAAATACAAGCAATAATTATAAATAATTAGTGTACGATGAAAATAAAGAAGAATTGACAACTGCTGCATGCATAAAAAATGAAAGGAGGACTCTACAAGGCTGTAACATAACACTGGCTAAACCACTTTTAACGAACTTCGGGTTACTGATTCTACATTAAAAATGAAGGTACTAATTCTCGAGTAATAAGCAAATCAGGTGTGGAAGGAATGGTTTGTTGGGTGTGGTTGCACAAACGAGTGTCATATAACTCGCAATGGCTGTTACTCAGGGATAGTGGTGCTGATTTCCTCCATCATTGGTTTGTTGATTCTATATAGTAAGAATGTAGTAGGTCAGTGGGTCTGTAATAACTAAGCAATAGCTTTTATGGCAAATTAACTGTAGTGTCTACAATTTTTGAGCAGTGCTACATGTAAAGAATTACTCAGTTGTCATGTACTCCTGGTCTTGCTACTCACTATTGTGAGTCTTGATGAGAACAACACATCATTCAATACCACTTTATTTCATACTGGTCATGGTGATATTAACCATGCATAATGATTTAGTGGCGCTTACTAACCAGTGAGGATTTAGAAGGTACTTATTGCTAATCTCTAATCAATATATGATAATGTCAGTATACATTAAATGGTGCTATCTAAGTACATGAGGCATTTACATTAAGTGTATCATTATCTAGTAGACATACAGTACACCCAGTATAATATGTAAAACAACAATAAGCGATTAATAAACAGTAGTAAAAGATGTATATAATGTTACTAACTTTACATCAATTGGTCCTCCAGGTCTTGGAGGGGAGGGACAACCAGAACGAGGGCAGGGTTCATAAGAGTAATGATACAAAATGTCAGAATTACTTGGAGGTAAATTAGCACCAGTTAGTAGGTAGGTCACTGTAGTAGGGTTAGTAGTGTTATCAATAAACCATGAGCTGTGAGGGAAAGATAATATGCAGTGTGAGTATAATACAGTTGCCATTATTATGAGGTAACTACGTATCTTTAATGAATTAAGCAGGTACATACATACATACTTTAAAACACAGTACCTTATAACCCACACTATAATAAACATTATACAAAAAGTAAACTAAAATGAATTGATATCACCATAGTAACTATCTTTATTACATCAAGCAGTGGAAGTAAAATGGTTCTTTTAGTATATAATGTACCACGTACATTTTA
This sequence comes from Spongia lamella, assembly GCA_963930835.1. Classification (NCBI taxonomy): domain Eukaryota; kingdom Metazoa; phylum Porifera; class Demospongiae; order Dictyoceratida; family Spongiidae; genus Spongia; species Spongia lamella. The sequence continues at coordinate 10,400,874 of OZ005751.1, read as the reverse complement.
ATTGTCAATTTATAGGCCTACCTCCCTGACCACAATAATCAACCTAAGAATAGTTTATGCATAGGAGTCAGAACCAGTGGGCAAGGGGGCATGTGCCCCACCTCTTAGTTTTTTCCATCACTCCATAGAAATGCCATACAACTTTATAATTTAGTGATAACTTGTTGTGCCCGCCGGTTGTGAAGTGCTTCCTATATCTGGGCTTTGGTCTCAAACCTTCAACAGGGCAAAACTTTCAATCTTTTTGTAGATTTGGAAGGGAAAACTTTAGCATTAGCAGTTGTTCCATTACATTTTTAATGCATTGATGATATGTTTGGATGGAAAAATTTTGAACATTTGTAAAGTTCACAATACCAATATTTTGTGCTATAGCTACTATTATTAATATTACAATGATTTAAACCAAACTCACTATAAACTATCAGTAGGGAGTAATGGTCGACCATTAGCACTGTATACTCCTCCTATCTCAACATGATCTGGTGTCTCCATAAATTCATGAGTTAACATCACATGATCCTTTTTCCTCATAGCATACACTCCAGCATTGTATGATGTCACGTCAACACGATGTTCAGGATCAGCATCCCACACTAGCTCATGAGGATAGCCTGAGGGTATTGTCACCATATATCCATCCAAATGTGTCAGTCGATAATGTCGCCATGGTACCACACTTAAACCAAATTCATTGATAACATTGACGTCAACATTCCTGAAAGTACTCTATTAAAAGTCATACAATTGATTCCAACAATGAAATAATTACATACATAGCTATTACATACCAATGGTCGAACTTGATTCCATGCAAGTCGTATGAAGTAGACTTCACTGGTGCATACTGAACCAGGGAATGATCCTACACTAAATGGCATCACTAACTGATTACAATATTGAGGTGGATGAAGCTCTGATGAAGGTGTGACCCATCCACCAACATGACCAGTTAAACTACCATCCATGTCCCAATACAACACCTAATAGAGGATGATAAATATCATGTTATTATTATTATTATTATTATTTGTAGTACCTCATGTTCCCACTGGAAGGCAGTCTTATACTGGTCAGAGTTTATGAAGTGCAATTGTTCCATCCAAACTTGAAATCCACCTTGTAGTATTCTACATTGAGAGCATGCCCTCAGGCAAGCAGTTCCAGGAGTATCAAAGTTCACAAATGTAACATTGCGGATAGTGAGTTGTGGAGTGTTTGGAGTTTTGATACCTCCAGTACCAGCTGGACTAGTGTTAATACTAGTGTGTGAAATGATCAAAGAGTTCTAGAATAATAAACAATTTTTATTACATGTATTATTAATATTGTATATGATTACTTCTATCAATGGTCCTCCCCATTCTCCATGAGTCTCCTGTATTTCCATACCATTGTCACGGTTATCTGCTACTTTAAATCCCACCAATTGAACATGACCAACTACAGACAGTTCTAAGCCATGGATACCATTGCTATAGGATACCAGATTATAAAACGTAGCAGTACTGGGTGTGGTTGCAGCACATCCATCAGCCTACAGGATGTCACATGAGATAAAATATTATTGTCATAGTAACTCACAAATGGAGTATAAGTCTCCCATATTCTGAACCCAAACTCATTACAAGTATGGGCAACATTATCAGTGAATGATCCTAGTGGTACTTTATTAGGACACACCAGTCGTGTAAATGATGCTCCTGATGGATTATCATCTAAATCATACCTATAATGTGCAATATATAGAATACATACACTATGGCAACAGCCTACCAGAATCCATATGCTCTAGAGGCTACTGCAGCATTACCAGTGAAGGTATTATTAGGATTAGTAATCCAGAACACTGCAGGGATCTGATCAGTGTTCAAGAGACTGGATGATCCACGACACAAAATCCCCAAATTGTTTATGTAACGATTACCAGTCTCAACACCATCCTCCTAATAATAGTATGGTAACTTTTATGTGGTGTCCTACTATTAAAAGCTAAATTGTAGACATACCATGTAGCTATCACAAAATTTTTATAGTAATTTTTTTTGACAAAGTAGAGGAAGGAAATATTTGATGAGTAGCTAAAATTTTGACAAATTGGATCAGTCATACAAACACCTGCTGAAGGAATGGTAAACGAAATGTTAAACGGGTGTCAAGTTCATCGATATTTAATAAAACATGCTTCCATCTTTAACCATCCACTTTATTATAGTAGTTATTTCATAGTATGTAAATCAATGATGACTGGATTTCAGGGCTTCTGAGATGATTTGTCAAGTGAGTACTAATTCCGGGATGGGTAGAGGCATGGTGATGGATGAATAGTGGGGTAGAAGGTGGAGAGGGAGAAACTAATATTATAGCTTTAAGGGATAAATGTTATCACCAAAATTAGCTAGCTACAAGACAAGATATCAAGAAGATGCAATGAGAGCATTTCCAGATCTTGGTAACCTAACTGATGCTCTCTTTATGTACGTGGCATTATCAGTAGTTTGACCTCACCTGGTTGGCAAAATGCCCTCAAAAAGCATACCAGTTTACCAGTATAGATTGTGTGCATAGATGGTTCTTAGGTGTGGTTATATACTACAACCATAATACATGTGACCTGGTCAGGGAGAACTGAGCATATCTATACATTGTTATCCATAATTTGAGAAATATCAGTTTGAAATGCTACTTGGGTTTTGATATGTAAGTTTTTCAACTAGGACTGAAGATCATGACCCTAATTCTGGTCTAGGAAATTCACATATCTGCACCTTGTAATATTTCAAAAAAATATTAACTTGTCTGTGTGGAGGAATACTTTGTATTCTGTGCGAAAATTTTCATGCCTACATTAATTTTAGATTATTTTGATGCTAGCCATAAAAGATTTGCACAGGAGACATGTGTACTGCTTCTCTAGCTTTCATTAAACAATAGCATAAATAGTTGCTACTCAGATATGCTGAGTTTTGATATTCTTTCAGCTGTCACAGGTTGAGTAGGGTGTAGAGGATTAGAGGTGGTAAGTGATGAGGTGTTAAGAGTGGAAAAGCTGTTATGTATATATAGACCTGGCACACTATAAGTCGAAGGAGACTGTAAGCAGGTATTTACCCATACCATGATAAAGTATGCAGGAATTATTCATAACAAAATAAATAAATGGCTTACCACAAAGAACATGTGACCCTTTACATCATAGCCTACATTACCCTCGATAAGCAATTCATGTACACCATGAGTAGCAATAGCTCTATTATTTGAATGATGAATGGAACAGTGACGAATGTAAGATTCTCTCATTGATCCAGTCAAGTGAAAGTGAATGGCATAACGACCAAGTCGGAATGCCTGACCTCCATACCGTACCTCCGTATGTTCTATCCTGTATATATAGAGGTATACAATAATGTCACTGTTAATGTTGTCACCGGTGCTCACCTGATGGGAGTGGGGTGGGGACCACTACGATGTATCATAATTTGTGATCCATACTGATCAGCTCCTAGTTCATCCAAACCAGTTCCTGTGTTCAACCGTGATCCTTGTACTACCACATTATGGGATAGTAACCCCACCTCAGCTCTGTAAATGTGTAACCACACTGTATGACATACCAGTGATGTAATAATGACATAATACCTAATATCGATAGAATGACCACCAGTGAATGATTCAGTCACTCCATGATGAGTGTAGTTCAGTGGATGGGATAACATTATTGTATAGCCATTGTTAGTGACCATGGAAACAAAGTTAGTCTAATACAAGAAGGTCGAGCTAAAAATTGTTTATATCGATGTCATGACAACTGACCTCGGTCTCATTACCATCTTTAGTAGTTGATGCAATGACAATTTGATCACCTGATATCCAGTCAACAGGTTCCAGTACATGTAACGATGAACTGTTTTTATTGGCTGTTTGAGCTAGTCGTACCCATGTTGTATTTCTAGGCCGACCATGAAGATCCAGTTCACCTTGTCTGACAGCCAGTACCTAAAGGTAATGAAATTATAGTTTGTAGTATTAGGAGACAAGTCACATCATACTTTAGCACCATAAATTGGTATTTCAGGATCATCAATGGTTCCATGTAAAGTGATGGTAGCTTTATGAAGGAATGGTTGATTTTCTGTGCCTACCTGTTAATATTATACATGAATGAGTTAAAATTTTTCACAATTTACAACTGAGCTCAACATATTAGTTGCGCCATACCTGTAATCGACCATTATTGATGAAGATGTATTTGGCTTGCAGGTGTAAATTTTGTGCGTCTTCAAAGATCAAACAGCCTTCAATTACCAGTAGGTTTAACACTGCTGTATCAATGTCTAATATCACTGTTTGTCCTGACTTGATGTAGACACTCTCCCCATCAGTGGGCGGAGCTGCTCCTCCCCATGTGTAAGGACTAGACCAATAATCAACATAATCAAAACTGACATTGTGTAACATCACTGCACCCCTCTCCCTTATTACAACATTCACAACTGCACCAATCACAGTACGATGTTCAGAGCTGCGACACATTATCTGTGTATTACTGGGGGTAGTAATATTATACCATACACACTCAGCGGTATCTATAGTAACAATGATGTCATCGGCAATTAATAATGAGGAATTAGGAGGTAAGAAATCATTTCCACTAATGGTCACCATTGTCCCTCCAGCAGTACCCCCTGCTGAAGGAGTGATGGAGGTCAGTTGAGGAGTAAGAGTATTGTTAAAGATGAAAGGATCATCAGCAATAAATGATGATCCAGTAGAATAACTCATCATCAAATCACAGCTAACAACTGTCAAAGAGGAATGATTAGTTGATAACTGTCCTAATTGACATTCAATATCAGTGAGGTTGGTTGTTATAATATCACATGATACTCCACATATTGTTATCATCACATCACTATCATTATTCAATGGAAAACCATTACCGTATAAGGAGATAATTATTCCGCCACCAAATCCAACCATATTAGGAAGAAATCTTTTTATAGTAGCAGTATAGGTAATTGTAGATAGTGTAGAGGATGATGGTAAGGCATTACCCATACCTGTTATATGTACAGTCAGTTGATATATACCAGCAGGGAGATGTGGTAGTGTACAATTGATGGTATCATGAGACACACTAGTGACATTACAACTGCTCACAGGATCACTTATTATCATTACTGATACAAGATTTGTATCATTGGTAAACCGATTACCAGTAATAACCAACCAATCACCTCCTTGTGTACTGTTGATATTGGAAACAGTTATATCTGTGATCATTGGTGTTACCATGGTAGCATATGAATATCTAACAGTATTTCTAGCACGAAAACCGTTAACAAATACTAACAGTTTACCACTCCTCTCTCGATTGGATGATTCTGTAATACATGTGATCAGTGAGTATTGTGATGATGTAATAACACAGGGAATTCCCTTAACTGTCACTGAATTCCTTGTTGCTATGTTACTAAAGCCATTACCATGGATACTGATTTTGGTACCTCCAGCTAAACTACCTATATTAGGAATTACATTGGTTACCATGGCAGCAACAAATACATAAGGATAAGGAGATAGGTTACTGGCAGGATGAGAACTGTTTCTGATTGGTCCAAATTGTAATGAGTTAACTGTAGCAAATCCTTTTCCTTTAACATGAACATCAACATGATAATATCCTGATTCAGCCACACCCACAGTACACAATAGTTGCTGTACACCATTACGAGTAGTCCTATGATATGTTACTGTGGTGCAAGGTATCATACCCTCTAGCCAAATGTTTACATCACTTATATGACTTCCTGCAGGTACAGTGCTGACAACCAGACCATGTCCTCTAATTATCAACTGATCATCTGATGTCACATGATCATCCTAATAGAATACAAAAGGCCACAATACTATATGTGACCATCTCAGCCTAAATGAATTGTACACCATGTCAACACTGGGCGAAGTAACCTGTGAAATCATTGCAGAGTTGACGTTGCCAACAAAGCTTCTGTCAATACACCTCATTGGACTCTAGTGTGGTTCAGGCCTATTGTGGCTACTTTGATGGTCATAATTTTTGCCGAAATGTATTTTGGTGTTTTATCTCCCAAGCCCATCCCTAAATACCCCATCTGCCTTTGCATACAGTTATCAGCAATTTAGCAGGTAAATTATATAAATAATAGCTGCCCTGCAAAATACTTTATATACACATAACTGGAAATTTGATGTGAGGTGTGAAAGTGAAGACAGTCTCATAACAAAATACTAACCTTTACACTAATAAGTTGTGGAATGACATCAGAATGATAAGTAAAGGAACAACGATTAGATTGACACAAAGCTTTCACAGGTAGTTGAATAGATGATAAAGATGATAAAGGGATTACTGTAACTTGTAACTTCATCCCAGCATCACAGTGTCCTGATACAGCACAATAGTAATAGTATGTTCCAGGAGCCAATTCTTTAATAGTCACTGAATTATCGACACTAGGTTCTGCCCATTCATACAATGGTACACTGTTAATGTCACAGGAGTCAAATTGTGCTGAAGTCACCTAGGAGTGATAGTATATCTGGTACATAACATTAAGAAGTTCGATACATTTTAAAAATGCTACCAACTATAACTACATAAACAGCTACCTGATGCAAGGAATGGTAACCATTCCATGCAAAATTGAGGGAGTCAACTTCAGATATAGTTAATGGTTGATAATCTTGTATTCTCCAAGGAATAGCATGAGTGATTGAACCAACAGTGAAGCCACTACCATCTTCATCCACACCTCCTTCCACATGTACAGTTATTCTCATGCCAGCATTACAGTGACCACTGACAGAACACACAAAATAATGATCACCAGGTGTCAGTTCTGTGATGTACACCTCTCCACTGTATGTTGGTTCAGCTAGCCACTCCCTCACCACCTGCAATAGCCACACCCACAACAACAATATTGTATAAAACTATTATAAGCAGTTTGCAATACCTATAGTCCCTTAGTGTAAATTAATTTACCTTTCCAAGAGCTATAGAATTTTCTCCAACAAATTTGCAATCAGTCACTGCATCAAGTGATGTCATCTCAATCAAATTATGTGCTACACTGCCATCCCATCTGAACACTATGCCTGTTCCTGCGCTGATGGTGATGTCATTATAATTCACACCCAATCTCCAATTTATGATATGCTCAGTACCAACCTTGACCTGTATAATATCACATGACATCATGTGATGCATTTATTATACTTAGGGATCATTCACAATTTTCAACATTTATGCAAGCGTACAAAGAGTTAGTTAGGGGGTAAAATTGTATGTATGAAAAATGTTGATATAGAAAAGTATAGTGATCATGTGACATCAGCATTTTCAGAGTATGGCTTATGGTAGGGAGGAGGGGGTTAGTAAAAAGACTACTCTTTGTATGCTTACATAAAAGCCAAAAAGTGTATATAAATGATTCCTTACAGTCATCTTGTGGCCATTATCACAATTGCCAGGAACACTGTCAATAAAATAGTAAGTCTGTCTTGATGGTAAGTTTATTGTAACACGACCATCAATTCTATTAGCTGCCCACTGTCTGATAACATCCCCCTCAAGATCACATGACTGGTAGACACTCTTAGTAACTTGTCGTATACCATGTGATCTACATAAAGTTGAGATAATACAATAATCATGTATATTGTATTAAACACTCACCCTGTCCATTCTATTTGTATTGAAGTATTGTTATCAATGATGACATCATTATTAGTAATGTTATCCCATGTGATCACTTGTAGGTGTGTCAGTTCTTGTACATTATTACTCACACCCTCTACTATTAACCACACTGGTTGATCAGCTGAGTTGCCATAGTGATGATGATCAATAATCACATCATTGGCAAGGGGAGTGGCATACAAGCTGACCTCATCAAGGAAGCCAGCAAAATGTGTCAATAATTCATTGGATGAATTGAGTTCAATACCACCAATCAGAAGATCACCAGAAAGGGCGGGGCTATAATGCACCCTTGAAGAACCAACCAATGAAGCATCAATAAATAGTTGTATTGTTCCATAACAAGCTGTTCTATTATCGATAGTGAAGCAATCACTGCGATTAGTAGGATCATCAATTAAATCTTCACTAGGTAATCCAGTCCTATCATCAACTACTCCATTATCAGTAATATAATTGATCACTATATGAGTCCAGTTGTTACTGCTAACATTTAAGTAAACATCAGTTGTAATAATGTTCCAAACACCTCCTGTAATGTGTGAAGAATAGTCATCAGGGACTACTAGGCTACCATTACATGAAGAATAATTGCTACATTGTTCTTCCATTGTGATGAAGGGACAGTCCCTAACAGCTGCATCACCTGATCCTGAATTGTCATTCTCACCTGATCCTAAAATTGAAGTGTCATTGTCACCTGATCCTAGCCACACCTCCCAATAACCACACGGATTAATCATCACCAGGTAACCACTAACAACGTCACTATCATGTGATGAAATCATTATCTGATAACCCCAACCATTTCTCTCCACTCCTTTAATCCAAAACTCCATTCCAAATCCATACAGTTGATTTAGTTGTGGGTGGTATGGAACACGGAGATATGAGGCATTAAATAGAATACTTTGATCAGTCACATTGTTACCTGATATCCCATACTGAGCTGCTAATATACCCAATGACGGTACAGCATCGCCATGTGAACCAGTGGAACCAAGATTGGGGAATACAGTTGGATTGGAATGCAGATATTGTCCATCAGCAGAATAATGATCTTGTTGCATATTCCAGTAACCCAGTGGATTGGAATGTAGTACTAGCGAGGAGTATCCATCATCTCGAGCACTCCTAGTAATACAGGTAATGTTTCCTAGTTGACCAGGAGTAGTTGCTATGGTAGCATATTGTACATCACATGGAGTATTGCCTATGAATACTGTAGTGTAACTAATGGAATGGGAATAGAAATCGAGTGCTGGAATTGATATTTCTGTTCCACCTTTAAGAGATCCTTCGCTAATTGATGTGAACATGGAAATCTGTGGGTGGTATTCTATGACACTGTCATTTACGGCAGCAGTAGCCACACCCTGCCCCGTAACATGTAAATTTATTGTATATTTTCCCGGAAATAGAGTGGGTGTGGTACATGATAATGTAGACACACCTCCTATACCACCAGCCATCATTAATGATGATGATACACATGCAGCCGTTCCTATAGCAATCATGTGACCTGGATCAGGTGATCTCATATTTAAAACGCTGATAGAAAGGAGCTGTCCTTGCACCAATTGAGTAGGATTCACTTTCTGCACAACAGGAGTTAAACAAGAGGAATACTTGTAGTGTAAGCTTGATGAAGTGGAGGTCATTTCATTAGGACAATTAGTGAAACTGCATGATACAGTAACATCAGGCTGGACACCATTAATAGTGATAGTAACAGGAGCTACTTCACTATCAATCATTGTGACATTAACTGAACCACGAAATCCTATGATAATACTCTATTACACTAGTATATCTATTGATCAATGATGGCCTCACCAATATGAGCATAACCTTCAGCAATATAATAGTAGAGACCTGGCTGTGTGAATGTGTAACTATATGATCCTGTAACAGCTTGTGATGATCTGAAGCCATAACCATTATAATGATCAGAAGTAGCTGAGGACACCTGTTAGAAATTAATAGGTAAAAATTACAGTTTTTAACTACACACTCAATTATAGTACAGCTGCAAGCGTCTACTTAATTATGCTTGTTTACAGGCTCTTGTTAACAACAGCATTTAGCTACATGGCAAAGCAGCTGAAGAACATTGACATGTATTTCTCTAAGTTGCATATATACCATATAACGGGTTATATTCCAGGGGGTGGATCCAGGATTTTCTGAGAGGGGGTCTGAATACAGAGGTGTATCTCTGATGCAGGGGGTCTGGGGGGCACTCCCAGAAGCTATAGATTTTAACACTGAAATCATATCTAATGCAATATTTAGAGCATATTTAAGTAAATATAAGGTTACGTAGGATTTAACCAAATATGGAGACTACTAACTTTGGTAGGTCCTGACAGAGAAATACTATGCAGTTATGCACTATGCAAATTACTTGTCATAATACTTAACAACCTGTGCTACATTTCTCTTTGGTCCAAATGTACTGCCAGTCCAACTCCAGTTAACAGTGTCACCAATGGTAACAGTGATGTGTCGAGGATTCCACATGTAGCCTAATCCATACTCCTCATTATGCCTGTAGTTATGGTAACTAAATGAAAGCATTGTGATCTATCTATGTAGCTACATAATCTGATGACAGTGGCATAGCTAGGTTTGTGCCAGCACCTTTCCATAACTACTTATTAGCTTATAGATCCTGCAGTAACACATTCATAGTTATTCCACTAGGAGTTAGACAGTCACGTGCCCAGCTCTTGGCTGTATCACTGGATGATGATCTCTATGGTCAGTTATCATCGTCCATTTATGCTACAGATACTTAAGCCCATTATATACACCTTACTACATACGTATAATACAGGTAACTGGTTACTTAATCACTACAAATGGAAAACTTACGCATTATTATCCACTGTGTGAGTGACAACATTAGATTGGGTGGTGCATGTGATCCCTGTGGCTGTAACCATGGAAATGTCACACTGAGTATTGCCAAGTAATATAGTAACATTATCATATTGTCCATTAGAGCCAATCAGATCACTGCCATTAATAGTGATCACCTGACCTCCAAACCATGATCTATTGATGAAGCCATACTAGTTGGTGTGATACTCTATCTAATGCCTCACCCTTCACATGGACTCCATGAAGTAACATTCATATTGTATGTAAATTGTGCATTGGAGTGCGATTGACCATGTTCAGTAATGACAAATAACACATCCGCTACCCCTGGAGGGTGGGGAGATGTGACACAGTCTATGCTGCTGTCAGTGATACTGGCTATATTACAAATAGCATCACCAATCTACATAGGTAGTTGTCATGGTAACAACAGTTATCCAGTAATAATAACACTTACCATTACAGCTACTAGTGAACTATTTGTTTCGATGGTAACAAATCCTGATCCTGTAATAGTAACAGAATCACCTCCAGCAGCACTACCACTAGTTGGACTAACTGATGACACCGCTGCTGTTACACTACTGTTGTAACTGAACCCTCCAACGACTGTATCTGTAAATTGTAAACTGTTGTCTTGACAACAAGTTGCTGTCACGGTAACATCAGCAGTACCGACAGAGCCCATTGATGTACGACATGTAATGTCAGTAGAATTGATTGATACTATGGAACAATTGTGACCATCAATATCAACATTAATTATCCAATCAGAACAAAGCATTGTAGTATTGGTCACAGGACAAGTAGTTGTGTCTTGTAAGAAGCCATATCCACTAATAGTAATAATGGTTCCCCCGGCAACACTTCCACTGGCTGGTATCACATGAGCTAAACTCATTGTATAGTTGATATACAGGTCATCGGGTACAGTAGCTATCCCATAATTGAGTACTTCAATGTTTAATGACTTCTGACCAACCTGCCCCACCCCCAGGGTGCATGTGATCATGGTAGCAGTTGATGATGTAATGTCACATGATACATCACCAAACTTTACAATATTCTCCATGGCAACAATACTAAATCCACTACCAATTATAGTAACATGGTCACCATGGCTACCTGTTGTGGGTGTAATGCTGGTTGCCATGGGATCAAGGTCCCGTCCATAAATGAAATAACAAGGGTCCAGTTTAGATGATGACACATAATATAAAGGATGATTACCACTACAACTAGCCATTACTCCATTAACTGTGACATGAACCTATAGTGAGATCATGTGATCCAGTAATGATATCACAATATGTATACCTGAGGTGTGGTCTCCACTGTACGTAATTGATGTCCTGGTATTGGTCGAACAAATAGTCCACCTGGTTCCCTCTATAATCATGTAACAGTAGAGTATGTATGAAATGTAAACCAACTTTTAGTAAACCTGAATGTTTGGGTGTGATAATTATTAACAACAAATTGAAGCTACTGTGAGAGTTATTGATTAAACTCTGCCACCCCACGCAAAAAATAATAGTTATACTCATGTTGCAGTAAATACAGCACTCGCGGTGGGGTCTCTTGGCAGATACAGCACTCGAGTCGACTACGCCTTGTGCTGTATTCGCCACTCAACCTCATCCCTCATACTGTATTTTCCGTATGCATCCACAACTAGCGTATAATTATTATATTGGTTAGCTAGCTAAAATGGCAAGCAGTTAAACTAGCTCTCAATCAAAGTGTTGTTTTACTGAAAGACTTTACATTACTGAAGACTTGTGGCAAATTGGATGCAAGAAGCTCAATGCCTTCTCAAGATACAAAGCATCCGGTATAGGGCAGTCTTCTTTTATAAGCATGGCACGCCCACTTTTACAACTGAAGCGCTCGTCTTGTTAGTAATGTACAGCTGGTTTAACAGATTTTACTGTGAAATTAAATGGTTAACACAGCATTACCTTGCTCTTCTTTCGCAGTAACTCACAATGAGCTTCATTACTAAAGCCACACCCATTAATACTATCTTTAGTAAGATTTCTAAATCCAGTCACATTGGTCACCATTGGACAAATACATATACAACTCAGCATCATTACCTCATAAACAGTAACTTGAAGATTGTCACCACTAAGATGTGTTTGGTTAATCACTAACAAGGGGCGATCTCCTGGTAGTGAATCAAAGCGAACAATAATTCTCCTCCCCAGACAATATTTATGATATTTATCATGATTTAGTGGTCTGTCTATCCATATTGTTAATGTTCCAATGTCAGGAATTGTTTGTAGCAAGGTTGCTTCTATCTATACAATTTTCACATTTTAGATTATAACTACGTTGATTGTTTTACCTCTTCAGGGGTAGCGTCATATGGCAATACAGGGGTTGTATGGTCCATTAAGGTAATTGCAAATCCTCCATTTATTGCCTCACTAGCATTTTGTGTTACCACAATATCAATCACTTGTATGGCTGCAATAAAACTGAACAGGTAATAATTAGCACATAGTGTAACTATGGTTACCATCAGTATGTGCATCAGTATGTACAGTCATGATGGGTATCACATGATCACAAGTAGCAGGTACTATCTCCATGGTAACAGTATAGTTGATAAAGGTATCGTTGTCATGGTTATCATAAGTGATATTAGCAACATTGACATCAATGAAGTCAATAGATATTCCATTGGGCTGAGCTGGACTAGTGTGCTGTGGAGGGAATATTCATAGCTACACATATTAAAATTGAATAGGGATTGATCTTTCAGTGTGAAGTACAAGGAATAAGATTGTACCATCAGATAATAAAAACTTGTATTTAGGCGTATTTTTGGAAACCATAGTTTTCTTTGTTAATCCATATTTCAGTACTATTGATTTATGTAGGGCAGAGGCGTAGCCAGACCCGGGCATGCCCGGGCATCAACTTACTTTGCCCTACCATCATCAAATCAGACCAAAACTTAAAGGAAGCAAATAATGACTTGTCTTGTAATGCTAGTAGCATTATCCTAATTTTAGTGGTGAATCTAGTGCTTGATAAACACTCGGACTGAAACACTTGATAACACTCCGACTGAATTCATTAGAATTAAAATAGCTCACGAGATATGCATTTAAAATTTTTAAAATGGAGGCAAGGCAGTACTGGAAATTTGCGAAATGGCCTCGGAAATGGCCATAGAAGAAATACATGGTTCAACTTTTAGAGAGAGTTACAGAAATACAAGTAAGTGACTGAATTAGTTAAGCTTTGTTTTCTTCACTCCCGTTTATACAGCTCATTGTGTGATCCCAACGGCCGAACCCGCCAACGATATGCAACGTGGCTAGAAGAGTTAAGTGATAACTGCACATCAACCGTCTTTGTCTACGTATGGAAACGAAGAAATTGTGGATGTATGTGAGACTAACCCCGTAAAAGATGTTTTTCGAGAAAAGACGTCAGGCATAACTTTTGAATTTCTACAGCAGTAGTAACTACAAGACTGGAGCACCAATTGTTGTCTTTGTGTGGCTGATATCAGTGAAGGAAAGAAGTCTTGCTCGTAGCTTAGATGTATGTGTGGCACACATGATCATCTGGATGCATTCCCACAATTGATAGTTAATAATTCATGCACTATATTTCGTAGAATGGTTCAAGCAGTTTGTATAGTTTATGCATTAGTTATACACCTCATGCTGTTACACTAGATTAGCTATAGCTAGTCATGCCGTACTTGCTAACAACAACTATTAATAAATGCACGTATGAACCAGCATGGTATAGATAGCTAGCTATATACAGTAGTGTATTATAAAGAATTGTGTGCCTGGGCATCAGGTGAAGTCTGGCTATGCCCCTGATGTAGGGGGTTACACTAAGATCAAATGTTTCAACATAAAGAGGTAATACAGACAGGTCAGTGATTGTAGTTCTCCCATCTACCAGTGATTGTATTAATTTTCTCATACCCAATTACTTGAGCAGAGCTGATCAGTAAGGTAAGAGCACTCTATGTAATAATGTTCTTAGAAAGCAACTCAATTATAGTATGTGAGTACGCGTGTATACATGTATGTATGTATGTATGTATGTATGTATGTATGTATGTATGTATGTATGTATGTATGTATGTATTGAGGTTGCAACCGAGTCAAAGGCATCGACCTGGATGACCCACTGACTCATTAGCTTAAACCTGCCTGTATGATGATTGGATTAAGATATTAGAGAGTGTTACAAACCCAGGTCAATTATTAGCTTGATCCAGTAACCAACATGGCCTGGAGAAAAGTGACCTGACTGATCCGACCCAACTCAGTTTACAACTGGTGTGTGTGTGTGTGTGTGTGTGTGTGTGTGTGTGTGTGTGTGTCATGCACGCATGTGCGTGTGTGCTTGTGCATATGTTGCATAGTTAACATAAACTCAGCTGATTACAGGAGTGTAATAGCACACACAGTAAAGCTCACATGAATTAATCTCCTGATGTATGATGATAATGAAATCTCATCAACTTGATAACCATTACCATCAGCCGCTGGATCAGAGAATAGTCCAATTGTAGTAATCTCAAATAATACATCATCAGTAATAATAGTGTCCACTAGTAACTGATGAAGATTAGTACATGTATAGTGCCATCTAATACAATAATAATTGATTGTGGGATTACATTATTGCACGACTCACTGATTATCATCCATGATATCATCAACTGATTGGCTACTGAATGAGTGCAGTACATTAGAACATGATGGGTTACCATATGACGTCACTGGGATATAATAACAGTTACTGTATCCACTAAGTGATAAACGCAACCCCACTGGTACCCCCTGGGGAATCTTGTAAGCAAAACAGAAGAAGGGATACTCATCACTAAGCAACCTACGATGAGATTATTTTCATAATTATGTAGTTATATAAGTGTTAGACAACTAGAGAATGTAAACTACTAACATCTCATATTAAAGGAATCTTGCCATTGTGTGATCCTAAAGGTAAGCCTAACTCACAATGGCAAGACACATACATGTAACAGCATAGGCTAGTGTACACCAAAATGTATTGCAAAGCTTTAATCTAATGTGACTATCTTACAGCTACGTATGTTTGCACAAAACTGAAATACTTTTACAAGCTTATAACTGGCATGGTACATATTTCTAGAGGACATTTTCCTGACCTACAGTCAAACAGAATGGCACTTATAGAGGGTACCAATTGGGTGGCTATGACCTCAATTTGCTCCTGTTGTTAGTTGGACATCTACGTGGCCATAATATGGTATGGGTGAATTGTGGCTACTTTTGATGGCCTTACCTACCCCCCTCCCTATCCAGCTACCCACCTTCACTCAAAAAGTTGACTTCGTAAATTATGGGAACATTGAGCAGACCAATACACATGCAACAAGAAGTAACACTGATATTTTAGAAATTATTTTTGGAAGGCTTAATTTCCCCTAAACTATGTACATGAATACACCAGCTAAAGAGATGTGTACTAACCCCTCTGAAGAGTCAAATTGTAACAATGCCCTTCCTGCAGTAATCTGTAGTAATGTCAAACATGAATTATGTGTTACATTATTCAATTGCTCACATAAAGTGATCTACGACCACAGAATGGGTCTAGGGTAGTGATGGTCGGTCTAGAAGCTCCCCATCCATCCAAACCATCACCTGATGCATTCTCAAATCCAAACACTTTATCATCATAATGAAACACTTCATCGCCATAGTAACACAACCCTGATAACATCTCCTCAAGAGTTTCATTGACTAAAATAACAATATACATTGTAACCATGGTAACAAACTATCTTACCTGAAATGGTAGTAATTTTGTGGATAGAAATTGGTTTACTGATTCTACCAGCCCATTCAATATTGAATTGTGGAGGACTGTTTTTATTAACAGCACTCCAGTTTAAACTTAATCTAAGTTCCTGAATGTTATAGAGTCCAGCTGTTGTCATAGTGATGAACTGTATCTCACGATTGGACAAAAATGTCTCATTGTTACGGTAACTAGTGTTATGTAATAAATATCCAACCTATCAAGTATATAGTATATCACTATGGCAAGTTTCTATCTCATGGTATAACATAGTGATATAGATTGACTAGTTTAACTCTGCCACACTTACTTGTAGATAATTAATACCTCCTTCTTGATCCTTAAAATGACCAATCAGAAGATAGGTAGTGTCATTACTAAGCAACATTTTTTCTGATCTTTGTTCTCCAATGGTCAGATGACTAAACCATTCATCCCGTGACACTGGTGATCTTAATAAGTTAATCCTTTAGCATAAACACAAATATATTTAAAATGTGAATGCTACAAACACAGTATCCTACTGCTCAGTACCCCAAACACAGTACCCTGTACCAATCCTGCTCAGTACCTTTATTTAATCATGGGAGGTCAGCACATGCATTGAAGATACACATGCAATATCTGATCAAAAGGTATCATACGTACTAGCATTAAGAAATATGCAATAACTGGAAAATATGAGTAAGGATATATACTGTATAGAAGTGTACCAATGACTGACCTTGTAACATTAGTGATGTTTGGTTGATCAGATATCAACAACTCTCCTACATCACTTGATGTTATAAACATTGAGTATTGATCAGTGACCGGTGGAGTAAAAAATGCCATATAACGCTCACCAAAGTTGTTTAGGTTAAACCTGTACAAGAAAACAACAAATAGTTAACAAACAGCATTGGCAAAAATCTTGTAGATATGTTAGAGAATAGAGGGAGTAGAAACAAAAATTTGGCTTAACATTGACTGCTCTATTAGGATATATGACTGCTTTATTAGAGTATTTTGGTTTCCTGCATACATTCCATGCCTTTCTTCATAGCTAGGTACTAAATGCTTAGTCATATAATTACAGCATACCTTAATGTGTCACAGAGTGTAGATTACTGCATTTCCATATAGGGTATGTGTAATTGTTTATGGCACGGATGAATTTACAATGTAGATTACTGCTAGGTTAGTGTATGCAAAACATGTTTGAGCTCTGCTCATGAGTTATATGGCAACTTAAATTTCTGTGTAAAAGTACAGTAAAGTGTTCATTTGATGAAGCAGTCACTTATGTTCAGGAATGAGTGAGTTTATTAATAGAGAAACAATAGTAAATAAAAATTCCAGGTTCATGCAAGAGCTTAGGGTTACTGATTCTACACAAAACTAAGGTGGCAAAAACTGATAATTCATCAGGCACACAAGCATAGTGGCCAGTAGACCTTTGGTTACCCAGCCTTTCCATATGTAGAGGATTGTTCTGTTGCAATGTTTAATTTAATAAAATAAACTATGGCTGTGTGTTGTATTAGAGTGTTTTGAACCATTAAAGTTACACAAATGAGCAAAGAAGGATTCAGTGCAAAATTTGAGCATAACTACTCTGCAAGTTTCTAGTTATCTAAATGACTTCAGCTATCGAATGTTTTTTAAAATGAAATACAGGGGTTGAATAACTGAGGATTTGCTGTAGTAAGAATGTGCTATACCTGTAAATAACTATTTACAGTGACTAAGCTACAGCATTTGCAAATTTCACAGCAGTGCTCTACAGGTAAATAAGTCCCTCTAGCAGTCGTGTATTGATACTTCTCCTTGTGACTCACAATATTGTGACTCTCATAGTAGAGTATACTAACTCTCATAGTAGAGTATACTGACTCTCATAGAGTCATAGTAGAGTATACTAACTCTCATAGTAGAGTATACTGACTCTCATAGAGTCATAGTAGAGTATACTAACAAATAAACAGGCAGATTCCTTTACCTTGTAAAATCAGGCTGGAAGGAAGGATTGACAGAATAGTAATCTGGACTATCAGGGAATTTAGCAGCAGAGTACAAATCAGTGAGGTGAGCACCTCCAATACTGTAATACTGGTGCAGTGTAACGCCACGTCCACCTACAAGAATAGGATCTGCCACATATCATTGCAAATTAACCAGCCACACCTACCCATGAAACGATATCCATCATCAACTTCTTGTAATATCACATTAGCCCCACCTCCTGAATTGTTTACAACTGCTTTTGAGTCTCCTGGAGGTGTGGTTGTACGGCATGTTATTGTATCCATGGCAACAGAGACTACAGTGCATGGTGTCCCATCAATATCCACAGCAGCAAGGAAGGGGTCATTTCCAAAGCCACGTCCCTTAATAGTGAGTAATGTTCCGCCATTAGCAGGTCCAACATGAGGTGATACAGAATGAATGTCTATAGTATATATGAGATCAGTACTGCAACAACCACAATCATCAGACTCACTATTGGGTGTTACCAATGTACACAATACACAGGACTTCACCTTGTTTTCCACTTATATGACTATAAGATTTTACATGGACAATTTGAATATGTATAAATTACAGCTTATTTTGTGTCTACACAACTCATTACATTACTGCAGTAATTGTTGTGTGGAGTTATATAATGATCACTATCAATACTTATACCTGTATGGTAACATCTAGTCTTAGGCACTCTAGTTTGGATATTAACTGTGTTTTTACTGTTGGCTTCACTACTTACTATAATATTATATATAACATTCTTGTAACTTTCTTTATAGCTACAACGTTAAATCACGTTATTAGGATAATCTTAAATCCACCTCTAAAGACTCATAGTAACTTCATAAAATACAGTGAATTATTAGCAGTAAGATAATACACAGTGATAATGATGACAGTACCTGGGAATAATTCTATCATACTCAATCTGTTAGTATGGTCCAGTCTTAGTGATGTACTGTGGTTTAAACTCTTTCCTCTCTGCAGGTGACCAGTGTCCATCTTTACATTAATACGATCGTCATAGTTAATGAACACACTAGCATTGTATGATCCTGGTATCTGTTCTGTTACTAAACACTTCACACTACGATAGCCTGACTGATGACTGATACCATAGTAACTGTTGGTTATTGGGTCACGCAATTCACATAAATGATTGCCAACATAGATGCTTTGATAATTGTCATAGTTTTCACTGCTAGGAAAAGCAAAACCAGCAATCTCCACGATACTACCAATGGGAGCAGCATCAGGTGTGATTAGTCGTATCTATACACAGTAATAAGTATGAGGTAATTTATCATAGCTGTATAGTGGAACTTGTTAACTCTCTTACTATAGCGTACAATAAACTCTTATAAAGCAGTCAGCAGATATCTTATGGTATATATAATGGTAGTAGCTAAGTTGTATGACTCACCATGTTAAAAATTACAATTACTGAATGAAAGAGGGTTTTTGTCTGATTTTTAACAAGGGCAGAGTATGATATAAACTGAATGAGTGTGTTATAACTGCTTCATAGTAGAGTGAATCTAAGGTGTTCCCTTCTTGTGTTTAGTACTCAGTAAGAAAAATTAAAGTATTTTAGCTCATGATTTAGTGTTGACGTTGTAACAGGGCAATCAACAGCCTCGTGTTTCGCACTGTTAAGTTAGAATGGGTTTGCTAGTGAATCCGACTCACATAATGACATACATACATACATACATACATACATACATACATACATACATACATACATACATACATACATACATACATACATACATACATACATACATACATACATACATACATACATACATACATACATACATACATACATACATACATACATACATACATACATACATACATACATACATACATACATACATTCATACCTGAGGGGTAGAGTGATAACTATACTGATAACCAAGTCTCAGTTGTCCTGTGTAAAGAGTCCCATTGCTAATCACTGTAATGTGAACTAATGACGGTGACTGTCTCCATGGTTCCAGTTCTGCACCCCATGGATATCGTGTGGTTGTACATAGTATCCTATTTGATGAGGTGTAGTACCTGTATAATTATTATAGTGATGTCATTATTGTCTGTAAGTTACATAGTAAGACACAGTAGCTACCTACCAGTTCACTATACAGGGATGCTCTCCAATGAACACAAGATTGGCACCAGAGTAACTATCGGTACTGAATCCTTCTCCCCTTACCAACACTTTAGTGCCTCCCTCAAGGCTACCAACACGAGGAGATATCCTGTCCACTCCTACAGTATAATATTGACCATGAACACATGCATGTAACCTACCACTGTTGGGTTTGTTAACTGCAACAACAACTGCTTGCATCTAGTTAATGTTGTGTTGATTACTATTGAAGTTTTGTCACAATGTATGACCATGTCCAAACAAGGTGTGGTCACTTAAGCAACCACTGCAAAACAAAAGTTAAATAGCTCTGGTTTTTATCGTTTGAGTGAGACTAAAAGTATCGAGTGTTCTCATCATTGCAATGAAAATCCCTACACTATAGTGACTGTACAAATATGCCATGTGCTTTAACATATAGTATAAAGAATTTTGTGTGGGAGGATCAAAGCCGACAACAGTAGCTACTATATTGTTCATAAGGTGTAAACAGTGCTAGTTAAAGAACCGGAAATGTGTAATCACTAAAAATGGAAGACTTTATACCTCTTGTTTTTGTTGTTTATGCTGATGGACAAGCATGCATTACACAGAAACTAGGGTATAGCTAATTTAACGAATTGTCCAAGATTTTACGAGCCTGATAATTTCTACCGGGCTGTATAGCTGGAAATATTGGCAGGAATTTTATTTGGTGAAAGTGTTCAATAAGCTATGTTATTAAAATAATAATAATGGTAGATTTAATTATTGGCGACAATGGGATTTAGTGAAATAATTATTGTAGGCTCTTAATTTCGATGGACTTTTACTTGCTGAGAGCAACATTTGTGGTGAGGCTCGTGGGCACCATATGTCTGTGTTGCTCCATTTTCCATTGGATTATGGTCAATTGCTGTCCTTTCATTGTGGAATAGCTAATTATAGTTCACACGACAACATGTGTTTTGTGAAGCTTACACTTGCTGAACGTCGTAGATTTCATACTGCTGTGCAAGTCTTCAAGAGTGTACACAGGCTTTGTCCTGTGTATCTCAATGACTTCTTTGTTAATTCAGTTGCTTTGAAGGGACATTGTGGCAGAAACCCATATCAAGTTTTCACACCTAGAGTCAGAACTTTATTTGGCAAAGCGGCTAATCTTTATTATGGAGCATGCAGTCCTTTGGAATCAACTTAATTTTAAGTTGTATGAAGCTTCTGATTTAGGCTACTGACTTTTAGTTATAAATTTATAAACAAATCTATTGTTTTGCCGGTATGTCTTATAGTTAATAGTTTTTGTCTTCTTGTCTTCTTGGTTTTTTGTGTTGTATTTATTAAGTTATTGTAACTATGTTACGTATGTATTGTAAATTAGCTGGCTAGCTACCGTAGATCGGGAAATTTTCGGTGTTAAAATTTTTTCGTAAAGTCTCCTGTGCTACGAAATTAAAGTATACGAGGCTATTTTAATTTCGTTATTTTAATTTCGTATACCTCCTACTTGTACGAAATTAAAACTCATTGAACATTTATCTTCTGGCACTTTTTTACTAACGAATATATCCCGATCTACGGTATGTATAGTGTAGTAGACATTTGTGTATGTTATATCTCTAGGGCATATCTATATAGGGCACTGCTGAAGAACAGTTTTCTTATAACTGATGTAGTAACTCTTCAAATCAATATTAATATTAATATACATATGCATGCATGCATACATGGTGTCTGCAGGTTAAACTTTTACAACAGGCGAATTAAAATTTGGCGATATAATATTATATATGCAGATTTCATAATTTAAACAGCTATAATGGTTAGTTGTACTGGTAATTATTCTATGTCAGCATATTAGCCAAAGGATGAAATGAATAGCTAAACTTTACACTGCAGTTGTCTAGTATATATACAGCTATAGCTATATACCTCTTGGGCGGGGCTGCAGCTAGTGCTTGAGTTTTACTGATTTAGCTAAGCGGTTTTCAGCTATAGTCATATTTATTCATGAAAGTTGTAGATGTTCACATCTTGCTGGACGATGCTTAGAGCAACTACCTAATAGCTAGCTGTTTTATAGGTGTTCAATATCCCAAGTTGGTTACAGCGTACAGCGTTGTTTTATACTTTATTGTTGCATGTATATACCGTGGAATGCGCATGCGTTCCGCACGTACACTGCTCCCTCATCCCAATACACCTTTCTTGTTATTATTTACTGGGTGTGATAAATTTAATATGAGCAAGTAATATACGCATGCGCAGTAATCTAGTGATGTAAGCAACCTCAACGATAACAAAGAACACTCACTCAGTGCGAATGCTCCATGAAGTAGCGAACACACAACTACCATCAGTAGTCGCATGGCTTTTCTAGTGTCTCTGTGATGCTTCTCCGTAAGAATCAAACTGCATTCCAGAGCAAAAGCTGCACCTCATGTGACACAAACGGAGATCATTAATGACGTCATTTAATATCGTAACAATAAATTAAGAGGGAGGGAGTAAAAACTCACTCATGATGGTAGGTGGGTTAGGTGCTTTTATGTCCCTCATGCTGCATGCATCATTGGAGTGTACTGGCAGTAGCTATAAACATGACACAGTTAATGGTTAATGGTACCTAACACAGCTCTATTGCCAGATCACTGCCGGTATGGAAGAGGATCTGGTCATGTGAGATGTAGTGGTTTGAGCTAATAGCTATATATAGTCTGTAACTAATCAGTTGGCACCATGCATAACATAAACTTAATCATTACTAGCTGAGTTTCTCATCCAGTCCTCAAAAATTTGATGCTGGCGGGTGGATTGATACTTTCCAGTGGAATATTACCAATGCCTGCTATAAACAAGGTCTGGCACCTGATTTAAGAAAATCTTTACCATGACCTTTATTGCAGACCTTTGCTACTGTACTTCACTACATATTTAATTTTGCTTAATAATTTGCTAGGTCATGTGTGTTAGTTCTTAGTTATTACCTGTAGACAATAACTGTATCCTTTGAAATGTGATATAAATATACACAGTGAATGATTATAAATAAACATGGTTTCAGTTGTAAATAATTCAAACAAAAGTAACACTTAAAACAAATAGTTCAACATTAATAGCAAACAATTACATGTTCCCATCCTAGTCATCCAATAGTTTATAAGCCATGAACAAGTAGAGCTGGTCACAGTGAGGTGGTACATGAGGAGCAGTGGGTGATAATAATTCAAAGCCAAAGAAACGATACATCTTGCCAATGTTTGCCGACAATGGCTTAGGTAATGACTTGGGAAAGAAAACAAACACACATTCACAGTCCAACTCTTCTTCAGCCCTCTCCAGTAGTGAAATGAAACTAACATGACAAAAGGTAAGGACTAAAACAATATACCAGAAACACTTACCATGTTCTATTACAATGCAATTGGTTGGCTTGTCCATTGATGTAAATGTACATATTTCTCTCTATCACTAATGCCTTAATGGTGACAGTTTTAGTACAAACTGTTACAGAATGAGTGATCATGAAGCCATTATCATGTCCCAGTGATTCCTGTGTGATAAAGAATGTACAATTCCTTATAAGTGAGGTAACAATAAACTGTCCATCCTACACACACTGAAGTACTTACATACCACTTACCCTTATACTTTGATAGGCTATATTATCATCATCATCACCTCCCTCGTCACATGGACAGTCGAGGGAGATGTCACCACTTGTCACGTGAGGGGTGTCAGGAACACTCCGCCATTGAGATTCGACGGTTGATATCACTAGCCTTTTAGCCTCTCGCTTATCTACATCATTGGACAATAACAATAACTCATTAAAGACCTATCATACTTACCAGAAGAAAAATTAGGCTTGGGGAACCCCGGCGAGCGGTTCCGTTTATTCGATTTGCTCTCCTTTTGCGGCGGGATTTTGAAAAGTGAAGCTGCCTTCGCAGCGAGAAGGTCAGCACTAAAGGCCGACGGGTAATAAAACAGTAAAATCACACGAAGATACAACACAACCGAAAGGGACTACGCGTCCTTCTCAGGTGACAACTAAAATGCTTTAGTCACGTGCGTAAGTGGTTAATAACAAACAATTCGGATTCTATCGGAAATTGCAAGTGATCCATGACCTCGTGTATTCTAATATTTCTGTGCATATATATTTTACATTCTCTTCTCTTAATATTATCCCACTAGGGACCTGTGAGGAAGGCTTATTCTGTTTTGTCCTGTGTTTTTGTATACAAATGTATCAGTGTGGTTGTTCATTTGTATTCAGTGTGGTTGTTATCTAAAGTTTGTTCCTCCAATCATCACAAAATCACCCTGTGCCTTCGTCCCATATATTTCACAAAGAAGCCATCCTGCATATCATTGGCACCAGCATTCTTCATAATTTAGTAGTTGATCCTACATGCTATAAACCATTTGTTTTTACTGACTGTACGACAAATCCATGCTACATTATATACTAGCTAGAACAATATGCTACTGTTACAATTTTGAGTGGATGTACTTATCTCTGCCAACACCCCATTCCTGAAGAGTGCATGTCCAAGGTGCGCTAGTCTTGCATAGCCAGACCTATGCTACAAAAAAGGTCTGACCACACGAGACCACCAGTCACCACCTTATTTGTTATGAATGTTCGGTGATTGGGGGACCTAACATGCATAAATGTTAGGTCCCCCAACCACTGAACATTCATAACAAATTAGTATAAATATTTTTATTGTCAACTCTTGGTACAACTAGCAGTAGTATTTCACGAGTGGAGTCCCTCTTCAATTTCTAAGCTATAACTTTCATGTAGTCACTTGTAGGAGAGACTGAACAAGAGAGGCAATTATCCCCCCCCCCATAGCAATGAAGCAGGCTGTCAAAAACTGATGTAATTATTACTCTAATATCTTCATTAGCTAAATAGTTTTTAGCCAGGCAATTTCTTCATATAAATTATATAGATTTCCTGTAGATTTTTTATATTATATATGTCAGGAATTTTTATTTTTCCAGTGGTACGGTGCTTAACTACTACATAGCGATACTCTTGTATCGTATAGCATAAAATTTTAAATTTGACAAATTCCCAATTTTTTACATTTGACAAACGAAAGTTGTTTCAAGCCTCAATTTCTATTTAATGTAAATCAAAAGTATGGTAGCACCAAATTGTATAAAAATATTTTGACAAATGGACAAATTTTTGTCAACGTTTTTACCATCAAAAATTTTTGCTATACGGTATGAGGTCAAGACCACAGGATAGTATGCTCTTAAACACCTCACGATTAAACTAAGAATTCATAATAATATGCACTTACAGAATCCTGACCAGTAGTCACTTTGAACCACTGCCAACATGCCAACCTGCCGGGAAGAACCTTGTATTATAAATTACAGTAAACCACTTCCATAGCACACAATTGCAAGCATTTATATAAATATCAGTTATACATGTTCCCATCCTAGTCATCCAGTAGTTTATAAGCCATGAACAAGTAGAGCTGGTCACAGTGAGGTGGTACATGAGGAGCAGTGGGTGATAATAATTCAAAGCCAAAGAAACGATACATCTTGCCAATGTCTCCCAACAGTGTCATTGACTTAGGAAAGACAATTAACATGTATTCACAATTCAACTCTTCAGCCTTGTTCATTAGAGACAAGAAACTAACAAAAAATTAAATAATTCCAATAAGACAATATACAGCTACTCACCATGTTCTATTATAGTGCAATTGGTTGACTTCTCTGTTAACATAAATGTACATATTCCTCTCTACTACTAATGCCTTAACAGTGGTTGTGTCATTGCGTATTGTCACACAGTGAGTGATGATGTAACCATTACCCAGTGATTTCTGTATGTTATCAAGTGATGTGTTATCAAGTGATGTGTTAACATGTAGTGGCTTATCACCTCAGTGTACATTGACAACTCACACATCTCCTTTGTATCTCACCTTTATCCTTTGATAGACTATATCATCCTCATCATTTGCACAGTCCAGGAAGGTGTCACCAATTACTACATGAGAATTATCTGGAACACTCTGCCACTCTGGAGTTGACACTACTTGCTTGTCTCCTTCTTGTTTACCTACATCAACAGTATAAACTCAACCATCCAGTGATAACATCACACTTACAATAAGTAGGTGCTGTATCAGTATCCCCTAATTTGTGCAACTCCAGCCAGGACGAATGGCACTGACTGTTGGACTCGCTCTGTTTTTGCTTTTTAGGCGGGATTGTGAACCCTACTTCCACTAATAAAACTCGAAGGCTACTAGAGAACGAGAGAACGAAAAGTTCCAGAACCAGTTAAAACATGAAGTAACGTGTTTTTCGAGTTGACCACGTGCCGCGTGGCAAGTTCGGATCGGTTCGGATTCTACCGGAAGATTTTGTGTCCTAGTTTTGCCTCGGATTTTGCGTAATGGTAAGTTGTCATTGAAAGTGCACAATATCTCATAGAAACTGTTTTTGATTATATGCGTTTGTAATTTCGCATCAGTAAGCGTGTATTCTAATATTTATGTGCATATATGTATTTTACAGAAATTCCGTTTTTGTGGAGACTTGGATTGCCCAGATTGGGTGTTGGCAGAGATCAGCATCCTCTCAAAAATAGTTAGTAGTACTAGTATGTTGCTGTAGTGTGTATGTAGCATGATGAACCCCCAATCTATGGATGATTATGAACGTATGCTCACTAGAGGCATAGATATTTAACCCTGGGATTGGAAACTGTCACGTGATGAAAACAATATTTCTTTTAGAACAGTCTTCGAATCTTACGTGTGACTAAAACAGGATTACTACAAGTTCTTCACACAAAATATGATGTCTTGAACACGCACCTCCAGCATGCAAACAAATTGTGGTACCGTTTTTACGCATTTCATAGTTCGTTCAAAGAGTTTTAAGCCACTATCTACTTCGTTAAGAATAAGTATGCACCCCACTTGGTCTAAAAATGTACATTTCACTCTTGGCCAAGAGATGTGGCACAAGACAAAAAAGTGGTTTTTAACATCAAAGGAATTTGTGGTACCAAGTGGTACCGATTACCCACTTGTTTTGAATTGTATCCCTGTGCAATCCGAGTTATCAACGCTTTATGCCCAGGTATTTATCCTGACAAGATAACTATATCGAGCTAAAAATTAATCTGTAGGTGAGGAGTGTCTGCGTGACGTCACAGTTTCCAATCCCGGGGTTAAATATCTATGCTAGAGGGGTCTGACACTACTATAAGGCAAGGAATTTCCATGTGATAAAATCGTGGATAACTTGACATATTTTTTTAATGCGTGGAGATTAATTTCTTGGGATAATATTTGCTGAATTGATAAATTGCTCTATTTTGTAAGTTCGTGGAATTAATTTTTGTGGATTATAGGTGACCATCTGCGAAATCCATGAAAATTTATTGCCCACGAAAATTCCTTGTCTTACAGTATCTAAAATCTGGTACAAGATTTGACATTATTTCTGGCTCCAATATAGTACAAGGCTAGAATAACTGTTGTATTAGCTCCATCATCAAACAAAGATTCTAGAAATGAACTGATACTAGCTGTATCAGTATCACAGTATTGGTGCTGTTGAAAAGTTAGAATAGTATTGGCATGGGTGGATCTAGCACCTGCTGCTGGTAGGGAATGAATAAACGGTAGCTTACTGAAACAGGGAGCCAGTATTCAAAAGCTTCATGTTATAATGTACTTTTATTGTAGGGGGCAAAAAGTAAGTTAGGGGACAATGCCTCCTCACCCTCCTATAGTGGATCTTTGAATTAGGGGGTGCAGCCCCCCATTTTTAAACTACAGAAATACCTATAATACAAGATGTATAAAATCTACAGAATAAGGAACCAGGAGGTGTTGTGAGTTAACCATTTGTATCATTAAGTACAGTAGTAGGGATCGCTATGAAAGTGTATGGCTTTTGGGTTTTTCACACTTCTAAAAACCACCTTACAACAGACTTTAGCTGAAAAAACCAACTTGAATGCATTGGTACTGCTGTAATAATGCGTTATCTTTGTTAAATGAAGCGAAAAGTCGAATATTTTGGTTTAAGGCAACTTTAGAATGTTTGAACTTACCTGGATTTCGTCTGCCAGCCTGCCAGCACTCACTAGCGCTAGGTGTACGGCTCCAGGAATTCCACACAACAAAGGTGATCGCCGTGGATTTATGAAACCGTTGTTTCGATTAAGGTTTATCCACTACACCATGGTGATTCCTTTTATCCTTCATTATCCTTTCTTGTTCTTCTGTACGTCACACAAACCCTGGCTTGTACACGTGATGTAATTAGTAATGCAGTGCCGATATGGTGTTTTTGCGCATGCTTCATTACAGCATCAACTTCAAGATATGTGTGATTATAGCCTTGGACAAATAGATTTTGCCGTTTTGCTTTGCCATGTAAGTGCTTTGTTAACAAGCGACTGTAAACAAGCATAATTATTAAGTAAGCGCTTGTAACATGTACCGTATAGCAGGTTAATTTCGATGAAGAATTTTTCGAACAAGTATACCAAATTTATGTTTCAAAGAATTTATTTTCGTACACCAGATTTAAAATGTAGGGTTTTATTATTGCATATAAATTTCGGTGGAATTTATTTTCGAAGGGAAACAGCTAAACGAAATATCCGAAAATAAATTCCCTTCGAAAATAACCCGCTATACGGTACTTATATGCTGCAAGCATGCTATGAAATATTAAAAGCAAACAAACTAGAATAATTAAAAATTAATAGTGAGTAGGGATCGACCTTGGTGCTCCAAAAAGTAAGGAAACAAGGATTAATACTGATTTTGGCATGAGAGAACACCAAAGATTCTGGCATGAGATTGATCAGTAATTTATAAAAGTTTAATCCCTACTTTTGGCAAACATACTTGTCAATGAATGAGCCAAAAGTATACAGGGATTAAACTTTTATAAATTACTGATCCATCTCATGCCAGAATCTTTGGTGTTCTCTCATGCCAAAATCAGTCTTAATCCTTGTTTCCTTACTTTTTGGAGCACTGAGGTTGATCCCTACTCACTATTTAATTTTATTAATTTAATATTACTTCGTGGTAATGTATTTAAAGCACAGAAATAATTAGTGCTGAAACGAATGGCTTTTACTATTTGAATAGTTGGCTCCCAATTCTAACGAATATCGATTAATCTATTGTCCAAAACCATATATAAGACTGAATACCTCTAATAAAACAACTTATTATCAAAGAAATCACAAAAAAGTAAAAATTATCTTCAAAATCCTTTAGTCAAATATCCATTATGCAATAAAAACAAGCAAACAAATTGCTATACTGGATAAATGTAAGGCTTTAAATAGAAAATTGAATATTCTATTGTTTCAAACTATTCGAATATCATTTTGAACGAATAGTCCAAATATCCGATTATTCCTTTCAGCACTAGAAATAATTGTAGTAATGATATACATCTAATCTTTTATTTTGTGAGATGGCAGGAGGTGGGGCTACAGCTTCCTTAGCCCCTCCTAAATCTATCACTGCAGTGACCTGAAGTTAGTTACCTTTGATAGTATGGTACGGGGTTTTCCCCAGGATAAAAAAGTTGAACAGTAAAATTATCTCTTCACTACCAACATCAAAAGCATATTTATCATTTTTCAACCACATCAAAGACATTTTGAGAAAAGTAGAGCAAGCGGTGCTGTGCCGCTCTTTTAGGGAAGCCCCTGGTGTAAGAGTCCATACTATCTACCGTTGCAATATGATATTCAGACAGCTTTATGGACAATTTCAAAACTTCTGAGGTTTACCCCCTAAAACTGCAGCACAGTATATGTTAACTTTAGTCCATGTTAGCAAAAATGCCGGGCAGAAGCATGTTGTAGACAATATTTATGGTAGTAACTGATTGACCACCGTAGTAATAACATGCTATGCACAACAGTTAAACTGGCAGGCCTTAGGCCTACCAAATGCACCATCCTTACTCCTTCAATTTGTGGTCATAGACATCAGTGAAGATGAAGTTGTTGTGTGTCCAAGTGATCAAAGATGTCTTAGGCAGTGAGATTGACGTGAGTACTTCTACTATACAATGTGACTACCCCTCCCATGATAGTATTGTGTAGTATCAAAAAGTTGCCAAACTTACAGCAGATGCCAAATATGGTAAGTGGTATGAGTGATGACATCATGATGGATCACATGATCTTACAGAGGAGTCAGATATAAAGGCCAGTATAGCAGCACTAAACTTTATCATAACAAGTGCAGCCAAGTACAATGTTGATAGTGAATCATTATCACATGAACTACAACAGTTGGGATTGCCTAAAGGTCATCATCACTATTCTATAGTGTTGTTGTCATGTTATTATCCCATTTAGAGCACACCAGCTCCCTGTGTAAAGCATATGAAGACAACCTGACCAGTTTACAGTTGTCATTATGGCAACACAGTCTGAGAGTGTCTCGGCTGCAAGCAGTGGATTGGCGAGTGGATCATGTGATCAGTTCCAGTCATCTACAAGTAGTCAGCTGGTAATTTGTTGGTATCATTTTAAGCATATTATTATATACTGCAGGATATTGGTGAACCATGTGTCCAGCTGAAGATGAGTAGAGAAGATGAGGACAATGGAGGAACATCATCCACTATCTCCTTCACTAGTTCTGCTGACAAGTTTAGGATATTATTGAATGGTATGTATGTGTGTTGTTGTCATAGTGATTGTACAACCTCTTAACAGAACTAAAGCAAGCTTATAACATGATGGAAACTGTCAGTAACCAATGACAACAATAATGTACAAGTGTGCATTAATAAGAATTTTAAATATCAAATTTGAGGTATAATAAGTACAATAATATGTGAAGTATTATAACAAGAGTGTATTAGTATATGTAATAGGATGGGGTGCTGTAGTATTTGGAATTAATTGCACGAGTAATGCAGGCAAAAAATTGTAATAGTGCGAGGCGAAGCCGAGCACTATTACAGTTTTCTGCCTGCATTACGAGTGCGATTAATCCAAATACTACAGCAACCCATACTGTTACAAATTAATCTAACATGTTTTAGTGTAACTTGGTGTGCTAGTGAAGAGGTGTGGTGATTTAACATGTGCCACTGAAACAAAATATTACAAGCGTTGGCAACAGTGTACTGGTGTAGTATCCATGTGTAGTGGCTGTGTCTTTGAAATGCCGTTGCCTGATAGTATCGCTAATAATTGATATCCCAGAACTTGCTGGCGAGCTTGTTGGGATGTTATTGTCGGCTGCCCATTAATTAGTGAACCAAGAAGAAAAGCAGTTAGTACAGGCCTGTTGAGCAGTTGAGAAATTAAAAGGAAGCTGGAAGTGAATTTAGTAATTGTAATTATTGTATACCAGTGACAACAATTTGTAATTGTAATGTCAACAAATTAGCCAATTAGAGGCGTATTACAGTTTTTGTTTGAGCAAGGTATCAAAAAAGTGTAATAGCGTTTCTATTGGCTATTTACTGTAGTATTACAAAATAATACATACGAGCTGTATCGGGTGTTTTCTATGTAAACTGTAATACATGTTAGATTATAATAATAATAATAATAATAATAATAGGAGAGAGTTATTCACTCTTGATAATAGTTGATAAGGTCCTTGGATGACTCTAGCAAGAAGACAAGTCACTGAGGAACTAATAGGATAGAGAACACATTACAACTACACACACTATGCTATAGTTACTGTACCTGTTGTGTTCCCTGATAATTCTCCTCTCATCTGATTGGCTAATTTATTACAACAAATATCATCAACATTTTCCAAAATGGTTAAGAAGCTCTCAAACAATACAGTAAAGCCCAGTTTAAGAGAGCGATCTATTTTATCCAATACGAGAGCAGCTACGCCATGGTCATCAGTAGTTCTCTGAATGTTTTGATTGTCATCAGCATTAATTATCCTCACAGTTACTAGATCATGACAAAATGCTCTAAAGTTAAGATGAATTAATTTGGAGTAGTTATCAATCAACACTTCCAACATCTTATCAGCCGATACTATAACAATTACACTGTATAGTCAGTAATGTATTATGATCACTACCTTACCTGTACTGGGAATATGATCATCTCTCCTGGGTATCTTCCTGGGTATAGTATCAACTGTTGTAGGTGTAGATCCTGATGGTATTAGGTCACCATAGTAACCTAAAGGTAGTTCAGCATCACCAGATCGAGGACAGAAGATGGTATCACCAGTAGACACCTCACTCAGGGTGATATGGAGGATAGGACACAATGGACAGGGAATCATTAAGGTTGGCTTCTTTACTTCTCGCATGAACACCTTCATGATGTCATCCAGCAACTGAGTGACATCATCAATCAGTTCCCTCCTCTCTCTCACACTTATCATATCATCTCCCTTCACAGTGATGGTCAACTGGATACTCTGCTTCTCCTCACATCGGCTGATGTAGTATTTCTGATGATGTCCTAATTGTAGTCCCACCTTACCATGTCTCATCCTATAATGGATTACTATACTCAATATACCACAGTCAGTAACACTTCACTTACCACAACAGTCGATTATTCCTCTTCACATTACGACAGATACAATCAGCTATCAACTGATTCAGAAGACTGGTTGGGATGAAGCCACCCCCAAACCTGAAGTACACAATCCTCTCCTGTTTGGTGTTGGGAATATTCTTATCATCACCTCCAGGAACAAGAGAAGGAACAATGAAGGTGTCACCACAGTCTGGTAGTGAAGGACTATCCTCTTCCCTGAACCAAGCTTCCCTAGTGATACGAGCTACCAGGTGAAAACTCAGCAGAATATCCACCACTTGTTGCTTGGCAACACGTACAACACTGGGGTAGTCAGAGCGGAACTTGTCCAACATGTGCTGGAGAAGACTCTCCTCAAGAATGCCATATTTGGTAAGCCGTTCCTCAGCTTTATCAACCACGCTTTCTATTTTGTAAGAATGAGCAGCAATGACATAGGCAAACAGTTTAGCTAGCCAGTTAGGAGACAAGATCACAAGATTCCTCAAAGACTTAATCTCACTGAAGTACAAGATGGTACGCTTGTTATGGAAATACCTCAAGATGCCGTCAAGCTCTGAACTGTTTTCAGCTATCGGAAAGGTCACTTTTGTGACCACATCAAGCATCATGGATAACGATATTATTGCCTCTTTATGTTGTAATAATGCTCGTTCAATTTTAAGGAAAAAGATTGGTTGTTTTTGTCTTAGTGAAGTGGCAGCTTCAATTGCGCTGCTCCTTAAGCACTCTATGTCTTCATCCCGACACTTATTGCTGACAAAATAGCAACATTGCTCTAAAGCTGACTGCAGTCCCCCACTGTAACCAAATAAACATCGAGCATAAGGTTTCCCACAAAGTTCTTTCTCAAGCTGAGGTAAGATTCTTTGCTTGGCAATCTCTCGAGCCTTCTTGATGTTAGGATGAATCTTGTCAATGTGAGTACCAGCTAATAGTACCTTTCCCTTCACCGAACAATTTGAATCAACTACCTGAAGCCAGTAATGGATACTGGAAATAACGGTACGACATTCTGCAGGTTGAGGAGAGCCTTTACGAGGAACAACTTCATCACTCAACTCTCCAGATGCATTAAATGTGATCACAGGAACTCCACTCTCTGAAATAAACACAGAATGAGAGTTATGGTAAATTACTTGTCCAGGAAAGTCCCACACAACAGCATTCAAACTGTCAGCATCATATTGTACAGTGTTGGAAGAAGCTTCCATCACATCTTGTGGGTGTGGCTTGGGAAGATTTTCACCAGTAGAATTAGTGGGAGGGGCACTCACAGACTCAGTGGACACTACACCAGTAGACTCCACTACATCGTGACTGGAGTGAGCTGAGCTCTCATCAGATTTGAATGGGAATATCATCTTCAGAGCGCTACCTCTAAACTGATCAATAAACTGATGACGGAGGAGGTCAGTCTTGTCAGAGTCACTAATTCTGCTCCAATTTTTACTGTAAATTTTACACACTTCTACTTCGGCTCCTTCAGTAGCTGATTGTCCCTCAACAAACTTCTCACCAAGGAAAGATGAGATGAGAGAAGTCTTCCCTGTGTTCTCAGCCCCTACTAGTAACACCTGCAGGTCCCTTGACTCAGCTTCTCCTTCCTTCATAGCCAGTGCATATGCCATCTTGATATTATCATCATTAGAGTAGTGATCTGTAGTCAGTAGACAAAGTTGACACATCATATACACTATGCTATAATAACAGTAACCAGTTCACAATACAGAGATGTTAACTAACCTGTTATTATACTGGTAATCCTCTCACTGACCAGTGATATTGGAGGTCGTCTTTCTTGATTATCATCTAAACACTTTATCACTAGTTGTTTCAGTGATCCGTCATTGATCTGATCAATGTAATGTTGACGTCTCTCTACTTCAGTACGTATTAGCCTACTATCAGTGATCCAGGATAAAGGTGTCGGCCGTTGTTGAGTGATCACATGACAGATCACACAACCAAACGAGAACATATCTAATGGTAACCCATGGTGAGGGTTATCTTGAAATACTTCTGGAGGCATAAAATCGGGAGTTCCTGGAACTTTTGTCATCATGTCTGATGATAAAGGTGACACTACCTTCATTACTCCAAAGTCACAAACTTTAGCTACTAGACTTGTTGTCAAGACAACATTGTTAGTGTGCAGGTCACGATGCATTAATGGAGGGTTTAGAGTGTGAAGGTAACAAATTGCTCTACTGACATCTTGTAATATTGACAACTTTACATACATGGGAATATTCTGGTAGTTCTCCAACAAATCTCTAAGATTGCACTCCATCAGTTCCATCACTAGAACTGGCAGAACAGCTCGGTCATTAGGATAATATACTCCTAACATCTTCACTATGTTTGGATGATGAAGTCTACTGTGTTGGAGACACTCTTGTAGGAAACCTTGTTTTATCTCTTTAGTCGCATCAGCATAATTCAGAAGAAGAGAATGAATTTCTTTGGCAGCATACGTGATCCCATTATAATATACAGCAAATACTCTCCCGTATGCTCCTCGACCTAATTCACGATCAGTGAACTTTACTCCCATAATGATTAAATGTTTTACTGCATCGTCACCATCCATTTTAGATCCACCCACTATTGCGCATGTGCTCTGTTAATTGTGTGCTAATATTTCAGAGTACCGTGACATCATGGGCAGCAAGAAGAATGAACCTCGCAAGGAACTTCAAGACCTTCATAATCGTCTAGAGATGCAGCTAGAGAACTTAACAATGGTATGTGATCTATGGTTTTATGTGTACAACGACATCACGTGATGATTACAGTTTTTGCAGATGGACTGCACATGGTGGGTGTAATGATAATTTGATACAAGGGACAAAACTTTCATAATTTTTCACTCAACAATATTTTTAATGATTTTCACAATATCATGCCCGTAGTCTCGTGTGGTCAGATCACTAATATTACAGGATGTTATCGCTTGCAGTATAAGCACCCATAAAAAATAGGGTCTGGCACACTTCCAATACCAAAGTTGGTACTTTAGCACCCACCCAAACTCTGGAGGTGTTCATGAATTCCTGGACATTTGTTATTAACACATTAAGTGCATGACAGTAGATACTAATTTAATAACTTAATTTATGAAAATTTTGAAAATCGTAAGCCCTTTTCGAAAATAAAATTTCATATCATGCTGGTCACAACAAAAGAGAAGTTGGTTTTTTTTCTTCTATTTTGTAAATATTATTTCAAAATGCTTGGCAAGCAACTATTTTCATAAATTTATCATTCGAAAATTACTACGTATACGATATACACTCTTGCTGATCATTCTTATGAGGTTCATGAAAAAATTTGAGTTATGAAAATTATTTTTGTAAAGAAATTTGCCGTATACGTTTGACCTTTAAAGTTTGGGGCTGTGCAGTATAACACATTCCTTGCAGTTGTGACCTTTGTTCATCCGGACTGTGAAGGTTGAGAACATTCAGTCAACTGAACAGCCTTGGTAGGTACATGTGATATTAATAACTCAGTCAGCATGACATCACACTGACTGACATGACTGTCAATGGTTCAATTGTGAATTACAAATAATATATTTACCATCAGTCAAGGTGGTGTGTGGCCTGAATGACTGTGTGAATTCTGACATCACAATATTTTCATCACAATTTGAGTGTATAACATTGAGAAAGTAAGATATTAGTCAGCATGAAAGGGTCCGATTTTAAATGGTTCCATTTTTAGAATCATCATAAAGAATAATTTCTGCATGTTAGTCTCATCCCCATACAGGGCCCTCACTGATATTACAAATGCCACCACCTAGTAACGTTAGTTGATTTTCTTGATTACGGAAGCCTAGGAAGAATTACATATATATACTCTGTTAAAATATTAGAATATCATAAGGTGTAGCATTTATCAATCCCTAATCATTATCAGAAATATTTTAATGGTTGCACGTGTGTGTGTTCGGTTTTTTCAATGATGCACATTAACCGTCATGATATTCTAATATTGTAAGTGGATTGTGTAACTATTTGAACTTGATTTGCTAGATTTTGACTTACGGATTCAAAAATTGGCTTACAGCACCTGGTGTTTTCAATATTAAAAATACTATCCCACAATCAAAACTACTACAATGTACCATATAAATAAATGTCATGACAACATTCAAATGCTCATAATGACTATGTAATCCCATATAAAGGGTCTAAACGATTTGGGCAGATTTTTGGAGTGCCGGAAGTGTAACATATTAGTTGCAACACAGGCACTCGTGTATTGCCTGATATGTATGCACGATGCCCGAGGGTGGACATATCATAGGGATGGGTGATACCTCTAAAATTTTTATTCAATACAATTCCAAGTACTTTCAATCAGGTATTGAAATGATGCTTATTGCTACAAAATTATTAACAAGTACAGAGTAATTTCTGAGTATCATTATTTTGGCTTTATTTTTTAATTTTGCTTGAAACCTTCAAAGTAAAGAATCATGTGATCATAGGAATCAAAATTTCGATTCTTTAAGAAAAGTACTCGATGCCTAAGTATCGAGTACTTCAGGTATTGGTATCGATATTTTAGTACTTGTATTGCCCATGCCTAACACATCAGGCAACGCACCCAGCCTGTGTTACGAATATTACTTATTGTACATCACTAGTACAAGCCCTAAGTCACTTGTAAATATAAACCTCCAAGATCATGAGTTACTGATGATGATGCAGTTATGTTTTGTGTATAGTGGTCACTAAGATGAGTCATGAGTGGCATGACTTGAGGTGACAAAGCAGATGAGCAATATAAAATTCCTTCTTAGTGAGGCCTAAATATTAAAATTTCTGATAATTTGTAGTTGAATATGCAGTTGAGAGCTACTGTGGTACGCTCATCTGGTCACATACTGTGTTGTAGCTACAGGGAATTCGGCATTTCAAAATCTTTCCTTTAAATTTTAAAGTACTGGTGTTCTCTAGTAGCTAATACAAGTGGTCAGAGATGGTGTTTGCTAAACTTTCCCCTTTAAATTTCTGAACATTGCTATTTG
This sequence comes from Spongia lamella, assembly GCA_963930835.1. Lineage (NCBI taxonomy): Eukaryota > Metazoa > Porifera > Demospongiae > Dictyoceratida > Spongiidae > Spongia > Spongia lamella. The sequence continues at coordinate 10,362,638 of OZ005751.1, read as the reverse complement.
TCAATATTTTCGTCCAAATTGCTCTATGCAGATCTTATATGGCTTCATGTTCCCATATGCCCATATATAATGATTAACTACGTATATGTCACCCACATGCACACACGCACATACGTACACACACACGCACATACATACACACACACACGTACACACATACACGCACATACGTACACACACACACACACACACACACACACACATACGTACACACACACACACACACACACACACACACACACACACACACACACACACACACACACGTACACACACACACGTACACACACACACACACACACGCGCACACACACACACACACACACACAAACACACACACACACAGGGAAAGCAAATAAAAGTTAAGGAGCTGCTTGGTTATTCAAATTATGATCACTGTCAACTGCTCTACATTAGCAGATGTTATATTAGAGAATTTCAAGCGTAAACTGATGTACATGTGTATGACATCACAATTTTTCTGCAGCTCTGTCCCTGGTTGGGCCCTCTAGTTCCTTCTTCTGTTGTCACTGGAAGTTGTTTATTGTATTAGGAGTGCTTATTATATTAGGAGTGCTTATTATATTAGGAGTGCTTATTGTATTAGGAGTGCTTATTATATTAGTGGCTGATTGTTGTATTAGAGTATAATTATGGGAGAGGCCATAATGAAGTCAGACAAGGTTAAGGCGGCCATTGCAGATTTCACTAGAGCCATTAGAGTATGGTATGTGTGAATATTGCAGTGGATCCTTCTCATCAATGGACCATCTTATAATGATTATACCTTAACTTGTTCTCTGCTCAGTTAATATTGTATTAGCACATGTTTGTTACTAGTGTATGTCATTATTAGGGTTTTGTATCCTTCATGTAGATAGTAAGAGAAGTGTCCACTGCAGTTACAGTGACTCCATATGTCCCACTTACTACAACACTGATTACTGCATGATACAGTTAGGGTTGATAACCGACTATAGAAACTGAAAGGATCACACCTTGTGTATGTACTAGCTACTGGGTAAGAATTGCTATTTGACATCATGATGGATCACATGATCTTACAGAGGAGTCAGATATAAAGGCCAGTATAGCAGCACTAAACTTTATCATAACAAGTGTAGCCAAGTACAATGTTGATAGTGAATCATTATCACATGAACTACAACAGTTGGGATTGCCTAAAGGTCATCATCACTATGCTATAGTGTTATTGTCATGTTATTATCCCATTTAGAGCACACCAGCTCCCTGTGTAAAGCATATGAAGACAACTTGACCAGTTTACAGTTGTCACTATGGCAACGCAGTCTGAGAGTGTCTCGGCTGCAAGCAGTGGATTGGCGAGTGGATCATGTGATCAGTTCCAGTCATCTACAAGTAGTCAGCTGGTAATTTGTTGGTATCATTTTAAGCATATTATTATATACTGCAGGATATTGGTGAACCATGTGTCCAGCTGAAGATGAGTAGAGAAGATGAGGACAATGGAGGAACATCATCCACTATCTCCTTCACTAGTTCTGCTGACAAGTTTAGGATATTATTGAATGGTATGTATGTGTGTTGTCATGGTGATTGTGTGAGTGTACAACCTCTTAACAGAACTGAAGCAAGCTTATAACATGATGGAAACTGTCAGTAACCAATGACAACAATAGTAAAATAATACCAAAGTTTTAATATTGTTAATTTATATTGCACCATTGTGACGACGACGACGAACGTGATCCTGATGATGACACTTGAGGAGATAAGAGATAATAAATCACTACACGCACTGTTATATATTTACTGTACCTGTTGTGCTCCCTCTCCTCTGATTGGCTATTCTATCATGCAATAGTTGACCTAGAGATAATCAGTATACACTACACAAGTAGTTTATATCAACCAAAAACATCCTGGCTGTAAAAAAAGGAGCGGCCAAGAACTAAAAAAGGCCTGGATAAAAAAGATGTGAAATCAAAATGGGCAGCCAAGGGCTGTGTAGTGTTACTGCTGATGGAAATAAATTTTTATTTACCTTTTTTTACAGCCAGGGTGTTTTTGGTTGAGATTTCACTTCTTTTTTTAGAAATAACTACTTGACCATACAATCGATTAATCAACTTTTGATTTTAATTTCAACAGAGTTAACTACAACCTATTACAATATCCATCAAAACGGTCTACTTTTAATGTTAGATTAGTGCCTGATAAAAATTTCAGAACGATAGCACCAACAGTTTTTCTGGTAGGCGTGTCAACAAATTGGTTAAAATTTTTATCAACTATCGCTCATATTTTCCTCAATTTTACTGCAAATCGTACCAAATTTTGTGGAGATGTAGGGTTTAGGTAGTGCTACTTGTGCACCAAATTTCATTGAAATTGGTGCACAAGAACATTGTTTGCGCACGAATTTATTCTTTGGTGCGAAGAAGAAAAATACAAAGAAAATCCGACGAGTTTCAGGGACTCGTATCTCAGGAACTACTGGGAATATTTCTTTCAAATTTGGTATGTAAGGTACTGTATATGAAGACATTAAAATATGTAGATTTGGTAGAAATAGGCACCATAGTTTTTGAGTTGTGATAGGCTAAAATCGGCTACTTGACCAGTTGCGTAATAACACACTGGTATGCCCGTACATATTTCTTGGCCGCTGACACACGACCGTGTGTCTTGATACAATACTACTATTAGTGCTTACTACTGATCAGTTCCTTCTCAATCAGTTCCTTCTCAATCTGTTACACTGCAGCTGTCAGCCCATCAACACATTTGAGGTGTTCAAGAAGTATTTCCCAAGTCTTAGGAGTAGGACCATGACTAGTGTCCAACCAGTCAGTGAATAACTTTACACAACGTTCCTTGAGATCATGACATTCTGGATCTGTTGCTATGGCATCAACTTCATAAGGTTGATATCTCATACAATAAGCAATATCTTTCCACTTAGCCTTTATCTTGGGAATAACAATATTTATTAACTCCCACATCTCTGGTTCTGATAATAATGACAACACATAATAACATTGTATAGCAATCACTGGGCTATCATCATCCCATATAGTGTTATTGTGTAATTATACAGTACACTTTATTAACTGCATCAAGATCACATTTTGGATTCAACATAGTTGTTCTCTGAAAATTAATTTTAATCAGTTAACGATCAATTTTTACCAGTTAGGCACTGGAGGTGTACACAGAAGGCAAAGCCTGTACAAGGTGTTACCCAAAGACAAGGAGCCTAAGAATCTCGGCCTAATAAACTATGGTGGGACGGTAAGTTTAAATCACATTGACATTCAGTGAAGTCGATTGGCACCTGATATCAACACAATAATTATTGTTTGGAGTGTATTACTGTTACTTCTACCCCAGTGCATGGGGTTTATAATTCTCAGTCAGTTATCCAGTTGTCATCATAAAATAAAATAAGCAGATTTCAACACTGAAACTGTTTTGAGTATTGTGAAGGATGGGAAGGCTACTTTTATGATGCAACATAAGTTTATTAACTGGCATTAAGGATAAGGCCTCTAGAGGCTCCAACCTAACTGGCTCTGCGAAAACCCTCCATGTTAGCATATGTTACATAGCTTCACAAAAATGGCCATAAAATCTTGATGGTTATATAAATTTTTAATTGCTTTGTATTGAAATGTAACTGAATTATTTGTCAACAAGTATGCCAAATTTTCCAACATTACAAGGAACGGTTAAAGAGTTATGCAATCATAAAGTTCTAAAAATGGGTCAAAATTTGCACGCTAACATGGAGGGTTTTCACAGAGCCGGTCACAAAATTAATACGAAAGAACTTACGAATGAACATTGTTTTCTTTATTGCAGCAATCACGGAAGCCAATATGCCTTGCGATCAATGCTCGTGTGCCACACCTACTTTTAAACCAAAATAATTTACCTTTACTACCGTAGTATAATTAAAATGCCTTATAAATGTCAGCTAATACATGAAAAACATGGTTTTTAGCCTTTAGTTCACATTAGACTATGTATGATTGCTGTCTGGACATGCCCATTTTGACAATCAATCGATTGTGTCATTCAAAAAGCTGTAACCTATGTAACACCAAAGCTTCAAACCTTTGGAGCATCTATTTAATGAAGGTTAAATTTTACCAGCCCTAATAGTCACATGATCAACATGTGATAACTTTACCAATCATGTGATCATACTACACCACTCACATGATCAATATGTGATCACTCACTTTGTGTTAATATTGTTGAATTGAGCATTGCAGATTGTTCAGATGTCATTTGATCACAATATACTAGAGTGACTATAGTCAATGTCATTACTCTATTATAATATAATCACCTGATAACTGGTCACTAGCCGAACGCAGTGGAGCATCATCAGATTGAGGACAGAAGATGGTATCACCAGTAGACATCTCACTCAGGGTGATATGGAGGATAGGACACAATGGACAGGTGACCATTAAGGTTGGCTTCTTTACTTCTCGCATGAACACCTTCATGATGTCATCCAGTAACTGAGTGACATCATCAATCAGTTCCCTCCTCTCTCCCGCACTTGTCATATCATCTCCCTTCACAGTGATGGTCAACTGGATACTCTGCTTCTCCTCACATCGGCTGACATAGTATTTCTGATGATGTCCTAATTGTAATCCCACCTCATCCTATAATGGATTACTATACTCAATACACCACAGTCAGTAACACTTCACTTACCACAACAGTTGATTATTCCTCTTCACATTACGACAGATACAATCAGCTATCAACTGATTCAGAAGACTAGTTGGGACAAGCCACTTCCAAACTTAAAGTAGATGATCCTCTCCTGTTTGGTGTTGGGAATATTCTTACCATCATCTCGAGGAACAAGAGAAGGAACAATGAAGGTATCACCGCAGTCTGGTAGTGAAGGACTATCCTCTTCCCTGAACCAAGCTTCCCTAGTGATACGAGCTACCAGGTGAAAGCTCAGCAGAATATCCACCACTTGTTGCTTGGTAACACGTACAACACTGGGGTAGTCAGAGTGGAACTTATCCAACATGTACTGGAGAAGTCCCTCCTCAAGAATACCACAATTGGTAAGTCGTTCCCAAGACTCATGGATATCACCTTTTATTTGGTAAGAATGAGCAGCAATGACATAGGCAAACAGTTTAGCTAGCCAGTTAGGAGACAAGATCACAAGATCCCTCAAAGACTCCATCTCACTGAAGTACAAGATGGTATGCTTGTTATGGAAATACCTCAAGATGCCGTCAAGCTCTGAACTGTTTTCAGCTATCGGAAAAGTCACTTTTGTGACCACATCAAGCATCATGGATAACGATATTATTGCCTCTTTATGTTGTAATAATGCTCGCTCAATTTTAAGGAAAAAGATTGGTTGTTTTTGTCTCAGTGAACTGGCAGCTTCAATGGCACTGTTCCTCAAACGCTCTATCTCTTCATCCCGACATTTATTGCTGATAAAATAGCAACATTGCTCTAAAGCTGACCACAGTCCCCCACTGTAACCAAATAAACATCGAGAATAAGGTTTTTTACATAGTTCTTTCTCAAGTTGAGGTAAGATTGTTTGCTTGGCAATCTTGCGAGCCTTCTTAATGTTAGGATGAATCTTGTCAATGTGAGTACCAGCTAATAGTACCTTTCCCTTCACTGAACAATTTGAATCAACTACCTGTAGCCAGTAATGGATACTGGAAATAACGGTACGACATTCTGTAGGTTGAGGAGAGCCTTTACGAGGAACAACTTCATCACTCAACTCTCCAGACGCATTAAATGTGATCACAGGAACTCCACTCTCTGAAATAAACACAGAATGAGAGTTATGGTAAATTACTTGTCCAGGAAAGTCCCACACAACAGCATTCAAACTGTCAGCATCATATTGTACAGTGTTGGAAGAAGCTTCCATCACATCTTGTGGGTGTGACTTGGGAAGATTTTCACCAGTAGAATTAGTGGGAGGGGCACTCACAGACTCAGTGGACACTACACCAGTAGACTCCACTACATCGAGACTGGAGGGAGCTGAGCTCTCATCAGATTTGAATGGGAATATCATCTTCAGAGCGCTATCTCTAAACTGATCAATAAACTGATGACGGAGGAGGTCAGTCTTGTCAGAGTCACTAATTCTGCTCCAATTTTTACTGTAAATTTTACACACCTCTACTTCGGCTCCTTCAGTAGCTGATTGTCCCTCAACAAACTTCTCACCAAGGAAAGATGAGATGAGAGAAGTCTTCCCTGTGTTCTCAGCCCCTACTAGTAACACCTGCAGGTCCCTTGACTCAGCTTCTCCTTCCTTCATAGCCAGTGCATATGCCATCTTGATATTATCATCATTAGAGTAGTGATCTGTAGTCAGTAGACAAAGTTGACACATCATATACACTATGCTATAATAACAGTAACCAGTTCACAATACAGAGATGTTAACTAACCTGTTATTATACTGGTAATCCTCTCACTGACCTGTGATATTGGAGGTCGTCTTTCTTGATTATCATCTAAACATGTTATCACTAGTTGTTTCAGTGATCCCTCACTGATCTGATCAATATAATCTTTACGTCTCTTTACTTCTGTTAATGCAAAAAACATGTTAGTGTTGGGATCACGTATGAAATGTGCTGAAGGTGTTGGCCATTGTTGAGTGATCACATGACAGATCACACAACCAAATGAGAACACATCTAATGGTAACCCATAGTGAGGGTTATCCATTAATGCCTCTAGATCTGGAGGCATAAAATGAAGAGTTCCTGGAACTTTTATCATCATGTCTGATGATAAAGGTGACACTACCTTTGTTACTCCAAAGTCACTAACTTTAGCTACTAGACTTGTTGTCAAGACAATGTTATTAGAACTCAGGTCACGATGCATTAATGGAGGGTTTAGAGTGTGAAGGTAACAAATTGCTCTACTGATATCTTGTAATATTGACAACTTTACATACATGGGAATATTCTGGTAGTTCTCCAACAATGGTGTAAGATCACACTCCATCAGTTCCATCACTAGAACTGGCAGAACAGCTCGGTCATTATGATAATATACTCCTAACATCTTCACTATGTTTGGATGATGATGTCTACTGTGTTGGAGACATTCTTGTAGGAATTCTTGTTTTATCTTTTGTAATTCATCATTAGTTGTATAATCCAGAAGAATAGAATGAATTTCTTTGGCAGCACACGTGATCCCATTATAATCTACAGCAAATATACTCGCGTATCTTCCTCGACCTAATTTACGATCAGTGAACTTTACTCCCGTAATGATTAAATGTTTTACTGCATCGTCACTATCCATTTTGCTTTAAACCAGACCCACCCACTATTGCGCATGTGCGCTGTTGTGTGCTAATATTTTAGAGTACTACGGTGACGTCATGGACAGCAAAAAGAAATATATTTGTGCAACTGTTGCTAAATCGACTGCTCCAACAATGGTATATGTGTAACGATACCACGTGATCTACCTTGCACTGCGAGTGAGTGAGTGATCATGAGTGACTGACGTGCGAGCTGATGTGTTTCACTATAATCCATTACTGTGTAAAATTCTATGAGAGACTACATACACAGGTGAATTAATCAAATACAGATTTATAATAATTATATATGAAACTTTCAAGGTCAATAATGTCTTTAGGTAACTTGTTTGTCAGTTAATAATGAGTTGTCAACATTGATCAATATTATACTGACCTGCATATATACAATGATGACTTCCATGATTTACATGATCTTTTGCCACTCACAATTAGAGACTTGTTTCTCATCAGCTTACCATACAAAGATGTAGTCATTAAGCCCATTTTATAAAGTGCCCAGGGGTACTGGCCCCTGTTGAAACAATCAGATTGTGAAAAAATTTAATGAAACATTACAGTATACACTGGTGTTGTTAAATGTGTATTATGATTAAACATTTTAGCAGTCCAGCATGCCTTGCTAGGTGACCACTGAAAAGAGGTCAGTTCACATGAGAGACTATGACATTTATTAATTTAGCAGAAAAGGCATGTTTGATCTATAGTGTGATCTGTGGAACAATTTTAGGCATGCTGAGGATTTATTGTCAGCTAAACTTGGGTAACAACTTATATACCAAATAAATACCAACACTACATTTTTCTCATCCCATCTTGTGCTCTGTATCAAAGTAATGTTTTGGGCTAAATTTTAGGCCACTACAATGAGATTACTTATTTCTCGTCAACTGCTTGCATCAAATGTTTGTGGACTGCACTTGCTGGTGTCAGGTTTGTTGAGTGATAGGAAAGTTTTGAAGAATATTCTTTTGCCCATTCAGAGTGTTAATTTCAGTACCATCTCAACCTAACCGGTACATGCAGACTCTGTCAAACACAAGGATTACGTCAATGCTTTCTAATATGAAGTTCCTTCAGTGACTGTACTATTAGAGTGTTTTGATCAAATGTTTATATCATAGCAAATCCAGCTACTTAATAATTAATTAAATACATTGTTAAATTTAGAACATATTACTAGACTTAATTAGGTATTTGATGACATCACAATTCATTATTTCTGGCTCTGTCCTTGCTTCCCCTTCTTTTGTCAGTTTATTGTATTAGGAGTGCTTATTATATTAGTGGGTGATTGTTGTATTAGAGGATAATTATAGGAGAGGCCAGGGAACATCTTGTAATGATCAGACCTTAACTAGTCTAGTACGTCCAGCTCTTAAAAAATAGTCCGGGAAAACTGTGTAGAAAATTTTGGTGCCGCCAATCAAATCGCTGGGTTTAAATTCAAGCCAATCAAATCGCTTGATTTTGGATCATGTGATCCTATTATGATGTCATATATATTGTACCCCCAGGCAGATGGTTGTTGACAGCTACAGGGCAGTAATAACAGATCCCAGTAACCCCAGGGTGTATGTATCTGTTGTTAGCTGATGCTTGGTGTGAAATGGGTCAGAAGTTTGACAATACTAAGGAAGCCCTAACTGGTGGTTGTACCAGTGCATGGCTATGAGCTGATAAGGTAACAGTGAGAGAGTGTTTACTTAACATCAACAACAATGATCCGTACACTACGCCTAGACATTGGCCAGGAACTCACTATACCAGTGAATCTAATGAAAGAGGTCACACAATTGAGTTTTGAGTTTAATGCTATAAAAGAAGCTGAAGAAGCATCTTTCCTTGTACCAGCTGCAGGTATATTATCTCACACGATTCCGAACGATCATGTGATAATACAATGGCTATCCAGTCGATCAACAATGCCGATGGTTGTTACAGTGAATGACCTGTTAACGCTACTAGCTATGTAGCTATTGTATAGCACAATTTTTTTGACGGCAAAATATTGACAGATGCACTTCATGGGGAAAATATTGATGGACAGCATATTAGGACACTTGTATTAGCTGCTATGCCACTGGGAATTATTGAAAGGAAATATTGCCTGATCTCTAGTGTCAAATCTGTCAATGTTTTCCCTTGTCAATAAAGTAGTGATTACTATGGTCTGCAGTGTCAACTGTATGGCTTCTTGCAGAGTACCTTTCAAGATATTATCTTACCGTTTAAGTGTAGTACCATGGTGACATCATCGGCCGACACATTTGGATGGTCAAAATGATGACATTACCATATAAGGCTTTAACTAGCGACTATATTTGACAGTTTTATAAATTTTTGTATATTATAGATGAATTGATCTATTGACTATAATTAGCTGTTACTAATGTCACTCCACCATATTAGCTACTCATTGTGTGACGTGTCCCATGCACCAAGTATACATTATGCCACTGTGGGTGGTTTATAACAGATGATTGTTGTGGTCGTCTTAATGATTGTTATTTCTTTGCCGGTGATTGTTCTTAAAATAGCCTCTGATGATGGAATGTAATATGATAGATAGCGATAATGACATTCCCAAATATAATAGACCTGTATAACAAGTTTACATGATACTCAGTTACTTGATCATACAGGCATCTCTTACCATATTTGATCCCTTGGCCTACCCCTTGGCCTGCTGTATAACAAGTTTACATGATACTCAGTTACTTGATCACACAGGTATCTCTTACCATCCTTGATCCCTTGGCCTACCCCTTGGCCTGCTGTATAACAAGTTTACATGATACTCAGTTACTTGATCACACAGGTATCTCTTACCATCCTTGATCCCTTGGCCTACCCCTTGGCCTGCTGTATAACAAGTTTACATGATACTCAGTTACTTGATCACACAGGTATCTCTTACCATCCTTGATCCCTTGGCCTACCCCTTGGCCTGCTGTATAACAAGTTTACATGATACTCAGTTACTTGATCACACAGGTATCTCTTACCATCCTTGATCCCTTGGCCTACCCCTTGGCCTGCTGTATAACAAGTTTACATGATACTCAGTTACTTGATCACACAGGTATCTCTTACCATCCTTGATCCCTTGACCTATTTCTTTTCCTGCCCTTAAACCAAAATCTTTACCCACTTCTGTAATAGCATCTTTTAAGCGTACACCTACTTCCACCCCAATTTCATGACCTGCACTTCTCAGACCATGTTCTAATTGTGTACATATACATGTAAAACAAGCTGACTACTAGGACATGAACGAATGTGACTTTTTAACATTCGAACATTCTCTAATTTTCAATTTGGAATGTTCAACACCCACACAGTAATTGGATAGATAGTATTTCCTCACTATTAATCCATCATCATATGGTAACAGTTTTACTGTTAAACATCAGATAAGTGACAATAAAGTAGTTACGACCATGTGTTATGATAAGTCTCTCAACTATTGGTGGTATTAATGGCACATTTTACATAAAATTAAGATTACCAAATGTTTGGTAGTAAAAAATCTACTGACGAATGTTACTAAAATGAACGAACATTTGAATGTTACAACATTTGTTCATGCCCTACTGACTACACAATAGTAATCAGTAACAACAATCCTTAAAGTCTCATGCAACCAGAGAGGATTACAACGGTTGGTCATCAGACATTTACTGAGTAAACAAGGGCTTTGTCCGGGTAAATGGATTTAGCTCAAACATTCAATGTCCGATCACGTGCCAGTATAGAAACCACCATCTATGAAGCATTGAGCTATTATAATACGTTAATGAATACCCTGGAGTAGGCTTGGGTGAGTACTCGATGAGTCGACAATATTGCTTAATAATCACATCCGCTTTGTGTCAATGCTAGAATATTATTATACCATGCACCAGAAAAACTTCACTTAATTCATGTATTTGCAAGTATAACATCCAGTGTGAAGTGCTTGTTTTGTATAAGCAAGAGTATAAGGGATTGTCTACAGGTCTCTTTAACTTTTAATATGATACCAATGATAATGATTAGACCTGCAGGAAGTTTTGGGACATTTCACATGCAAGGAACCTTGCAAGAATTGTTGTTACTGAACCTTCTTAACTTCCTTACCAATCTGTATTCTCTCACTTGTGTTTCCCATTCTCTCACCTGCAGTTAGATATACATGCTATGTCAACAACTGGCAATTACACTCACACTAAAAGTAATATATAGCAAATATCCTACATTTGATTAAGCAAAAATACTACACATATTTATTTGCTTTATACATTAAAATCAAGTTGATTTTTATGACCTAAAACCACACACGTGAATAACGACATTGTTAATTTATAATCGTAATGTAATGACTCTACTAATGAGGACCTCATGTGAATAAGGACTCGTCAATAAGGAACACATGGCAACAGTGGCATAGCCAGACTTGATAAGTTGGTAGGGCAAAGTTGACTATGCTATTAGAGTATATCGATCTTTCAAAGCATGCGAACATTTATTGGGTTGGGAGTGAGTTGGTTGGGCCTGTGCCATTTAATCCCTACTACTGACTCACAATTTCAGTAGGTAAGCCAAAAGTAGGGATTAAACTTTTATCAATTTTATCTCATGCCAGAATCTTCAGTGTTCTCTCATGTCAAAATCTTTTTCCTACTTTTTGTAGCAGTGAAAGACCGATCCCTACTCACATTTTAAATCTATTGTTCTAGTTGTATAACATTCACTTGTGCATTTTGCCTTATAAACATGGCGGATAGCAACCCAGTTGCTAGCTTTTTATGCTATGCGTGACGTAATAAGGCTGTAGTCTTGTTAACCATCTAGACCGCTTTCCTCGGGGGTGGCACTTATCAATTGGAGATTATAAACGCCCTCCTCAGAATGGGTCTGGTGAACTTAAAAAACATGACTTGTTCTGCTGATCTGTAGATTGTTGAGTGGCTCAAAGGAAAGTTTATTAAGTGGCACAAAGGGTAGGTTAATAGGTGCCAGTAACACTGATGCATATGCACTCGTGTTAGTCCTTGGTAGCCTTTGAGTCACTCAACACCAATTAGCAAAATCTGTAGATCAGCAGAACAAGTCATGTCTGCTAAGTTCACCAGACAACTTTCCGAGGGTAGTTTCGTACGCCCGACTCTTAAAAATAAAGTCTGAGGAAACTGCCACCGGAATTTGGTTGGCACCAATCGAATCGCTGGGTTTAAATTCAAGCCAATCAAATCGCTTTACCGATATCTGCATTACTGTAAGTGCCTGAATTCGCTTGTAGAGCGTTTCCACAAAATTATACCCACAGGCCCAACATATTACTACTGACAACAACAATTACATACTTACCCTTCCATATATAATCTATGGATTCAACTTGCTCTCTTTTTGCAATGGGAATTTAGCTGCCTCCGCAGGTATACTAAAGGGACAAAGCGTCCTTCACAGGTTACAACCAAAATGATTTGGTCACGTGCGCAAGTTTTGGATTCTATCGGAAACTGTAAGGGATAACATATATATACAAATCATTTAATTTTAATTTTTATTGGTTTAACCACAAAGGGTAAGGTGATTACAAAAGACAATGAAGCCTATAGGTGAGTCACCTACAAAAAGAACACATACATAACACTAACTAAGGTACAGAAACAAAGCAAAAACAAAGGCACAAAACAGTTACAAGAAACAAAACAACTACAGAGACAAAACACAAAGCAACTACAAATATACAAGTACAAATATTAACTATAAACAATTACGTAGTATACAGAACATAGAAATTTATACAGTAAGTGCTTAAAAGTAGAACGGCAGGGTACAGAAAGTATATTAAAGGGAATACGATTCCAAAAATAAATGCTATTAGTGAAAAAGGAATACCTATGTGAGTCAATGGAGGAGTGCTTACACAATATGGAGAGGGAGTGTGATCTATGAACGTCTATGTGTTGAACAACTTAAGGGTGTCCTCTTGCTCATCCTCCCCTGCAGTGACTAAATGTTCTATCATAGCCAATGGCCCCACTTGACTCTGCTACTCCTTATGCAGCCCTGCAAACCAGACCCTTTTTGAAGCACGCATGCCCAAGCTAGCTCCAAGGTGTAGTAGCTAAATGATTTGGCCCTGCAAGACAGTTACTTTCACATGCATACCAACTGAATGTCAAAATTTATAACTCTCCCAATCACTCACATTTGTACGTGAAGTATCGACTCATATTTTAGGACTCCACCAAATTAAAAATTTCCCTATATAGTCAGCTACAATACATGTAATATAATTCTTATTGTGAGCTGCTCAGTCTTAGCTACAGTATAGCACTGAATAAATAGTGACACCTTTTCATCACTAATCTGGCTCCGGCCAGTAGTTTATAAGCCATGAACAAGTAGAGCTGGTCACAGTCAGGGCCGTCGGAAGCAATTCAATTGTGGTGCGGCCCAAAAAAGGAAGGAACCAAAGTATTAGAATTTTATCATTATACTCAGTGGCATAGTTACTTGATGCCCAGGTAGATTTTTTATAATACACTACTGATATAGCTATAGCTATCTATACCATGCTGTTCATACGTGCATTTATTAATAGTTGTTGTTATCAGGTGCACGGCACGACACGACTAGCTATAGCTAATCTAGTGTAACGGCATGAGGTGTATAACTAATGCATAAACTATACAAACTGCTTGAGCCATTCTACGAAATATAGTGCATGAATTATTAACTATCGATTGTGGGAACGCATCCAGATGATCACGTGTGCCACACATACATCTAAGCTACGAGCAAGACTTCCTTCCTTCACTGATCAGCCACATAAAGGCAACAATTGGTGCTTCAGTCTTGTAGTTACTACTGCTGTAGAAATTCAAAAGCTACGCCTGACGTCTTTTCTCGAAAAACATCTTTTACGGGGTTAGTCTCACATACATCCACAATTTCTTCATTTCCATACGTAGACAAGGACGGTTGATGCGCGGTTATCACTTAACTCTTCTAGCCACGTTGTATATCGTTGGCGGGTTCGGCCGTTGGAATCACACAACGAGCTGTATAAACGGGAGTGAAGAAAACAAAGCTTAACTAATTCAGTCACTTACTTGTATTTCTGTAACTCTCCTTAAAAGTTGAACCGTGTATTTCTTCTATGGCCATTTCGCAAATTTCCTGTACTGCCTCGCCTCCATTTTGAAAAATTTAAATGCATATCTCGTGAGCTATTTTAATTCTAATGAATTCAGTCGGAGTGTTATCGAGTGTTTCAGTCCTGTGCATAATTTATGTTTTAGCAGCAGGCTGAATGTTTTATGTAAGTTATACTATTGTAGCTACTGTTTGATATTTATGACTCGAAAATTAAAAAAAGGTCAGTGCGGAAATATTAGAATTGGGCTGAAAAACTGGTGAGGCCAGGGCCTCACCAGCCTCACCGCTTCCGACGGCCTTGACAGTGAGGTGGTACATGAGGAGCAGTGGGTGATAATAATTCAAAGCCAAAGAAACGATACATCTTGCCAATGTTTGCCGACAATAGTGTTGATTTAGGAAAGACTGGTTACATGTAATCACAATTAAAGTCTTTCTTAAAGAACAGAAAACCCCCAGTAGCTAATACTGATATAACACTGGTAGCTACTCACCATGTTCTGTTATAGTGCAATTGGTTGACTTTTCTGTTACATAAACATATAAATTTAAAAAACTAATAAAAACTGAATAGGGATCGTAAAAAAGTACTTAAATTGTACTATGTTGTTGTAAACAAATCTGTTTTGTTATCAGCATGATGTGATGGATGGACACTGAGAAAATTATGTAGTTACTAGCTATTAATGACAAGGCTAATAATGTGTTTCTTATTGTGTTACAATAGTATACACCTTCTCCTTCTCCTGGGAGGTAACACTTGATGAGGAGCTAATAGGATAGAGAACACATTACAACTACACACACTATGCTACAGTTACTGTACCTGTTGTGCTCCCTGATAATTCTCCTCTCATCTGATTGGCTAATTCCTCACAACACAAGCCACCATGATCTTTCATAATGATTAATAATTTATCAAAACTTCTTGACTGACCAGCTTGTAGAGAATTTGCTATCTTCCTCAGAACTATTGAAGCTGCTTGAGATTGTCCAACTGTTTGTTGTATGATCTGTTCTTCTTCAAAGTTGATTATTCGTTCACTAACAAAGTGACCATACAAATTCTTTACTGGTAAAACATTTTGTAATTTGCCGTAATGATTAGTGAACACTTCCAACATCTTATCAGCTGATACTATAACAATTACACTGTATAGTCAGTAATGTATTATGATCACTACCTTACCTGTCCTGGGTATAGGATCATCTGGTCCTAGGTCACCATGGTAACCTAAAGGCAGTTCAGCATCACCAGATCGAGGACAGAAGATGGTATCACCAGTAGACACCTCACTCAGGGTGATATGGAGGATAGGACACAATGGACAGGGGACCATTTGGGTTGGCTTCTTTACTTCTCGCATTAACACCTTCATGATGTCATCCAGTAACTGAGTGACATCATCAATCAGTTCCATCCTCTCTCCCGCACTTATCATATCATCTCCCTTCACAGTGATGGTCAACTGGATACTCTGCTTCTCCTTACACCGGCTGATGTAGTATTTCTGATGATGTCCTAATTGTAGTCCCACCTTACCATGTCTCATCCTATAATGGATTACTATACTAAATATACCACAGTCAGTAACACTTACCACAACAGTCGATCATTCCTCTTCACATTATGACAGATACAATCAGCTATCAACTGATTCAGAAGACTGGTTGGGATGAAGCCACCCTCAAACCTGAAGTACACAATCCTTTCCTGTTTGGTGTTGGGAATATTCTTACCATCATCTTGAGGAACAAGAGAAGGAACAATGAAGGTGTCACCGCAGTCTGGTAGTGAAGGACAACCTTCTTCACTGAACCAAGCTTCTCTTGTGATATGAGCTACCAGGTGAAAACTCAGCAGAATATCCACCACTTGTTGCTTGGTGACACGTACAACACTGGGGTAGTCAGAGCGGAACTTGTCCAACATGTGCTGGAGAAGATTCTCCTCAAGAATGCCATATTTGGTAAGTCGTTCCTCAGCTTTATCAACCATGCTTCCTATTTTGTAAGAATGAGCAGCAATGACATAGGCAAACAGTTTAGCCAGCCAGTTAGGAGACAAGATCACAAGATCCCTCAAAGACTCAATCTCATTGAAGTACAAGATGGTACGCTTGTTATGGAAATACCTCAAGATGCCGTCAAGCTCTGAACTGTTTTCAGCTATCGGAAAGGTCACTTTTGTGACCACATCAAGCATCATGGATAACGATATTATTGCCTCTTTATGTTGTAATAATGCTCGTTCAATTTTAAGGAAAAAGATTGGTTGTTTCTGTCTCAGTGAAGTGGCAGCTTCAATGGCGCTGCTCCTCAAGCGCTCTATGTCTTCATCCCGACACTTATTGCTGACAAAATAGCAACATTGCTCTAAAGCTGACCGCAGTCCCCCGCTGTAACCAAATAAACATCGAGCATAAGGTTTCCCACGAAGCTCTTTCTCAAGCTGAGGTAAGATTCTTTTCTTGGCTATCTTGCGAGCCTTCTTGATGTTAGGATGAATTTTGTCAATGTGAGTACCAGCTAATAGTACCTTTCCCTTCACCGAACAATTTGAATCAACTACCTGTAGCCAGTAATGGATACTGGAAATAACGGTACGACATTCTGTAGGTTGAGGAGAGCCTTTACGAGGAACAACTTCATCACTCAACTCTCCAGACGCATTAAATGTGATCACAGGAACTCCACTCTCTGAAATAAACACAGAATGAGAGTTATGGTAAATTACTTGTCCAGGAAAGTCCCACACAATAGCATTCAAACTATCAGCATCATATTGTACAGTGTTGGAAGAAGCTTCCACCACATCTTGTGGGTGTGGCTCAGGAAGATTTTCACCAGTAGAATTAATGGGAGGGGCAGTCACAGACTCGGTGGACACTACACCAGTAGACTCCACTACATGGTGACTGGAGGGAGCTGAGCTCTCATCAGATTTGAATGGGAATATCATCTTCAGAGCGCTATCTCTAAACTGGTCAATAAACTGATGACGGAGGAGGTCAGTCTTGTCAGAGTCACTAATTCTGCTCCAATTTTTACTGTAAATTTTACACACCTCTACTTCGGCTCCTTCAGTAGCTGATTGTCCCTCAACAAACTTCTCACCAAGGAAAGATGAGATGAGAGAAGTCTTCCCTGTGTTCTCAGCCCCTACTAGTAACACCTGCAGGTCCCTTGACTCAGCTTCTCCTTCCTTCATAGCCAGTGCATATGCCATCTTGATATTATCATCATTAGAGTAGTGATCTGTAGTCAGTAGACAAAGTTGACACATCATATACACTATGCTATAATAACAGTAACCAGTTCACAATACAGAGATGTTAACTAACCTGTTATTATACTGGTAATCCTCTCACTGACCAGTGATATTGGAGGTCGTCTTTCTTGATTATCATCTAAACATGTTATCACTAGTTGTTTCAGTGATCCCTCACTGATCTGATCAATGTAATGTTTACGTCTCTCTACTTCTGATACAATTACCTTCTTCCTACCCTTATAATCAACTGTTGATAATGATGAAGGAAACAAGAATTGTTGAGTGATCACATCACAGACCACACAACCAAACGAGAACACATCTTATGGTAACCCATAGTGAGGGTCAACTTTCAATGCCTCTGGAGGCATAAACACAGCAGTTCCTGGAGCCTGAGACAACTTATGTGATGATAAAGGTGACACTACCTTTGCTACTATGAAGTCACAAACTTTAGCTACTAGACTTGTTGTCAAGAGAATATTATTAGTACTCAGGTCACGATGCATTAATGGAGGATTTAGAGTGTGAAGGTAACAAATTGCTCTACTGACATCTTGTAATATTGACAACTTTACATACATGGGAATATTCTGGTATCTGTCTAACATTCTTTTAAGGCTACACTCCATCAGTTCCATCACTAGAACTGGCAGAACAGCTCGGTCATTAGGATAATATACTCCTAACATCTTCACTATGTTTGGATGATGAAGTCTACTGTGTTGGAGACATTCCTGCAGGAAACTTTGTATAATTTGGGAACGATCAGCTGCTCCCACGTTTTCCAGTAGGACAGAATAAAGTTCTTTGGCAGCACACGTGATCCCATTATAATCTACAGCAAATACTCTCCCGTATGCTCCCCCACCTACTTCACGATCAGTGGACTTTACTCCCGTAATGATTAAATGTTTTACTGCATCGTCACCATCCATTTTAGATCCACCCACTATTGCGCATGCGCGCTGTTAATTGTGTGCTAATATTTTAGAGTACCATGACGTCATGGACAGCAAGAAGAATGAACCTCGCAAGGAACTTCAAGACCTTCATAATCGTCTAGTGATGCAGCTAGAGAACTTAACAATGGTATGTGATCTATGGTTTTATGTGTACAACGACATCACGTGATGGTTACAGTTTTTGCAGGTGGACTGCACATGGTGGGTGTGATGTTTGTTAATGATAATTGATAACATATACAAGGGACAAAACTTCCATAATTTTCCTATCACTCGACAATAATTTTGTAATGATTTTCACAATATCATGCCCGTAGTCTCGTGTGGCCACACTAATATTTTACAGGGCGTTATCACTTGCAGTATAAACATCCATAAAAAATAGGTTCTGGCACACTTACAATACCAAAGTTGTCTATATGGTACTTTAGCACCCACCCAAACTCTGAAGGTGTTCATGAATTCCTGGGTATTTGTTATTAACACATTAAGTGCATGACAGTAGATACTGTATATGTAGTAATTTTTGAATGACTTAATTTATGAAAATTTTGAAAATTGCAAGCCCTTTTCGAAAATATAATTTCGTATCATGCTGGTCACAACAAAAGGGAAGTTCTAGTTTCGTGAATATTATTTCAAAATGCTTGGCAAGCAACTATTTTTCATAAATTTTATCATTTGAAAATTACTACGTATACGATATACACTCTTGCTGATCATTCTTATGAGGTTCATGAAAAAATTTGAGTTATTAAAAGTATTTTTGTAAAGAAATTTGCCGTATACGTTTTGACCTTTAAATTTGGGGCTGTGCAGTATAACACATTCCTTGCAGTTGGGACCTTTGTTCATCCGGACTGTGAAGGTTGAGAACATTCAGTCAACTGAACAACCTTGGTAGGTACATGTGATATTAATAACTCAGTCAGCATGACATCACACTGACTGACATGACTGTCAATGGTTCCATTGTGAATTACAAATAATATATTTACCATCAGTCAAGGCCTGAATGATTGTGTGAATTTTGACATCACAATTATTTTCATCACGATTTGAATGTATAACATTGAGAAAGTTACAAAACCTAAGATATTAGTCAGCATGAAAGGGTCTGATTTTAAATGGTTCCATTTAAATTACAAATTTACATTTGCCATCAAATTCCTAGGGTTGGGCAATATTTCAATATTATCGCCACATTGCAATATCTACAGTGTGCAATATCAGTATCACCAGCATTTTGTTCCATGTAATAACATCACATGTGCAATATTATTGCAGAATATTGCCACTTATTGCAGTACAGTACTATAGATTGCAAGTATAAAGTAAAATTTACCCCGACAATCAATGTTTAACTGACAAATCCATCTATAGATGGACAATTTTTTATAAGAATTATTTACTTATAACATGCATGTATGTATGATATTGTCTACCGTTTACTATAGCAACATTGGCAATAATCGCAATGTTGTGTCGTTGCAATAATCGGTAGTGCAACATTTTAAGTATCGCCCAACCCATGAACTATCATAAAGAATAATTTCTGCATGTTAGTCTCATCCCCATACAGGGCCCTCACTAATATCACAAACGCCACCTAGTAATGTTAGTTGATTTTCTTGATTACGGAAGCCTAGGAAGAGTACATATATATACTCTACTAAAATATTAGAATATCATAAGGTGTAGAAGGCTTGTAGCCATTTATCAAACCCTAACCATTATCAGAAATATTTTAATAGCTCATGTGTGTGTGTTCGGTTTTTTCAATGATGCACATTAACTGTCATGATATTCTAATATTGTAAGTGGATTGTGTACTTGATTGGCTAGATTTTGACTTACAGATTCAAAAAGTTGGCTTACAGCACCTGGTGTTTTCAATATTAAAAATACTATCCCACAATTGAAACTACTACAATGTATCATATAAATAAACATCATGATAACGTTCAAATGCAAATCCCACAATCATAATGACTATGTAATCCTATATAAAGGGTCTAAACGATTTGGGCAGATTTTTGGAGTGCCGGAAGTGTAACATATTAGTTGCAGCACAGGCACTCGTGCGTTGCCTTATATGTACGCACGATGCCCGAGGGTGGACATATCATAGGGATGGGTGATACCTCTAAAATTTTTATTCAATACAATTCCAAGTACTTTCAATCAGGTATTGAAATGATGCTTATTGCTACAAAATTATTAACAAGTACAGAGTAATTTCTGAATATCATTATTTTTGGCTTTATTTTGTAATTTTGCTTGAAACCTTCAAAGTAAAGAATCATGTGATCATAGGAATCGAAATTTTGATTCTTTAAGAAAAGTACTCAATGCCTAAGTATCGAGTACTTCAGGTATTGGTATTGATATTTTAGTACTTGTATTGCCCATGCCTAACATATCAGGTAACACACCCTAGCCTGTGTTACGAATATTACTTATTGCACATCACTAGTACAAGCCCTAACCCTAACTTGTTCTCTGCTCAGTTAATATTGTATTAGCACATGTTTGTTACTAGTGTATGTCATTATTAGGGTTTTGTATCCTTCATGTAGATAGTAAGAGAGAAGTGTCCACTGCAGTTGCAGTGACTCCATATGTCCCACTTACTACAACACTGATTACTGCATGATACAGTTAGGGTTGATAACCAGCTATAGAAACTGAAAGGATCACACCTTCTAGCTACTGGGTAAGAATTGCTGTTTAACATCATGATGGATCACATGATCTTACAGAGGAGTCAGATATAAAGGCCAGTATAGCAGCACTAAACTTTATCATAACAAGTGTAGCCAAGTACAATGTTGATAGTGAATCATTATCATATGAACTACAACAGTTGGGATTGCCTAAAGGTCATCATCACTATGCTATAGTGTTGTTGTCGTGTTATTATCCCATTTAGAGCACACCAGCTCCCTGTGTAAAGCATATGAAGACAACCTGACCAGTTTACAGTTGTCACTATGGCAACACAATCTGAGAGTGTCTTCGCTACAAGCAGTGGATTGGCGAGTGGATCATGTGATCAGTTCCAGTCGTCTACAAGTAGTCAGCTGGTAATCTATTGGTATCATTTTAAGCATATTATTATATACTGCAGGATATTGGTGAACCATGTGTCCAGTAGAGAAGGTGAGGACAATGGAAGAACATCATCCACTATCTCCTTCACTAGCAGACCTCTCAACCTGGGAACAGACCTGGTCTTGAGAAGCCCACCCCACGCAGCATGCACATACAATTTTTAAAAAATATTGTTGAAAAATGCTTGATTACCTAGCTAGCTAGATGCAACACTGGGCTCTTAGGGCCGGTGTAGTCAGCTTACAACAAATAATTTGCATAAATATTTGTAATAATATTCATTGGCAACTTTACCGCATCAATCTTTTCATTCCCGAGTGGGGTTTAGGCTTTTCGCCGAGCTTTCCACTTCAAAGTTCTTTCAATTAATTCCAACCTGAAGTTACGTGTGGGATCACGTGACACAATAAATGGATATTTTAGCACATATTAATAATATTTCTGTAAAATCTTGAGAAATTGTGAGATGAACAAGCAGTCGTGAGACCAATGCTGAAATCAGAGAGTTGAGAGGTCTGCACTGTATAGTTCTACTGACAAATTTAGGATATTATTGAATAGTATGTATATGTGTTGTCATGGTGATTGTACAACCTTCTTAACAGAACTGAAGCAAGCTTATAACATGATGGAAACTGTCAGTAACCAATGACAACAATAGTAAAATAATACCAAAATAATAATACAAAGTTTTAATATTGTTAATTTATATTGCACTGTTGTGACCATGACAACCAACGTGATCCTGATGATGACACTTGAGGAGATAGAGATAATAAATCACTACACACACTACCGTAGATCGGGTTAATTTCGTGTTTAAAAAAATGTCGTAAGATAAAAATTCGAGGTGTTTTAATTTTGTAAAAGTAGGAAGTATACGAAATTATTCTAACCCGGAAATTTTTGAACACGGAAGCATGGTAATGACGGCACTGGATGAAGGCGAGTGCTTTGTAACCTGTGTTAATGGTAATCATGTTTACAAAGAAATATCTAGTGTTTTGGTCAGCCAGCCATTAAATATCGCACGTCGTCACTTGTTTCCGAGCTGGTTTCGTAGTCTCGACTGGCGATATTATAATAGTCTGCGTGCTACGTAGCTCCGGAGTATTTTTTTTTATCGATCATAGTGGATTAATGCCCAGGTAATCCACTAGATATTTCATTTTCCCAACAATTTTCTTGTTTGCCCAAGTTCTAGTTAAAAATAATTGTTAAAAAAATTTCGTGCGCTTTAATTTCGTTAAAGAAAGGCTGATACGAAATTTTTTTAACAACGAACTTTTCCCGATCTACGGTATGCTATAGTTACTGTACCTGTTGTGTTCCCTCTCATCTGATTGGCTATTCTATCATGTAATAGTTGACCTAGAGATAATCAGTATACATTACACACGTAGTTTATAATACAGTACTACTATTATCAAGAGTTAATAATATATATATAGAGGAGAGTATCCTACTCCCCAATACCCCTGTAGAAGAGCGTAGCGTAAAGTGATGACGTAACATTTCCGAATTTATCCGTTTCTTCCTGTATAACGAGTGACGTCAACAACTGAACATGGTATCGTTAAAAATCGATTTTGCTCGATGGTTTAGCGCACAGCTTAAGTTCAGATTATCAGGCTAGTTATTTATATGGTTTGCACCACGTAACTAACCCAGTACTTACTTGAAAGAGAAACGCCGTAAGTCATCACGTAGTACGAGTTTTTGTATCGTTACTATGGCGTCGCGTGCGCTAATTCATTGTTGCTACAGACATTTTTGGGGCTTCACAAACATCATAACACAAGAACAAGTGTCGTTACGTCATCACTTTACGCTACGCTCTTCTACAGGGTATTGGGGAGTAGGATATTCTCCTCTATATATATATTATTAACTCTTGCTATTAGTGCTTACTACTGATCAGTTCCTTCTCAATCTGTTCCACTGCAGCTGTCAGCTCATCAACACGTTTGAGGTATTCAAGAAGTGTTTCCCAAGTCTTAGGAGTAGGACCATGACTAGTGTTCAACCAGTTAGTGAATAACTTTACACAACATTCCTTGAGATCATGACATTCTGTTGCTATGGCATCAACTTCATAAGGTTGATATCTCATACAATAAGCAATATCTTTCCACTTAGCCTTTATCTTGGGAATAACAATATTTATTAACTCCCACATCTCTGGTTCTGATAATAATGACAACACATAATAACATTGTATAGCAAACACTGGGCTATCATGTATATGTTATAGCACCGCCGCAAGTGATGTACGGAAAATACAGCACGAGGGGTGGGGGCAAGTGGTAAATACAGCACGAGGCGTAGCCGAGTGCTGTATTTATACCATGAGACCCCACCCCTCGTGCTGTATTTTTCCATACATCATGAGTCGGTGGTGCTTTAACTCATTTATTGTTTTTGTGTGGGAGGATTATCAGTGTTATTTTGTAGTGATAGACTCTCAGTATGATGCTTTTAGCCAAGTTAGTATTATTGGTGATGTTTTTAAAGTATATCTAATGCGATGCTTTGTGATTATCTGCCATTCAAGCGCGTCGGAGTGGTTGTTCAACGTGTCAGGTGTGAAGTTTTTTAGCTTATTGCAAGGCTTACTGGCTAATGTGATGTCAAGCGCGCTATGCATTGTTTTTAGCTTATTGTAAGGCTTACTGTAGTCTCGCGAGCCAGATCTTTTTTGGTGCAAGTCGTTATCACTTTCAGTATAAGACTAGGCTTACCGTCTGACGCAATGCAGCCCTATATATACATGATGCTTCAATCACAGCTTTTATTGAAACAAGTTAGTTGAATCTTTGTGTTTAGGTGTGGCAATAACCTTTGAAGATCCATTTAAGGAGTGTTAATAATCCATATAGGTGGGCAGTAATTATCATGGGGGTTGTTTACAGCAACTGTTGCAGACGATAATTGAAATAACTGTACTGTATTTGCTAACCACAGTGCTGTATTTCCTATACAGCACACTTGATATCTAAAACAGCATACTAGACATTTTATGGTAAATACAATACTACTGTTCTCTTTAATCCGCCCACGCAAAAGACAATAACATCCCATATAGTGTTATTGTGTAATTCAACATAGTTGTTCTCTGAAAATTAATTTTAATCAGTTAACGATCAATTTTTACCAGTTAGGCACTGGAGGTGTACACAGAAGGCAAAGCCTGTACGAGGTGTTACCCAAAGACAAGGAGCCTAAGAATCTTGGCCTAATAAACTATGGTGGGACGGTAAGTTTGAATCACATTGACATTCAGTGAAGTCGATTGGCACCTGATATCAACACAATAATTATTGTTTGGAGTGTATTACTGTTACTTCTACCCCAGTGCATGGGGTTTATAATTCTCAGTCAGTTATCCAGTTGTCATCATAAAATAAAATAAGCAGATTTCAACACTGAAACTGTTTCGAGTATTGTGAAGGATGGGAAGGCTACTTTTATGATGTACCATAATCAACATAAGTTTATTAACTGGCATTAAGGAGATTAAAGATAAGGCAGAGGCTCCAACCTAAGGAATTTTCTGGGAGTGAGACATCAGTAGAATGAGGAGCACACTGAGCATGCTAAAGCTAGGGGGTTGGGGGCATGTCCTCAAAAAAACTACAAAAGTGGTTATAATGAATATGCACGTGTACTTCGTAAAAATAGAATGGCTACTGCATCGCACATGCATAAATTTTCATGTATAATGCCACGAGGGAAATGTAACAGGCACTTACACTGCATGAAATAATGACTGAGTACAGATGTAATTGTCTCAGAGAAGGAAACTGAGTGAGAAAAAATCTAAGCGTGAGATTGAAAGGACTGGACATGTGAGCGTGAGATTGAAGCTTAAATTGTGAGAATCACGGCCAAGGCGCAAGTGTTGGAGGATCTGATATAGCTATAAAAGTTTAGTATTGATGTTTCAAATTCAACAAACTTTAGTCCTGCCAAACTTATGGTACTTACGCACTGTATGAGCTAAAAATATTGAAAACTACCACAAGTTACAAATAGTCACTAGGGCTGGAACGACGCCTTCGAATGTTCGAATGTTTCGAAGGTTAAGCAAACTTCGAAGGGTAAAATTACCCTTCGAAGTTTCGTAAAGCACTCATAACACTAATAAAATTAATACAAAAGGACTTACGAATGAACATTGTTTTCTTTATTGCAGCAATCATGGAAGCCAATATGCCTTGTGGTCGATGCTCGTGTGCCACGCCTACTTTTAAACCAAAATAATTTACCTTTACTACCGTAGTACAAACCTTAAAATGCCTTATAAATGTCAGCTAATGCATGAAAAACATGGTTTTTAGCCTTTGGTTAACATTAGACTATGTATGATTGCTGTATGGACATGCCCATTTTGACAATCGATCGATCGCGTCATTCAAAAAGCTGTAACTTATGTAACACCAAAGCTTCAAACCTTTGAAGCATCTATTTAATGAAGGTTCGAAGGTTAAATTTTACCAGCCCTAATAGTCACATGATCAACATGTGATAACTTTACCAATCATGTGATCATACTACACCACTCACATGATCAACATGTGATCACTCACTTTGTGTTAATATTGTTGAATTGAGCATTGCAGATTGTTCAGATGTCACTTGATCACAATATACTAGAGTGACTATAATCAATGTCATTACTCTATTATAATATAATCACCTGACAACTGGTCACTAGCCGAACGCAGTGGAGCATCATCACATTGAGGACAGAAGATGGTATCACCAGTAGACATCTCAGTCAGAGTGACATGGAGGATAGGACACAATGGACAGGGAATCATTAAGGTTGGCTTCTTTACTTCTCGCATGAACACCTTCATGATGTCATACAGTAACTGAGTGACATCATCAATCAGTTCCCTCCTCTCTCCTGCACTTCTCATATCATCTCCCTTCACAGTGATGGTCAACTGGATACTCTGCTTCTCCTCACATCGGCTGATGTAGTATTTCTGATGATGTCCTAATTGTAGTCCCACCTTACCATGTCTCATCCTATAATGGATTACTATACTAAATATACCACAGTCAGTAACACTTCACTTACCACAACAGTTGATTATTCCTCTTCACATTATGACAGATACAATCAGCTATCAACTGATTCAGAAGACTAGTTGGGACAAAGCCACTTCCAAACTTAAAGTAGATGATCCTCTCCTGTTTGGTGTTGGGAATATTCTTACCATCATCTCGACAAACAAGAGAAGGAACAATGAAGGTGTCACCACAGTCTGGTAGTGAAGGACTATCCTCTTCCCTGAACCAAGCTTCCCTAGTGATACGAGCTACCAGGTGAAAACTCAGCAGAATATCCACCACTTGTTGCTTGGTAACACGTACAACACTGGGGTAGTCAGAGCAGAACTTGTCCAACATGTGCTGGAGAAGACTCTCCTCAAGAATGCCATGTTTGGTAAGTCGTTCCTCAGCTTTATCAACCACGCTTCCTATTTTGTAAGAATGAGCAGCAATGACATAGGCAAACAGTTTAGCTAGCCAGTTAGGAGACAAGATCACAAGATCCCTCAAAGACTTAATCTCACTGAAGCACAAGATGGTACGCTTGTTATGGAAATACCTCAAGATGCCGTCAAGCTCTGAACTGTTTTCAGCTATCGGAAAGGTCACTTTTGTGACCACATCAAGCATCATGGATAACGATATTATTGCCTCTTTATGTTGTAATAATGCTCGCTCAATTTTAAGGAAAAAGATTGGTTGTTTTTGTCTCAGTGAAGTGGCAGCTTCAATGGCAGTGTTTTTCAAATGCTCTATCTCTTCATCCCGACACTTATTGCTGACAAAATGGCAACATTGCTCTAAAGCTGACAACAGTCCCCCACTGTAACCAAATAAACATCGAGCATAAGGTTTCCCACGAAGTTCTTTTAGAAGCTGAGGTAAAATTCTTTGCTTGGCAATCTCTCGAGCCTTCTTGATGTTAGGATGAATCTTGTCAATGTGAGTACCAGCTAATAGTACCTTTCCCTTCACCGAACAATTTGAATCAACTACCTGTAGCCAGTAATGGATACTGGAAATAACGGTACGACATTCTGTAGGTTGAGGAGAGCCTTTACGAGGAACAACTTCATCACTCAACTCTCCAGATGCATTAAATGTGATCACAGGAACTCCACTCTCTGAAATAAACACAGAATGAGAGTTATGGTAAATTACTTGTCCAGGAAAGTCCCACACAACAGCATTCAAACTATCAGCATCATATTGTACACTGTTGGAAGAAGCTTCCATCACATCTTGTGGGTGTGGCTTGGGAAGATTTTCACCAGTAGAATTAGTGGGAGGGGCACTCACAGACTCAGTGGACACTACACCAGTAGACTCCACTACATGGTGACTGGAGGGAGCTGAGCTCTCATCAGATTTGAATGGGAATATCATCTTCAGAGCACTACCTCTAAACTGATCAATAAACTGATGACGGAGGAGGTCGGTCTTGTCAGAGTCACTAATTCTGCTCCAATTTTTACTGTAAATTTTACACACCTCTACTTCGGCTCCTTCAGTAGCTGATTGTCCCTCAACAAACTTTTCACCAAGGAAAGATGAGATGAGAGAAGTCTTCCCTGTGTTCTCAGCCCCTACTAGTAACACCTGCAGGTCCCTTGACTCAGCTTCTCCTTCCTTCATAGCCAGTGCATATGCCATCTTGATATTATCATCATTAGAGTAGTGATCTGTAGTCAGTAGACAAAGTTGACACATCATATACACTATGCTATAATAACAGTAACCAGTTCACAATACAGAGATGTTAACTAACCTGTTATTATACTGGTAATCCTCTCACTGACCAGTGATATTGGAGGTCGTTCATCTGGATCACCATCTAAACACTTTATCACTAGTTGTTTCAGTGATCCGTCACTGATCCGATCAATGTAACGTTGACGTCTCTCTACTTCTGATAATACTACTAGTCTTCTAGTCATAAAATCATACTTTTTTGTCGATGAAGGTTCTGGCCATTGTTCAGTGATCACATGACAGACCACACAACCAAATGAGAACACATCTAATGGTAACCCATAGTGAGGGTTATCTTGAAATACCTCTGGAGGCATAAAATGAGTAGTTCCTGGAACTTTTGTCATCCTGTCTGAAGATAATGGTGATGCCACCTTCATTACTGCAACATCAGTGATTTTAGCTACCAGGTTTGTTGTCAAGAGAATATTATTAGTACTCAGGTCATGATGCATTAATGGAGGGTTTAGAGTGTGAAGGTAACAAATTGCTCTACTGACATCTTGTAATATTGACAACTTTACATACATGGGAATATTCTGGTAGTTCTCCAACAATTGTGTAAGATCACACTCCATCAGTTCCATCACTAGAACTGGCAGAACAGCTCGGTCATTAGGATAATATACTCCTAACATCTTCACTATGTTTGGATGATGAAGTCTACTGTGTTGGAGACATTCCTGCAGGAAACTTTGTATAATTTGGGAACGATCAGCTGCTCCCACGTTTTCCAGTAGGACAGAATAAAGTTCTTTGGCAGCACACGTGATCCCATTATAATCTACAGCAAATACTCTACCAAATGCTCCTCGACCTAATTCACGATCAGTGAACTTTACTCCCGTAATGATTAAATGTTTTACTGCATCGTCACCATCCCTCGCACCATCCATTTTACATCCACTCACTATTGCGCATGTGCGCTGTTAATTGTGTGCTAATATTTTAGAGTACCGTGACATCATGGACAGCAAGAAGAATGAACCTCGCAAGGAACTTCAAGACCTTCATAATCGTCTAGTGATGCAGGTATGTGATCTATGGTTTTATGTGTACAACGACATCACGTGATGATTACAGTTTTTACAGGTGGACTGCACATGGTGGGTGTGATGTTTGTTAATGATAATTGATAACATATACAAGGGACAAAACTTCCATAATTTTCCTATCACTCAACAATAATTTTGTAATGATTTTCACAATATCATGCCCATAGTCTCGTGTGGCCAGACCACTAATATTTTATAGGGCGTTATCGCTTGTAGTATAAACACCCATAAAAATAGGTTCTGGCACACTTACAATACCAAAGTTGTCTATACAGCAGGGGCGTAGGAAGATGAAAAGTTGTAGGGGGGCCATGCATAATAATTGTATTTAGGGACCAGCCTATATATTGTGCCTTTACTACCCAATATATGCTGCAGTGTTCATAAATTCCACCTATTATGCTATTTTCTTCATTATTATCCTCATGTGTAAGATTTGTGCTAAGGAATACCATTAATCTTTCTTTATAAAGTTATAGACTGTTTTATTAGAGTGTATTCACCTGTCCACAATAAACAGTGACTGTTCTATTAGAGTATATCGATCTATTGGCAGGTGCCTAATTGTATTGGACCAGCAGACTTGTAATACTTAGTAATTTATTTACCACTACCTGCTGCAAAGTAGGGGGGCCCTGGCCCCTGTGGCCCCCCTTGTGGCCCCCCTGTTTCTACGCCCATGTACAGTACTTTAGCACCCACCCAAACTCTGAAGGTGTTCATGAATTCCTGGGATTTGCTATTTGTAACACATTAAGTGCATGACAGTAGATAAACCCCAGGATTGGAAACTGTCACGTGATGAAAACAATATTTCTTTTAGAACAGTCTTCAAATCTTACGTGTGACTAAACCAGAGTTACTACAAGTTCTTCACACAAAATATGATGTCTTGAACACGTACCGCACAATTTTTCTCCCCTCAAACAGCATAAATCGGATTCTAGGGACATTCCTTACCTACAGCATGTGTGGTACCATTTTTACGCATTTCATAGTTTGTTCAAAGAGTTTTAAGCCACTATTTACTTTGGTAAGAATAAGTATGCACCCCACTTGGTCTAAAAATGTACATTTCACTCTTGGTCAAGAGATGTGGCACAAGACGAAAAAGTGGTTTTAACATCAAAGGAATTTGTGGTACCGATTACTCACTTGTTTCGAATTATATCCCTGTACAATCCGAGTTATCAACGCTTTATGCCCAGGTATTTATCCTGGCGTTAATAGTTTCAACATTCTATCATTGACAAGATAACTATATCGAGCTAAAAATTAATCTGTAGATGAGGAGTGTCTGCGTGACGTCACAATTTCCAATCCCGGGGTTAAATATCTATGCGTATGTGTAGTAATTTTCGAATAACTTAATTTATGAAAATTTCGAAAATTGCAGGCCCTTTTTGAAAATAAAATTTCATATCACGCTGATCACAACAAAAGAGAAGTTGGTTTTTTCTTCAATATTATTTCAAAATGCTTGGCAAGCAACTCTTTTCATAAATTTTATCATTTGAAAATTACTACATATATGATATACACTCTTGCTGATTCTTGTGAGGTTCATGAAAAAATTTGAGTTATGAAAAGTATTTTTGTAAAGAAATTCGCCGTATACGTTTGACCTTTAAAGTTTGGGGCTGTGTAGTATAACACATTCCTTGCAGTTGTGACCTTTGTTCATCCGGACTGTGAAGGTTGAGAACATTCAGTCAACTGAACAACCTTGATAGGTACATGTGATATTAATAACTCATTCAGCATGACATCACACTGACTGACATGACTGTCAATGGTTCCATTGTGAATTACAAATATTTTATTTCCCATCAGTCAAGGTGGCGTGGCCTGAATGATTGTGTGAATTCTGACATCACGATATTTTCATCACAATTTGAGTGTATAACATTGAGAAAGTTACAAAACCTAAGATATTAGCATGAAAGGGTCCAAATTTTTTTTAGAACCATCATAAAGAATAATTTCTGCATGTTAGTCTCATCCCCATACAGGGCCCTCACTAATATCACAAACGCCACCTAGTAACGTTAGTTGATTTTCTTGATTACGGAAGCCTAAGAAGAGTACATATATATACTCTGTTAAAATATTAGAATATCATAAGGTGTAGAAGGCTTGTAGCCATTTATCAATCCCTAACCATTATCAGAAATATTTTAATAGCTCATGTGTGTATATTGCCTCTCACGATTATTGTTTTGATAAAGAAAATATCACGGTTAATAGGCAAAACTGGTTAATTGCCCATCTTTAATATTACACATCACTAGCTTGTACAGTAGAAACTCATTTATCTATATAGATTGTATGAATCAAACTTTCCAACTCCTAACTAAGATGTGATGTGTTGATAGAAATTACCAGTACTGATTAACTCTACAATGTTAACAATGTGTTAACACTGGTGTTAACAATGTGTTAACACTGGTGTTAACAGTGTAAAGTGTTAACCTTGTAACGTGGCTTGCTTACACTACATGAGGGGTCCATTACAAGCCAATTTGGTCAACAAGAAATGAAATCAGATCTCATTTTGATCAGCATATTTCTGTATTTCTAAATCTATTTTGGTGATTACACTAGACAGTGTCGTACATCCCAGAAGGCTAATAGCTCAAACACCATTTGGTGATGTAAGCCAATTTTTTGAATCCATAAGTCAAAATCTAGCCAATCAAGTTCAAATAGTTACACAATCCACTTACAATATTAGAATATCATGATGGTTAATGTGCATCATTGAAAAAACCGAACACATATAATCTAATATCATGATAATCGGCACTTAACGTGATCAGTGTTGGAGTGTTTAGACACATCTGTAGACAGTTTGACACATTTTTAGACAATTTTCATTACAAATACAGTTAAATCAATAATCGTGGTAATCGTGATATGCTTGCTTTACAATAATCGCGTACCAAAATATCAATATTGCCCATCCCTAATTCATATCACAATAATTATAACAACCATTTTTATCACAATACGATATATGTTATGATATGCACCTGTGGTTTGAAATTACTCAAGTTGAGCGACTGAATAGTAATTTGTTATTTAGCCAATTTAGGGACACCATCACAGCACTAGCCATATGAACTATAAAGTGAAACAATGAAACTTACTGTATAGCTAGGTGATAAAAGTTTCATTGATAAAGTTTTCACAAATAAATTTTTGAGGATGAGCTTTATTTTCTTTTAAGTATATAAGCAAAAATTCGAGGATATTAATTTTCGAGGATAGAATACAATCCACGAAAACCTTGAAAATTTTGTCCCTCAAAAGTTTCTGGCTATACTGTGATATCACATGACATTATAAAATTTTTATTGCATAATATACAATATTATTGTATTATTGCACATCACTAGTACAAGCCTAAGTCACTTGTAAATATAAACCTCCAAGATCATGAGTTACCGATGATGATGCAGTTATCTTTTGTGTATAGTGGTTACTAAGATGAGTGGCATGACTTGAGGTGACAAAGCAGATGAGCAATAATAAAATTCCTTCTTAGTGAGGCCTGAATATTTGATAATTTATATATATGTGCAGTTGAGAGCTACTGTGGTACGCTCATCTGGTCACCTACTGTGTTGTAGCTACAGGGAATTTGGCATTTCAAAATCTTTCCTTTAAATTTTAAAGTACTGACATTCTCTAGTATAACAAGTGGTCAGAGATGGTGTTTGCTAAACTTTCCCCATTAAATTTCTGAACATTGCTATTTGTCAATATTTTCGTCCATTGAAAATTGCTCTATGCAGATCTTATATGGCTTCGTGTTCCCATATACCCATATATAATGATTAACTACCATATAGCGGGTTATTTTTGAAGGGAATTTATTTTCGGATATTTCATTTAGCTGTTTCTCTTCGAAAATAGATTCCACCGAAATTTATATGCAATAATAAAACCCTTACAATTTAAATCTGGTGTACGAAAATATATACTTTGAAACAGAAATTTGGTATACTTGTTCGAAAATTTCTTCATCGAAATTAACCCGCTATATGGTATATGTCACCCACATGTGCACACACACGCACACGCACACACACACACACACACACACACACACACACACACACACACACACACACACACACACACACAGCCTGACATAGAGGAAGCAAATAAAAGTTAAGGAGCTGCTTGGTTATTGGTATGTGTGAGTATTGCAGTAGATCCTTCTCATCAATGGACCATCTTATAATGATTATACCTTAACTTGTTCTCTGCTCAGTTAATATTGTATTAGCACATGTTTGTTACTAGTGTATGTCATTATTAGGGTTTTGTATCCTTCATGTAGATAGTAAGAGAAGTGTCCACTGCAGTTGCAGTGACTCCATATGTCCCACTTACTACAACACTGATTACTGCATGATAGAGTTAGGGTTGATAACCGGCTTAGAAACTGAAAGGATCACACCTTGTGTATGTACTAGCTACTGGGTAAGAATTGCTGTTTGACATCATGATGGATCACATGATCTTACAGAGGAGTCAGATATAAAGGCCAGTATAGCAGCACTAAACTTTATCATAACAAGTGCAGCCAAGTACAATGTTGATAGTGAATCATTATCACATGAACTACAACAGTTGGGATTGTCTAAAGGTCATCATCACTATTCTATAGTGTTGTTGTCATGTTATTATCCCATTTAGAGCACACCAGCTCCCTGTGTAAAGCATATGAAGACAACCTGATCAGTTTACAGTTGTCACTATGGCAACACAGTCTGAGAGTGTCTTGGCTACAAGCAGTGGATTGGCAAGTGGATCATGTGATCAGTTCCAGTCATCTACAAGTAGTCAGCTGGTAATCTGTTGGTATCATTTTAAGCATATTATTATATACTGCAGGATATTGGTGAACCATGTGTCCAGCTGAAGATGAGTAGGGAAGATGAGGACAATGGAGGAACCTCATCCACTATCTCCTTCACTAGTTCTGCTGACAAGTTTAGGATATTATTGAATGGTATGTATGTGTGTTGTCATGGTGATTGTGTGAGTGTACAACCTCTTAACAAACTGAACCAAGCTTATAACATGATGGAAACTGTCAGTAACCAATGATGACAATACCTAGTCTCGTCCCCAGACCCTTTGACTTAGGGTCTGGTGACATGTAATAGAATTCCGTGGTTCCAAATAAAGCCGTTCAAGTGTATGAATGTACACCCGCCAATACATGCAAGAAATTGTGACGTTAGTCGACAAATTGCGTGGTACCATAGTAGCGTCTGGTTGTGAAAAATATAACTACTACAAAGTCCCTTTAGGCTACTATATCTTTTGCGTAACTGCTAAGCATATCTCAGACTGGTAGCTACAGTCGCTAAAATGTGCAAATATCGAATACCATGGTACCCATCCGCGCGAATGTTTAATTGAGACTGCAGGTGACGTTCGTAGTGTTGTCTCGAATCTAATTGGTGACTGCAGATTTCTGCAGTCGGAACCACGGAATTCTATTACGTGTCACCAGACCCTTAT
Organism: Spongia lamella; assembly: GCA_963930835.1. Lineage (NCBI taxonomy): Eukaryota > Metazoa > Porifera > Demospongiae > Dictyoceratida > Spongiidae > Spongia > Spongia lamella. The sequence goes on along the minus strand of OZ005751.1, from coordinate 10,327,364 downwards.
TCAAGGGTCTGGGTATGAGACTAGACAATACCATGGTATGAATTGCTAAAAATTCATCAAATTCGTCAATATTTCCCCCGTTAAAAGTTCATGCTGTATGGTATAGGAATGTGAAGCCATACAAGATAGACTTATAGAGCAATTTTCAGTGGAGGAATAATATTGATGAATGCATATGTCCAGGATAGACACCATCTTTTACCACCTCTATTAGCAAATTTGTATTGTAAGCTCCGCTGTTGTATATCATTCACAAGATATACAGAACATACACAAAGGCGAAGACTGTCAATTTAAATAGCACAATTTTTATTAGTATGTATTGTCATGGTGATTGTGCCATGAGTGTGCAACCTCTTACAGAACTGTAGCAAGCTTATAACATGATGGAAACTGTCAATAACCTTGATTCATTGATTGGCACAGACAACAGGCCTGGCTCACGTGCCACCAACACTGATAATATGGAACACAATAACTATAGCTGATGATTGTATAGTGTGTCACGGTGTAGTGTGATGTATGACCTCTACCCTTTAACTCCTCATCAATCAACACAGTGCAATCAGTGATAGGGCCATAGATATAGTAAATGCACATTTAAATTATATAGGGCCAATCATGATTCTTATTATTTTACTAGTACTGCAATTGATTGATTGATTATTATTTTACATCTCATTATGGTGAAATACATAGATCGTATCAGTATAGAGTGCCCGGAAATATACTATCTACGATTTGGCCAATCGTATCTACTCACGTCAACGGTTTACCGTACATAAATATGTGACACTGAAATAAACGGAAATTCAGAAAAATCGGGAGTGACGCGTTGAATCATGGAGCGATTGTTTCAAGGAGGAAGTAGAATTACTTTGAGAACATTAACAGATTTTTCTCAACTGTAAATGTGTTATTTTATTCGACGCCGTATGGTATGTTATATTCGTGTTTATAGGAGTAATCCTGGGAGACGCCATCTTAAGAATGTTTATGGGACGCTGAGCTTGGCGCTGCTATCAGCTCTAGTAGGAGCAGTGTTATATTTCATATCGTCGCTTGCTGTATGTTAACTTACCTACTATTAGCCTGACTTATCTCTTAACGAACTCTAGGGTCAGTTTTTGGGTGTGATAGGATCATTTGGTAGTCTCCTGTGGTTAATGGCGACCCCATATAACGAGAAAGATCAATTGAAGAGGCTAGGTACTGAGAGCAGTGATGATTATTGTAATATTAATGGTTACTATGCTGTTAGGGATAATGTGTTCATTTGGATTGTTCAGTGGAATGACATTGGGCCCAGCCCTTGACTTTGCTATTGCAGTTGACCCAAGGTAGAGGGACCACATCATTGCTATTGATAAATGTTCATGATATTTGTGGTATAGTATTGTACCGACGGCATTCTTGGCCACATCTGTCATATTTGCTTCATTCACTCTGGTTGCCTTGTGGACTGAACGTCGATCATTATTGTATCTCGGAGGATCATTATTGGCTGGTCTGAACTTATTACTGATAGCAGCCTTCATTAATATCTTCTTGGGCTCCTATCTCGTATTGCAGGTAAGCCTTTATGCCTTGTATTGAGAGCTGTTTGATATTATTGGTACATGAATAGTTTCAGTTGTATTTTGGCCTGATGGTGTTTTGTGTGTTCGTAATGTATGATACTCAATTGATCATGGACAAGTTTGAATGTGGAGATCGTGATTATATATGGTATGTAGTGCTCTCTAATAGGAACAAACATTACATTTACACTACAGGCATTCAGTAGAGCTGTTCATTGACTTCATTGCTATCTTCCGTCGTATCTTGATCATCCTTGCTAGCAAGGTAACGTGTAGTAACTATAGTAACCAACCACTTTATTCTTCACTGTTGTAGGAGAAGAAGCAAAGAAAGTAAAGGAGAATTTTTAACTGAGATATTGACTGCATGTTGTATTGTCATATCATTGCTGCCTTTAAATAGTAAATTAGTATAAAAGTTGCATTATAAATATTAACAGTTATTGTATGTTAGTAGTGACTAGTATTTCAACCTCTCCAGGATCTATCACGGTGAGATCACTATCCACTTTAGGAGGGGTCACTTCTATACTGACCGTATTATTAGTGTTGTTATGCTCCTCTTCATTGGTTGTTATGGTAATGTCCACTTCAGAACTGGTTGTTGGATTACCTGCTTCAGAACTAACCATTGTTATAGTAACAGGATTGTTTGTTAATCCAGAATTGGTTGTCATAGCAACAGCTTCAGAGCCAACTGCTTCAATAACAGGATTGTTTAATTCAGAATTGGTTGTCATAGTAATATGTTCACTTGTTAATTCACTGTTAGTACCTTGAACTGTCGTCATTGTGACAGTTTCTTGAGTGGTTGCCATGGTAGTAGGGGTGTGGTCTAGTTCATGTGTTGCAGTTTCAGTTTCCTCACTGTTCATAGCAGCAGGAGGACTAACAGGTTCATCTTGAAATTCCTGTACTGAAGAGAGGCGTGGCACCAGTAAGTGTTCAGATGATTTTGACTGAGCAGGTTTCTCTGTATAAACTGGAGGAGGATCATTAACTGTACAAATGATAACATCATACGTCGACTACTGAAGTACATAAATCAAAACAGATAGTGCAATCTGTACAATAATTTATAGTTCTATATCTACCAACTAACATACATTGAAGGATTTATCGATAATGCTATACTCACTTAATGGTGGTGAAGACTGATTCTTAGCCTCATCTCTTTCTGGAGTTGTAAGACTTCTTTGCCGTGGCAACTGTGGCCGAACGTTACTAGCATCCTCTGACCCTAGTGATGCCTGTCTTCTCATGCCGGGTGGACGACCTGATATTGACCGACGAGTCTTCGGCTTAGCTAGTGACAAAATATGCTGTTCTATTTAATGCTCATTATGAAATCACTAACCTTTCTCCTTAGCTTCTCTCTTAAACACTTTATTAGAAATGTGCTCGGTAAAGCGTTTCATATAGAATCCTGGCTTATGCACTGACACAGTATCCTGTGTAACAGCGTTATTATTATTATTATTATTATACACATTCATTTCCTGAATAACGCACCCCATCAGTAAAAACAGATTTAAAGGTATGTTCCAGTTTTTTACGTAACCTAGCAACCAGCATAGTAACCAGACAACATAATGTGACCCGGCATGAGAAAGCAGGGCTTGTGTGCACAAAATTTGACCACATTTTTGGATTTCAAAATTGATAACATGGGATTCTAACACAATTTTCACCATTTATGCAGGGCTGTCACTATTCACTGGACTGGACTACTGGACTGAAGTTTTTTCCTTTTTTGGACAAATATTTATGTTTTTAATTAATATAGATTATTCAAAGTGGATGTTTAACCGGTCACCAGCTACAGGAACTTGCTGGATGTCAATAAAAATGGAATGCTGTACTTACCTAGGCTTTGCAGCAAAACGGTAGTAGTATCTCATCTCTCCTAAATCACACATGCCTAAATTATTTGACCAGGCTTTGTGACCTTTTATTATATACTTTTATTATTTTATGACCTTTTCTATAGTGAAGATAATTCTTCATTGCAAAAAGTCTAAGTCCTAAAACAAAACTATCATGAAGTCATTGTATTACTATATACATTGGTTATTGTAGGTCTCTTCAAATATTTGAAAGTAAACTAAAATCATAAAACCTTGTCCAAAAAAGGAAACAACTTCAGTCCAGTAGTCCAGTCCAGTATTCCAGTCCAGTATTCCAGTCCAGTAGTCCAGTCCAGTGAATAGTGACAGCCATTTATGCAGGTTACAGATCTTGTACAGTACAGGAGAACATACTATAATATTAATAGGTGTATTTTGTGTACACAAGCCCATTTATCTCATGATGGGTCACATATTAAGAATGAGTACTTGTAACTTTGCAGAATATCAATGATGCCAAGAAATATTAGAACTCTCTCTCCTTTCTCTGTTCTCCCCATCACTCCACCCGGCCTATAATAGACAATGACTATCAGTTGTTGTAAAGGATTATAACAACTCACGGCACTTCATAAGGTATTGAAGCAGATTCTTCAATATTAATGTTGGGAGTTTGAGCCTGTGCAGTCTCCGGTATGATGGAGTACAAGCGACGAACTGTTAGGGAACGCTGTAATGGTGACTCTGTGGTCGTTGATGGTTGATGACGAGATGACATCAGGGGCAACGTTGCTGATCCATCTACTGTAGGTGATGTTGACGCTGCTTGATCTCTCTGTCTGCGTAGCTCTTCGTCAATGTTGTGTATGCCAACCAGCAAACTGTAATCCATTATACCAAAGCTCTTTAGTACCTGAAGGGATCACATGAGCAGAGGTCATGTGAGCAGGTCACGTAAGTATAAAGTCAATTTTAAAATATTAAGCTCCAAATGTGCAGTGCATGAGATTATTGTGCTATACAAAATACCTGACATATTTTATTCATAATATGTTAAGGTCATTAAGCACAATAGTCTTTGACAGCTATTTCTATTAGAGCATACTGTTTTGGCTGAACTTGTGAATTTTAATGAATGAAATATTGTAAATGTTAATAATTTTTGAGGGGGTTTTAGAGGTACGTATAATTGTGCAAGCTTGCAAGTATAAAGGAGCAAGTAATATCACTTCATTCCTACAGTATTGTGATGCCGCAAGATGAACACTTTTGTAATATATCACAACATCACAGGAATTTCTGAGTGGCCTAGCCCTAACATGGACTAAAGTTAACATACACTGTAAACAGTTTAATGACCATTCTCACACACCAGATGGTTAAACAGTCACTAAGAGTTGGGAAGGATCAATTTGTTAGCTTCCTATGTTCCCCTACTCCACTGGCTATGTATACATACACCAAGATTATATGCTGTGTTACCTACAGGACTAATGCAACACAGAGGGACACAATTGAGAGAGAAGGAATAATAAGGAGCCAAGGCCTGCTGTGTCAACCTTGACATCTCAACTGTTGTAAATGGTTATACAATACTTGCTGAATGATCATGAAAACTACACAGAATGTAAGGTATCAACATGTACAAGATTTTCAACTGGTAAAGGTTGGACAATAACACATCTGTTATTTCATGCAACCTTTTTCTTTTAAACGCCTCTTCAGTTCAATGTTTGATTTACAGTCAAACATTACAAACACACACTGAATGGGCTGGGCGATATTACTAAATTATTAGAATACTGCACAGTTCCATGGTATCTACTTACCATAGCATCTCTCTTTACCGTGGATGTCAACTGATCATACACCTCAGGTGCTAACATGATACCCTGTATAAGCATCACACGATAACTAGCCCCACCCACCCATAAACACTACACCTCTGGATGGCGGTTTACAAAATCAACATCTTTATAAATTGGATGTGCCTTGGAACACTCATCTGGTGAAGCAAACCGTTTGTATGAGGAGCCCTACATGAGCGAAGTCATCACAGTATTACCATATAGCCTAAAAAATTTGAGGAAAATTCTTGTGAATTTTTGAAAAATTTTAGCCTCAAATGATTTTTGTGCAGTACAATTCAATACTGTATTTAATTTCTGCAATCCACGAAAATTTTATTCCTAGGCTACATGGTAGTATTATTATCACTGATATTCACCTTAAGATCATATTTCTCATGGTACTCGATGGTTGATGGTAACAAATTATTCATCACTGTAATACGAATGTTTTTCCCTCCACTCTAGATAACAAACAGAGGCTGTCATTGTCACCATGACAACAACAATGATACAAACCTGATAATTGTATAAGCCAAAGAATTTTGGGAGCAGAGTCCGTTTGTTCTGAGTCAAATTCTAAACACATAGAGATACATACATACATACATACATACATACATACATATATACGTACGTACGTACATACATACATACATACATATATACGTACATACACACATACATACACACACATACATACGCGCACACACACAGACACATACACACACGCACACACACACACACACATACATACGCACGCACGCACGCACACGCACACACACACATACGCACGCACACACACACACACACATACGCACGCACACACACACACACACGCATACATACGCACACACACATACATACACACACACACACACATACGCACGCACACGCACACACACAGACTGCGCTATATCTACGTATACCACATACCAGGTAATAGCCTGGTAAAAGTTTCTGAAGAAATTCTGCTTCCTTTTTAGATACCGTTTTCATAATAAACTCATCATCGGCTGATCGGTAAAACAACGAACCACTAGCACCAGGATTGGATAACTCTGTCATTGGATAATGACATATGGACACCTGCACCATGGGACAATAACACTGATAATGAGAATAACACAATGACCCTAAAAGTAATAAATGTCAATGGCCTTTGTTAAACCCGGACTAGATAGAAAACTCAGGACTAATTGTAGTGCCATAGCTATATTTAGAACATGTATGTACATATATGGTCATGTACTCCTCTAGCCATATTTAGACCAAACAGTACCCAACCTACATATTTACCAACCAAACATGAATAATGTGAGGAGTAGTGGTTGGCCTACGGAATAGTTGCAATAGTGATTGACCTATGCAACTATCCTACAACCGACTAACTAGTTAGGGCTCTGCGGTATTGCCAGGGAGGTGTTTTCATGGGTGAGTGGAAAACCCGGAATCCTGAACAACCTTATTTTTGTGATTTGATGTATCACATGAATTTATACAATTCCTGCAATATTAAAGCACAAAACTAAAAGACTCCCAAGGCCTTGCTTAATGAGCATATTGTCGGTAAATCAACATGCTTGATTAATGAATACTCACATGGTTTGCTCACCATTGCTGCCGTTCCATCCAAACACCCCTCAAAGGATTGGTACTACTGTGTTTGAGGCACTAGTGATAATAGTTCCCATGACTTTCAGCATACCTTAAGTGTTCAAATGCCCAGTAAGGCACTTAAGAATCAGTTGCGCCCCTTCACAGTAGCTACTGGTGGTTACATAATTATTATATTTGTGCTAAGAAAAAGCACAGAGTTGTAGAAACACTGTAGTACCAATCCTTTGAGGTGTGTTTGGATGGGTTGGCAATGGCAAGCAAATCACACGAGTATTCATTAGTCATATGCATTAATTTACCAATGATATGCCATTCTTATTCATTCAACACGGCCTTGGGAGTCTTTCAGTTATTCATAACAGTTAGATATTTGTTTTATGTCGTGTGCTTAAACACCGCAAGCCTCGTATAAATTCATGTAACACATCAAACTGTAAAAATAAGTTTGTTCCGACTATTCCGGGTTTTCCACTCACCCTGTACACGTCTTCATGTGCTTTCTTAAAACGCTCATTATGCCAATTCATATCAATAGAATTGATGCAGCCTAATAACCCCACACATATACATGCAGTAGAGAAAAAAAGTGGATCATTTTTAACTTCTATTTCAAACCAGAATTAATTTTGGTCTGGTCCAATCTGGTTCATGAAGGCCACACACTAATATTAGCTAACACAAAACAGATTAGATACCAGTTATCACCTGCACAAGATACGAAGCATTGCAGCATCAGAAAGTTTGCCAAATTTGGTGAGTCCTCCGTGATTCACCAAACTAAAATTATCCAAATTTTACTTGTAATTATTACCTTGTGGCTGAATATATCCATTTGCCAAAGGCTAATAACAGTAAATTCGCGAAACCTTTCCCCCACCACTTTCCTGCTATATGACAACGATATGGCTTGAAGGACACTGCCAACAATGTGAGCACACCTCATGGTAACATTAGTACACTATTATGCTGAACGTTATTGTGATAGTCGAGTAACTAGTGTACAGGGTAAACAACACTACCACACTTGAGGTGGCATATACAATAATTGTCATCTAATTATCAACAAGGTGTAACACATGTACCAACATAACACAGTATAAACAAAGAGGCCATTTATACACAAAGAATTATCAGGATAATTCCTTATACAGTATTACAGGAAACATTTGTTAAAATTGTATAGTTCTCTTACCATATAATCTTCAGGCTTGATCTGGAAGGCTTCCCTGAAGAACCTGTGAGCAATGTTACCAGTGTGTTGATATCTATGCTATACTCTATTCATACTAACCGGAATGCTACAGGTGAATAATCTTTAAATCTGAAATCCTTGTGTTTGTGAGCTAACGTGAACTCACTTCCACCACTGTTACAAGTTAATGTACATCAGCACAATAAAAATCACACGTTAACTGTACTTGGGAAAGTCCGTCACTTCAACTACCTCAAAATCAGTCATCAAGAGATCTCGTTTTGGCTTTGGCTCCAAACCACCAACCTGTGTGTGTGTGTTTGTACAGCTCATGTGAGCTAATAATCTCGACACATACTGCATGTTGTATTCCAAGCTGTAGTGATTCCATTAGAGTACTTGATGGTGTCTAAAAATTGTGGCACGTGATTAACAAATACAACCTGCATTTTTACAGTACCTTCTTGTACAACATTTCTCCGTCCTTATCCACTTTAAGATGACCTATCTTTTTATGTGCTGGAGGCACCTCCTTAACAAGCAGTCGCTTAGGCTTAGCTACGGCCTACATAGCGCGTTAAAGGCCGAGGATAAGGCAGTGATGGCATGTACAACCTACCTCTTTGTCTATATGAGTCTCCAAGCTAACGTCATTCTCTGTAACTATTGGAGTGGCCATCATAACATGTAAACACTACAATCAAAGAATAAACGAATATCGGGAAGACAGAATTGTTCGTTTTATCACGTGACTATTGCGCACGTGATATGTTATATGGAGTAAAGTTGAAAAGGAAATGCAGGTGACGATATTTATGGCAAATGCGAGGGCAAATGTAACGGTCTTTTTGGTCAATTTTGTTTGTTTCTTTTCCAAAATCTTCTCACTTCTTCATGCCCGCCTTTACTAACAACCATGCTTCTGGAGGTTCCATTGCTCCATAGTAACACTCCAAGGTCCTGACAAGGTATGATAGTAATAGTCTTAATATGTTGTAAATCACTAACCTCAGCATACTGGCGAACTAGCTCGAAATCATTTTGAGTAAGAAATTGATTGTAGAGAACACCTTTTTGATATGTTTGTGAATGACACCAGCTAGCATATATAATTACTTACCTTCAGTGAAACTCATTCTATCCCTTTCTTGTTCCCATAAATACACTTGGTCTGTAACTGTTGGAGGAATTACTGGAGACTAAAAAATCAAAATCTTACTGAAATAGTCACTTTAGTTGTATACTCACATTGTCAAGCATGTTAGGATGAACGTGTGATCGTAAAAATGTGATAATCTAATAACAGATATTACATGTTGCAGTAGATACGATATATTAATGGTGAATATACTTGATGTGCAGTAATGCCACTCTTCAGTGCCTGTCATAATGAAGAGAGATCACATGAGCTGCAGTGTAACCAATGACAACACTCACACTTAGTACACTCTCCCTGGTTATTGTACCAATTACCATATTAGGAAACCTGTGGAGGTACATTAACTGCAATAAATAACTAGATATTATACTGTGGTTTGTGCAAATCTTGCAAAAAGTTTGTTTATATTATATATATCACTGTATAGTAGCATAAACTTTGTTCTATACATTAACAAAATGATAAACGCATGCGTAGTACTTTGTACTACAGTATTTTGCAAGATTTGTGCAAACTGCAGTACGAAGTACTACATGGTATTCCCATACCAGATCACTAGTGCTAGTCAAGGGGTCTGCAACAAGCTTGAAATCTCAAGGATACTTATCATATTTTATTGTATAGCTATTGAAATCTTTCTCACGTAGGTGATTTTCCCTTGACAGTGGACCCTCATAATTAGTACCCACATACAAGTAGCTATTTTGTACAAACAATTTGTAGTACACACGCACAAGTGCCTACTATCAACAGGTTGTATGTTGTATGTTATCCATTTCACAAAATTACATACAGCCAAGATACTAGATACAGTAGGATTACACCACACATTTCATGTAGTGAGGTATCTTAGGTATGTGCTGTTGTGATATCAACATGATAGTCCACCTTACCGTATCCCATTAGCCTCTGCAAGAGTGTCATTGCATACTAGCTATTGTGTATGACAAGTTACTGTATAGCGGGAGAGTTTGGTCAATCATCCATGATTTACTAAAACCATCCTCATTATTACTACTTCTTTCCATCTGCCAAACTTTCCTTGTCAAACTTTTATAGTTACACGTGTGTTGTTATTACACAATAGCGGTTTACAAATTATACAGGATGGATCTTTGATGCCTGGAATTACACCACCCAGAAGCTATAGGACTTCTGTATAGTTTTCACCTTAATTGGCCATGTCATAAAATGGTACACTAGAGTGCTAAAACACTTGGTGCCATTGTATACACTGAACAACTCATTTTCAACAAGGGGGGTCTGTGCTCCCTCAGGACCCCCCCCCCTTAAAATTACCTATGGTATGACATGTTATGTGTTATGATGTGCTGTGCACTTTAAGTGATCACTTGATCTATACAGAGCAATACACTGTGTACATACGGATGACCCAGCTACTATGTCAGCAATATGCAGAGGTCAGCAGTTTCTTCTAATAATGCATACTCAGACATAGAGGTAATCATCGTGCATTATATGCTTTACCATATATGGTCATATTATTTTAACATGATGACAATGTTTGTACAGCTGTCGCCGTCGGCTGAGACATTATGGCGCTCACTAGGTCCAGAGTAATTGAAAACTTGAACAATATAAGGTCATGAGATACCGGTATTAATCTCAATATATTGTTAGCGGCCTCCCGTAGTTACGTATAGCAGACAGTGGTAAATAAACTGCTAAGTCTTACAGTGAAGGAGTACATGCAGTTTTTGTTATGCATGATGCCAAATTTACGTCTTGGACTACACTAATGCTCCCCCTAGCTACCACATAACAATTTCAAATTCGTCGCTCAACTTGTTAGCTAGGGACTATAAAGATTGCACACGCAGACAGTCCTCTGTTAATTTACGTGTTCAGTTGTCGGAGGATGTGGATAATGTGTATTTGATTGCTGCAAATATGACAATTGTCAAATTTTCCATTGGAACAAATCACATTTTATAAACCACAGCTATATTTCTTGTTTGCAAGCAAAAGTTTTACAAAGTGTGCATGCATGTTCACAAATATAACATTTACATTCCTACCCTCAGTTTCCTATTTAATTGGAACGTGCAAGATGTTGGAACCAGGGGGTCACTCACAGAAAATTTTAGAGTGTGTTTTGCCCCCCACTTTTAAATAGCAAATGGAGTTGTTTGTATGATTTCTAGGCCTATTATATGCCACTACACAATGTGTAGAAAATGGATACAAGGACTGCAAACTTATCGGCTGCCCGTGCAATCAAATATGTATGTACAAAACTAGTGAAATTTCAGACTGTTTCAGCTCAGCTCAGTTTACAAGATAAAATATATTAATTGTTCTTGTATACAATAAATTGCTACTATGCAGCGGAAACAATCTCGGAGCATGTGACTACATGCCTCTGCTGCTGGTTGTACAGTGCATTTTATGCATATATAGTAAGATCAGCTGCAATGCAACTGGATTTGAGGAGCTAATCCACCACCTTGGCTGATTCAGAGCATATGGTGAATAAAGTGACTAGATTTACACCTTATAGATTATAAAATTTTGAAGCATTTGTTTTTTATCTGGTCCCCCAGTGTAAACATCTTCCCATGCCTATGGGGACATGAACAAAATTGTCCAAGTCATGAAAAAAACTTTTTGTTTGTCTACAGTGCACTTGACTGTGTTGAAAGATACCCCATACCTATACCATGCAGTTGTGTCATACCACGCAGTATATAGACATACTTGTACTGTAGTTGACAGAAGAGACCGATGATCTCTATCTCAAGTGGCGAGTCTGCAAGTGCAGTCATGGCAACACAGTAGCCACACACAGTCACTCAACTGGTATAGGCACACAATCTGAAGTTAGTTTCTATTATGATGTATCCATCTCTCCCGCTCTCTGATTCGCTAGATGTCCTTGAGCCTATAGAACAAGTAATGAGAAATATCATCAGCAAAACAAGTGACTTCACTACTAAAATATGAAAGCATAACTGTATTATTAGTCAGTAATTTCACATGCCATTTGCTACATGAATAACGGCAAATCTGTTTATATGGTAACCATAATGAGGTCACTGTATATATTTATTGACTTTGAAGAGAGCTCTGTCACGAACTCTGCACTTAAAGAATGTACTAATAAATATTTTATAACTACTCAATAAGTTGACCTTACAGGTCTACAGATTATATACACCACATAGCAACATACATGTATACATGCATGGATACGCACAAGGATCTTATAGGACTTGCTGGGCCTGAAACTACACTGTGATCTTTATAGCAATGAGAACAACAGAATATGACTACTTCTTATAAAGCTAAGATGATATAATAGCATACAGTAGCACAGTAGTGTTACCATAGATACTACACTTACTCATATGGTGTTACTGTACTATACATGCCGCCGAGGTTAGCTAGCTATACAGGCAAAGACACATTTGATTGGTGATTTTAAATTTCGTTGTGGTTCTTATTTGGTTAACAGTTCCGGTTTCGAAACAAAAATGTTGTTTGTGCAACGTGCATGCGCGAGAGAACCGCCCATCATGGTACCCTCGTCGCACGTACGTACCTTAATGATAATCCCGACTGAGATATTCTTCTATGTTCCATTACCGCCGCTTAATTGTAGCACATACAGAATTATCTAATGCAGTGGAAGTACGATGAAGGCTGCAACAACACAACAACGAAACATGCTGGGGGGGAACAACCCTGACCGCGACATTGTGCCGTCGCGTCCCTGGGAACGCGTGATGATGTCATCATATATGATGCATTGCAATAGTGTAACTATAAAAAGGACGAGATGATGTCAACAAGCCTATTGAACTTGTCCGTGAAGAGGTTTTATGGAGTGAAGTGGGGTTGATGTAGATTGGGCTTGGTCGGCAGGTCAAGAAGCGTTGTATTAGCGCGACCTGCCAAACAAGTCCTGTCTACATGGACCTCTCTTAGCAGATATGTTCTAAAGATAAAAATTTCGTAAGGGAAACTGGCTGTAGTGATGCATAACGTTATTGTTAAAGGCCTATATTTCGCTAGCTACTGCTTGCAACGTTACAGTGATTGAGTAGGAAAAACGAATTAGAACGACACGATATAGCTAGCCCGAGATATAGCTACGTAGTTGCCTTGGACTATAGATAATATGCTTGGATGAACCTCGCCGGGTCCACTGATAACATCGACCGTGTGTATAAGTCATAGCAAGACTGATTGATTTTTACCTCGTAAAATAATAACCTCCCGGATAACGAGCAGCTGGAGCTGTAAGGTAAAAATCTGAAGAGGTTATTTGAATTTTGCATAGTCAGCATTATCGCGTTAACGTGCTATAACACGCCCGCAATAATATGTGTAGGAAGTTGTGAGCTACATAAGGTGACGCAGCAGCCTCCAACCAGCTCCCACACTAACCTACCATATGTTTAACATTTGCATGCAATGGGCTGGCACTGTGGGTGAGTTCTTCACACAAACAGTGCAACCCCACAACTTTTGAGGTAGCCCGCAGCTACACCATTATTATCCTGGTTATCATTATACAATGTCATCATATTTATCCTACTGGTCAAGTTAACAAAGGTTACCATGCCAACAGATCCTAATAATGATTGTTAACAAATGTGCCAGTCATGCATACACTAAACACTTTTATTATGCCAGACAAATTTTTATTACAGTTTGTCTCAGCATGTAACTGGATCCTATTGGATTATACAAGCAATGATACAATAGTGAATATGTGATCTATTCGTATCTGATTACTAGAGGTCATGGCGGTAAACACATCACTTGTTTGACTTCAACACATTCATTAACTCAAGCTCTAAATGATAGTCATTAATTCTGCTAGCTAGCATGTTCATTCACGCACTCACCAGCCCAATATTAAATTAAAACTTAACCAAACATAGTCGTCAATTACAGGAAACACACTTCACTAATTATGCTAAAAATAAAAAATAAAAATATCATTTGTATCTCCTTACCAGACAATACATTAATCCCTAGGTGAGTAGGATAAAATCTTCCTGAAGCACGCTGTGTATAACGTAACACACAAACGTTATACAGCTGATTTAGTGACGTGTACCTTTCTCTGGTAAACTAGGCCCAGCTCACGTAGGTCTTGTAACAACACTTGTTGTGTAGGTGTGAATGATTCAGTTGAGTAATCCTGTGTATTATCATATATTGACCACACCATGCAACGTTGTTATGATGCAATGCAATGCATGCATGGAATTGTGGTAACTAAAAATCCAAAATAAACCATTATCAAACCTCAAAATGCAATGGGGAAGTTTATGGTAATAAATTTTAGATCATATCCGACCAGAATGTGAAACAGGCAAAAACATGTTTGGTGGTTAAGTGTGTGTGTCACAGTGTGTTCAAACCTTGCTGGGCTTGAGAAAGCTCAACTGAAACAACAATTTTAAACACTCCACACAATCCAATCCCAAATCCTAAAATTAAAATAGGCTATACAAATATACATACAACATTATTCATTAACAATCCATCCAATTAAACGGCTTCTTCTATTATGCAGTTGCTGACAATGCTAACCTCAGAGTTCCTAAGATACTCTTGTACAATATACCAGACTTGCATGCGCCGATTGAGTAGCAGAAATTGGAAGCCAAGTGAAGAAATATTTGTTAGAGTTTGTCCATCAGATGACCTATGTATAACATAGGTCATCACTATATAGCTAGCATCACTATATAGAGAATAAGCAAGGCTTTGATGTCAATACTGAAGCATCACTATACATTAAAGAACACAATGCTTCACTGTGACCAAAAATATTTAGCTACGTACCCACAATGGAGCCTTTTGTCATTGTTTTAGCATATGTATTATAACTGTTTGCTTCAGTAAAGAGATTGTACATTGACTGTTGTAAACTATTGATTATGTATATGCATGCTCAGAGGCATAGCTTAGAAAATAAGAAGTTGTTGGGGCCACAGTTATAGTCCAAAGCTGAAATTGTAATAATTGCACTTAACTGACTGAAGGCAATTACTGTCTACGTGCTATAAACTAGATCTTTGGCTCCCTATACACTCCTGATGTTGTAGTATAATAGCTGCTGCAGGCTGCCATGTGAGCAGCAGTGTAGCTTGACTCAACAAGTTGGCAGGGCATGACACTAGCCTACTTATAACGGACTCATATATTTGTATAGCTTTCTTAGTTGTAGAGCACAGCAATCATTGGTAGGACCTATGCCCTGGTGCCACGCTATGTGGCTGAACTGCTTACTTAATGGTGACCAATCCGGAGTTCTTCATCAACTGCTGCATACCACTACTGACCACTTGTGATGATGAGTCCACCAAATAATGTAACAAACACTATAAATAAACACTACAGATCACATGATCACTAAATCAGTTACAGACAACAACAAGCTAGATGGCACCATTAACATTAACCAAATCAGTAACCCTATAACTGACTGGTTCAAGGAAATCAAATGTTTCTACAATGAAGTGTTATGTCAAGAGAAACACTACATGATTCAGTGGAATATCAAACAGGCTTGGTTCAGTGCCTTCTTAGATGCATTACCGTACGTGGGAAAATTTTGGAGAGGTAAAATATTGGCAAATGAGCTGATTAGGCTGATTTAATAAACCATTGAGAATTATAAATACTTTTGAAGGCATGTAATCAATAATAAGAATTTCATTTGAAGGTGCACAACGAAGCGCGTAAACAGTAATTTGAGGGTTTGCACGTTTCTTGTAGTGAAATTGAACCTTCTGTGATTGGTTAACCAGTTCTACAGCTATTCATTTTACATCCAGGACCAGAGACTGATTGAGAACATTCAGAGGAGGACTACCAGATTAGTTACTACTGTGAGGCATTACCCATACACGGATAGGCTGACTGTTAAATTTGCCATCTCTTTCATATCGAAGAAAACATGGTGACACAATATCGCTGTATCTGATCATTCAGGGTCACATTTATCTTGTCCGATCTTTTACATTTGCTAGTTACTCATCTACCAGGGGGCACTCTAAAAAATTAGATCTTCATGTTGTGCTCATTCAAACTTTTTCTCATCTCGTGTGGTCAATGACTGGATTCTTTACCAGATTATGTAATTAATGCATCCACAATCTCCACATTCAAGGAGCGACTTGACTATCATTGGAACAGTTTTTGTACAATATTAACTTTTAATTACATTACAACTTATTAGCTAACTCTTGTAATATAGGATCTATAGGCTTCCACTTATTATCCTTAACAAATAATAATAATAAATATACACCAGGATTCATCGTGTAGAATTGATGTTGTTGATGGGCGTGACCTTAGTAAATGAAGCATTCAGTGTTGTGAACAAGGTTAAAGGAATAAGATAGTGCTGTATTTAGCATCCGTTTAAGCGAGTTAAAAGGTGAACGCTTCGTATTTCATTAGCTAACTGGAATAATCTAAAAGAAATAATTGGCGAGTAAAATATTGGCGAAGAGCCCACAATTCGCCAATTTTTTCCCACTCCAAAATTTTCCCACATACGGTATTTACACCAACAACATACAACACATTCAACACAATTTAGCTATAAAATTTGTAGATAACTACTGAATGGGTAGTGTTGATGCATGCACTGATCATCGATCACAAGACTTAGTTACCTCCCATCTCTCATCAGCATACTTTGTGAGGAAGTTCACATCTTTTGCGTGTTTATCAGGTGGGAGTGGCTCCAGCATACACAATGAACCTCTAGCACTGTATAAACAGTTATGTCATATATATCAGATGTCACAATTATTCTAATTAATACCCCCTAATATAATTATCTAATTAGCACATTAGACTCTACAATCTATCCAATGACAACTCACCATCACTCTACAGGATCACTGTACAAACTGAACTGCTACAATGTCAATGTGATGAGCTCTCATGACATATGGTCAGTTTATATTTATACTGGCATAAACACATCTACACATGCCCACACCGCATTCCTCTGTGGTTAATTAACAAGTCAAGACTTCCTTTATGGGGGGAGACCCTGGGACTTTTTATTATGTCATATAATTTCTCTAATGACAACTAATATATGATGAGTCATAGCTTACAAACACACTGGGAGGTTATACACTCCAATGGCTTCACATTCGGCACAGTCATGTGATCATTTATAAAACTAATCAGTTTATAGTACATTCATTACAATTATTAGATTAGTAACAAGAAATCAGGCGATAAATAATTAACCGATTCCCAGCTGTTCTACACTCCCATCATTATAAACTGCATAGCTGGTAAAAGTGGGAACCGTGACCTCTCCTAAAGACCCTCCATAGTAATATGATATAGGAAATCACTTCAGTTTTACCCCCTCCCCAACTTTCAGTAGTTTCTTCTGCACAACTGACTATTGTAGTGAGGGGATAAACACGAGAAACAAAGGTACTACATGTAATGAAACGTTATTATCCCTCAATTAAAATTCTCCTTGTAACTAAGCAGCCAATAGGAGGAAGCATGTCATATCCTTATCAATACTGGGCTGGACTAATGAATGTGTTTTAGCTCCCCAAGCCATTGCTATTCCATTATGCATTGAACTGGTTCCTTCATGTGTGAAAAAGAGGGTTAGAGGAATAGGCCAGGCAGATCTGGCAGCCAATTAGTCACAGGACTTTTAAAACTGAATGCTTCAGTAAAAGGTGAAAACTCAAAGTTTTGCATGCTAGAATAATATCAATGTAAAACTGCTTCCTCCACACTGTTTACTAACTATATGTATTCTTTAGGCCTAGTAGTGACCACGTACAATATGTTGTTCAATGTTCCTGTGAAAAGTTTAATTCAATAACACTATTAGAAAACTTATGGGAGGATGGTATAGGTGATATATTGGGATGATATTTCAGCAGATCATGTGCCAGTAGTATTACTCACTGATGTTGCCTGATACTGGATCGGAACACTGGGTTGAGTGTGACATCATCATTCACTATACCCACTATGCACAAGTTCTGTAGTTTAGTGATGGCTTGTTGGTGAGCACTACAGTGTGTAATGTAATCATTGATTAAACCATCAGATATTAAAATTAAAATACATTAACAATGTTATAACATTACACAAAACAGGTGTTTGTAGTTAATTTGGTATCAAAGAATATAATCAAATAGATGTACCATATATAGTAACACACACTAAGGTGGAGGATATTATGCTAAGGCCACATAGCCAATGCTTTGCTGTTAACAGTGTTTAATCTAGCATCTTAAATTTAGGAGAGTTTGTGTTGATGGATGTCAAGGCTGGACATAACACAATGGAAGGACCACAGGGGCCAGGCCGGGTCACACAGGCAATCACGTGATAAACAAATTGAAATTAAACTGCAGTGTACAAATTCTTAATATAGTTTAACCTTGATCCCATTACTAGTAGCTAAATATTTGGCATAGAGATACAATATAATAATATATATTCATTTACAAATGTAATTATTTAGTGAGACACATGATAGGAGTACTGAAATGTAACAACATGTCACCCAGCCTCTCTATTCTGTAAAATATTTCATGCTTCAAATGAAGCATAGAGTGATATCTTAAACAGAATGATTGCAGATGGCAAATATTAACAAATAACAATATTGGGAAAGTAGCAGTCTGGTTGCTGTATTAACAGGTGGTCTTTCTACACAGGTGACCACTAAAGACAGGCTTCGTACAACATTCACACATTATATTACAAAATGATTAACCACTGTATATAATCCAATAATCTAATGGACCTTACGCAAAGCCATACAAGTTTTATCAGTCCTTAATATCTATACCATTGTTTCATTGCATAGTATGAATAATAAATGTTCTAGTGGTGGTCTAGTAAGCATCGCATACATCAAGTTACACATCAATATTCATATTACCATCATTACTATGTTGAACTGTCATTTGATTGGTCGTCATTTCTCCCTAGTGATGTTGACCATCAAATACTGATGCGATGTCATGGATACTGGTTGATAAGCTTTGTGGGTACAAAAGAAGCTGTTACCTTTGATACTCCATTAGATAATTTTAAGGTTTCATTAATTCTAATAAAGGTGAATTAAGTTAATACGGTTGCCAAGACAACAATTATGATTTGATATCACAATAAGGTTGCAGTGATCATAGCGTGATTGGCTTAATTTAATGAAGCGAGGACGCTGCTATACCGTATGCCTGTGTTTGCTGTGTAGTAATGAACTGTAAGGATTCGTATTAAAACAAAGGTTGTCACTGATATAACAACATCTGTCATTCCATTAACACAATGAGTAGTGGGTATGTTATGCATATTGTACAGTCCACACACAAAGCAACAAACAAACAGTAAAGAAATGCGGTCAGAAGAGGTCAAGACATGTTGTTCATTCCTGTTCGTAGTTTCCATGGTAATGTTAATAATCTTGTCGTGCACAGTATTTGTAGAATACTGTAGACAAAATCACCAGGTAGGTCATCACCAGGTAGGTCTGCAAAAACAGGTTCATGTCCAATTACACATTTAGTAAACCATAAGGCCCTGCCTGTGAATAAGCTAATGATCAAAGATTTGCATCATTTACATTCCTATGCTTAGTCTCTGTTGTGTCACCTATAGCAACCCACAGAGAGAGTTATGTTTTCAAAGTTGTAAAATTGGATGTACTGGTAAGACCTGTTTTTGCAGACCTGATGACAAATTGTGGCTGTAACACCTCTGTGTTACAAATATTAATGTTTTCCATCCCTTCCTGACATGACAATCATAACAATGCTCAGTATCACAGTGGCAGTTTAGAACTGATAAAGAGAATTTCCCTCCAGAATCTCTATGCACATATACAATGCATTACCCCCAAAACCCTAAATTTCCCCCTCAAATTTGAAATCCTAGAACAAACACCACTGGACAGAGCATATCACAACACAATACAATGCAGTAAGCAAGTTAGCTGCCTTAGGGAATTTGAACACGTGATGTTACGTCACGGTTAATACATGGAGCTGTACCATTGTCCTGTAGTATTGGCCCAACTACCTACAATACTTGAAGATACTGCTCCATCCAATAATAACAGTCGCATTACATATTGTTTGGCTAGGTCTGGTAGCTCCCTAAAATAATCGTTTAATATAATTTGAGGCGCTAATTTATAATACAAGCTCTACCTGAATACGGCAAGACTGGCGTGTGGACTGTCATACAGGCCCTCCAATGATGATGAGCCCAGGTTAGTCAGAAAATTATAAAGATCTTTACAATCTAACTTCTTTTGTAGTTCCAAAGCCATGTGGGCATATTTCTCTAAGTCATCTTGATTTTAAGGCACCATTAATTATTTTAACATGTGCTTATTAATAATGCCACGCCTAGTTTAGAAACTCACGTGCGTAGTATTCTGAACAATTTCATTGGTTAGTTTGTAACTGCCACACCCTTACTGCTTAGCAGCAACGCCCTTATGAGTGTAGCAAGTTTATAGCAGTTTCTTCCCGTTGAAGCAATAGCGAATTACTACTTTATTTGTGTTTTCTCAGCTGAAACTCTTAGCCGCCATAGCGTGGTAGCTATCTGGCGCGATGAAGAAGGCGGATCCAAAATGGAAAAAGATTCAGCAAACGACCTTTACAAATTGGGTAAACGAGGCGCTAAAGAGCACAAAATATCGCGTCAAGGATCTTAAAGCAGACTTGAAGGATGGTCTAATATTGATTGCGCTACTGGAGGCCTTGACTAGCGCCGGAAAGATTGGGAATTACTCCAAGCGTCCCAAGATAAAAGCGCAGATGATTGAAAACCTTGTTGCTTGCTTTAAGTTAATAGAATCTGAGAATATCAAACTAGTGAATGTTGGTAAGTCATGCATAAACATTGTATAGTTATAGGTATTGCAAAACATCATGTGCCACGCCCATTTTCTAAAGGAATATTTACTGGCGGTATGATTATAATCTACACATTTATAGTGTCACACAGCAATGATGCAATGATACTGCTTTGTTGATAAGACTGTTGCATAACTATAGATAATATAAACCTCCTAATATCTAACTAGTCTGTAGTAATTCCAGCTATATAAGGAGCTATACACCATATGGGAATACATTCTGTAGCTAGTTAGTATGCATGCAAGCTGCATTACTGATACCAGTTAACTAAAATATACAAGCACAAACTTGTACAGTGCACCCTCAAGGCCTCAACTATACTACATATTTATTATAATTGCAAGCTGTAATGCTTACAAACTGTAAAGCTAGTGAATTGTTTAATATGTAGCTGTGCGGTGAGTACTGAGTTTTGTGAATCTAAAAATTATGAGTTGGGTTTACCCTATAATGAATTTTGTGCAAATCTACCACTCACACATAATGCAGTATATAAGTAAATAAACAGACATGTTTAAATCGGGACCTTGAATATTTGTTAAATATTATTATATAGGTCCTGAAGATCTGTACAATGGTGAACTAAAGCTTATACTTGGTCTGATATGGACCCTCATTAGACACTTTCAAATTCACAGCACGTTAAAGTCCACTAAGAAAGCGATGATCTCATTTTTTGCTAGAGTTTGTAATGTTAAGGTATCAAATTTCACTACCAATTGGAATGACGGAATTGCTTTAAGCCAGGTTATAGAATACTTGCATCCTGGTTTGTTCCCTGATATAACATCTTTGAGCTCTGCAAACAAAAAAGAAAATTGTAAAAAAGCTATCACTTTTGCATGGGAACATCTCGGCATCCCCGCTATCATCAGTGCTGAGGACATGGCTGATCCTGAAGTTGACGAGCTGTCGATGATGACGTATTTGTCATATTTTATAAAATTGTGCATTAAAAAGATTCGTGAATGGGCTCAGTCACTGGTGCCTCACAGAACAATCAGTAACATGTCAAGTGATTGGTGCAGCGGTGTTCACCTTACTGCATTGATCAATGTGATACGTCCTGGTATCCTACCTGACTGGGCCGTGTTAGATGAGGAGCATGGCATTAACAATATTACTAAAGCAATGGGCATGGCTGAATATTCCCTAGGCATTGAGCCCTCCCTCACCCCTTCTGACATGGCCAGCTCAAACATTGATGAGATGTCAGTTGCGGAATATTTGGCGCCATTTATGCTAGTTGAGATAGTAAAGCCTGCAGGAGAATATGGCACAACTGCTGACTCTACTTCAATAGAGATACAAGCGAGTGCAGCAAAGAGGCCAGTATTAATGACCTTTTGTGGCTTCAAGAGCACGAGTATTATATCATTACAAATGAAATCACCCAGTGGTAAGGTTGAATCTGTTGACGTTAACGATGTAGGTAAAGGAAAGGCAGAGGCTATGTATATCCCTCCTACTGCTGGAAGGTATGAATTAATCGTTAAATCTTCCAATGAAGAAATTCAGGGTAGTCCTTTTAAAATAGAAATTCCACGACTAGTAGATTATATAAACTTTGCTTCCACTTTGCCACCAGTGCTAGAAGTCAGCGTAGGTCAAGTCACTCGATTTGAAATAGTTTGTAATGATGTTGATCTTGTCAAAGACAAATTGTTTGATATTGTAATACACGGCGAAGGGCTGAAAACTACTGCAGTACACTCAGGAAATTTCTCAATATCCTCAAATGATATTCAGTATTGCATCAAAGATGAAGGGAATGGACATTATTTCATTGAGTTCTTGTTACCTAAAGCTGGGGAATATTCACTGTCAGTGCTTATTGACAAGGAGCACATCAAAGGTAGTCCGGTCAATTTAAAAAGTAGATTAATTGGTTCAGCTAGTGGAGATGGTATAACAAAGGCTGTAGTAGGACGTATGACTTCCTTTAATGTCACCACTCCAGTTGGTTCACAGCATTTGACGGTAAGCATGCACGACAGTCAAGGAGAATTACAGCATCAAATTCAAAGTATCAGCGAAGGATTATACAAGGTTAGTTTTGTACCGAGGTGTACAGGAAAATTGACCATTGATGTTAGAGCAGACAATATACATATCACTGGAAGCCCTTTCCACTTGGAAACAATAGAATCACAAGCTCTTATTGAAGGCAGGAATATCAAACTTCAATTATCTGCTTCTTGTGTAAAGCGACCAATGAAAATCAATCTTACTGGAGTACAAGACATAAATCGTTTAGCAATGGAGATTAAAAATCCTCTTGACCATGTTGACAAACTACAGCTCACCTCTACAGGTGAAGGCATGGCAGAGACAAGTTGTATTCCAGTTGTTGCTGGCAAGCATGCAATAAGCATGAAAATTGATGGTGATGACGTTCCAGGAAGCCCATTTGACATCAACATAGCAAAACTTATTGAATTTGTACAGTTTGGAAACATTGATCTCAGCCAAGTACAGATTGCTGCAGGAAGACCATGTCAGATAAAGATAGTCAGTAATGACTTTGATTTATTAAAGGATCGATTGTTAACATGTAGTTTTGAAGGAGAAGGCTTAAAGTGTAGGCAAGTATCAGCTGAGCTGTTCAATCCAGGAGCCAAGGAAATTCAGTATAACATAAAAGATGAAGGTAGTGGAAATTACTTGCTGCAGTTTTTGCTGCCACAAGATGGCTACTATCGTATGTCATTGATGATTGATAATGAACATGTTACTGGTAGTCCATTTAACATCACAGTTATGGCCACGGGGCATGCTAGCAAATGTGTTATTAGCGGAGCAGCGTTAACTCAAGGTCATGTTGTTCTTGCTGGTACTGAAATAGAGTTTAGGCTAGACTGTAGCACTGCTGGGGAGGGAGAACTATCTGTGCATGCAGTTGGCTCACAAGGAGAAAGTGTGAAAGTTGTAACAGCATTTGAATCAGGTAGCACTAATGTTTACACTGTGAAAGTATACCCTGAACGAGGAGGGATACATCAACTGTATGTTTACTGGGGAGGTAAGGCAATACCTGGCTGCCCATTCAAATTTGAGGCTTGTAATCCAAAGTTGGTGCGCTTGGTTAATCTTCCAAAACTAGAATGGTTCAGTCCAGTTACTGGAGAAATGATCAACTTTGATGTTGATGTAAGTCAAGCCGGTAGAGGACAATTAACAGCTTATGCTGTTCTGCCTGATGGTAGGAAAGAGAACTTTACTATAACTGATAAGGGAGCTGGTCTGTACTCCGTGAAATACACATTTACAATAGCTTCTTTGACTCAAATTGTTGTCGTATATAGTGGAGCATCAGTCCTGAAAGGCTCTATAACAGTAAGAGATGCTCCTAGACCAAACAAGTGCATATTTAAGCAAACTAGTGATACAACAGAAGCTTCTTATACTGTAGGACATCCAATTCAATTCACCATAGATTGCACGGATAGTGGGACTGGGGAGTTGACGGTAAAGGCTACTGGACCAGATAAACAAGATTTACAAGCAGACATTACTGTTGATACTTCCAACAATAAATTGTGTTATCATATTAAAGTAGTGCCTACCAGGCCGGGGGCTCACTGTATTATTGTGCAATGGGCTGGTCTCTCTATTCCTGGGAGTCCATTTCAGTATGACATCACCGATCCCAGTGGGGTACAACTGCTGGCAGCTAATCAAGTATTAACACCTTGTGCTGGTCAACTCATAACGTATCAGATTGATCTTAGCAAGGTAGGAAAAGGCAAAGTGACAGCAAAGGCCATTCTTGCTAATGGTAAGACAGTTGATGTAAAGGTGATTGACAAAGGTAAAGATATAATTGTAGTGGAGTACATGCCCACTGTGGTAGGGTCTTTAGAAATTGTCATTTACTTTAATGGCAAGAAGCTAACCTCTGTACCAGTTACAGTATCAGCACGTCCTGAACCTAGTAAAATTGTTGTAGGGTTTCCTAAAATGCAAAGTAGTGACATGTTGTTTGAAGCAGGAAACACTTTAGAGTTTGTCATTGATGCATCACAAGCTGGCGGGGGAGAGCTATCGGTCAAACTAGTTGGACCGGATCATCAAGAGGCGCCTGTTCAAATGGTGAATGAGTTAAGAGATGGAAGAAAAGTGTGTGTTGTTAAGATGACTCCTGAGTATGTTGGTATTTACTCAGTTGTTATAATGTGGGCTGATCAACCCGTTAATGGATCACCTTTCAAATTTGAAGTAGCAGACTCAAGACAGGTCACTTATACTGGTTTGCCAGGAGCTCAAGGTTTTGCTTTAGTTACTGGAGAAACGATCGACTTTAGCATTGACGTAAGTAAGGCTGGGATGGGTAAACTGGTTGCACAATTAGTTGCGGCTGATGGTTCAGTTAAAGTATTGACAACAAAAGCGTCCAATGGAATATACACAATTAAGGAACGATTCACATTTACTGGCTCAAGGAGACTCATTGTATTATATAATGGAAGGGAATTAATTTCTATGCCAGTTGAAATCAGAAAAGCTCCAGAGCCACACAAATGTATAGCTGACTATTCTTCACTACGTGACACATTTTGGAATGTTGGTACTAATGTACAGTTTAAAATAGACTGCACAGAAGCTGGTGGAGGTGAACTGGAAGTTACAGTTACTAATCCATATGGATCTGAAATTTCAGCAACAAAATCAGTCGACACATCGGGTGGTAGAAGAGTTTATATATTGAACATTGTACCTGAGTCTGAAGGAGTCTATTCCATCATGGCTACTTGGGCTGGTAAAACTATCCATGGCAGTCCTTTCAATTTCAATGTAGCAAATCCACAGAAAGTTAAAATATTAAATCTTCCATCTGCCGATAGGTATGCACCATTGACGGGTGAGACACTGTCGTTTGAAGTGGATACAAGCAAGGCACTTCGAGGCAAACTAACAGGTCAGGTGATCACCACTAGTGGAGCAGTATCACAGTTAGTAATAAGAGAACGAACTGAAGGAATTCATGTAATAAAGCACAAATTAACTGAAGCTGGTGCATTTGAAATCAAACTCTACTACAATGAGATTGAAATTCTTCATTTCTCTTTTACTGTATCCATGGCACCAGTTCCCAGTAAGTGTGTAGCTCATTTTAACATTGAAAAAAACCACAGTGTCAGCGTTGGCCAAACTGTGGCATTTAGAGTGGACTGCTCTGAAGCAGGTGCTGGTGAACTGACTGCCATGGCAAGTTGTGGTATTCAAAAGAATGATGTACCTGTTCGTACATCACTTGACACCACAGGAGGGAGACGCATGTATTTAGTTACACTACTCCCAGAAGTTGCAGGACCGTATTTTGTCACTATACTCTGGGCTGACAAGCCGATTCCTGGAAGTCCTTTTATCTTTCAGGCATCCGATGAGTCTCTAGTGAGAATCCTTAATATTCCTAGTCCAGAAAGCTTCAGTCCAGTGGTAGGTGATACAATGACATTTGATGTTGATACTAGTCAAGCTGGTAAAGGTACAGTAGTGGCTCAAGCTTTATATGAAGGTCAACAACCTCAAGAGTTCAGTGCCAATGAGAAAGGAAAGGGACTCTTTATTATGAAATATGTATTCCCAAGAGCTGGAAATGTTGATGTGCCAGTCTTGTTTAACGGAACTCAGTTAACCAGCATGGTATACACAGTAAAACCAGCACCAGATGCTAGCAAGTGCATTACAAGAGTTGTGCAGGAGAATGAAGAATATCTTATCAATGTGACTCAATTGATTGAACTATCAGTTGACTGCACTGATGCCGGCACAGGTGAAATAACTGTAAAGTGTACAAACCCACAAGGAAACAGTTTGGATGCAATTATTGCTAAAGACATCAGCACAGGTAGAACTGTCTATACAGTACAGGTACAACCCAATGTAGTTGGCGCTTACAGTATAATTGTGTTGTGGTCTGGGACTGCTGTCCCTGATAGCCCGATGACAGTTGAAGTGGTTGATCCTAGTCAAGTAAAATTCTTGAAGTTGCCCAAAGCAGAAGAATTTCATCCTTTAACCGGAGACAGTATCGCTTTTGACATTGATGCAACAAAAGCTGGTAAAGGATCATTTGTGGGTAAAATTACTTATGAAGATGTGACCGAAGATGTAAAGATTACCAGTAAAGGAACAGGAATGTATGGTGTAAAGCACGTATTAGCATATGCAACACAAGCAACCATCACAATACATTATAATGGAGTACAAATTCTTACAATGGTGTTTACTATACTGTTAGCTCCTGATGCCAGTAAGTGTAAAGTAATGATTCCAGAGCAGGGTAAACATTTGACTAATGTGGGTCAGGTGATTGAGTTTATGGTGGACTGTACTGAAGCAGGCACTGGGGAACTACAGGTCAAAGCTACCGGACCAAGGAGAGAAATTAAAATTAACACCATAGTGGAGAACATAGGTATTCACAAGGTACAGTTTTCACCTGATCAAGCAGGTACTTATTCAGTCAACATTTTATGGGCTGGCAAAGCTGTTCCTGATAGTCCATTCAAATTTGAAGCAGCCGATCCCAATGCTGTAAAATTCTTTAACCTTCCCAAAGTTGAAAGTTTTCATCCACTTACCGGCGATCGTATGAACTTTGACATTGATGTTAGTAGAGCAGGTAAAGGTGATCTTCAGGTGCAGTGTGTCAGTGATGGCATAACTGAGGACCTAGGGCTTACCTCTAAAGGAAGAGGAATGTTTAGCTTACAGCACACATTTGAGAGACCCTGCCAATTACAACTATTAGTTTTCTACAATGGAGTACAGTTAGTTACAATGGAGAGCACTGTGAAATTAGCCCCAGATGCATCAAAGTGCCGTGCTATCATTAAAGACCAGCAGGAGTATCTTGTTAATGCTGGACAACTGGTCGACTTATCTGTAAATACTAGTGAAGCAGGGAGTGGAGTATTGACGGCTAAAGTAGTTGGAGCACAGAGAAAAGAAGTAGATGTTGATATTATTGATGATGAGGATGGTTATACTATTCAGTTTATTCCAAAAGAGGCAGGAACTTATTCTATGACTGTTTTGTGGGCAGGTAAGGCAATTCCACTTAGTCCATTTTCATTTGAAATTGCTAATCCAAAGCTAGTGAAATTCCTAAATCTCCCTAAGGAACAAACCTTCTGTCCCTTAACTGGAGAGAATGTCACTTTTGATATTGACGTTAATAAGGCAGGCAAAGGTAAACTTCGTGCTCTTATCAATACTCCTGATGGTGAATCTACCGACATTCGATTAGTAGAAAAAGGAAGGGGAGTCTATTCATTAAAACACCCTGTGACTTCCACTGGAGCACTACAATTTACTGTCATCTTTAATGGAGTGAAAGTTCTAACACTCGACTGTGAAGCTAAACTAGCACCAGATTCCACCAAGTGCCAAATTAACTTACACGATACTTTATTACTGATTGGTCAACCGATTGTTTTTACTGTAGATTGCAGTGAAGCTGGTGTAGGAAAGCTTGCTGTGAAAACACGAGATCCTATGAGAAAAGAAATACAAACAACCATCACTGAAACTAACTCTGTGTATACTGTACAAGCGGAAACACATCTTGTTGGAGAATATAGCTTTGAAATTTTATGGAGTGGAAAACTAATTGGGTCTGGTCCAGCTATTTATAATGCATTTGATCCAACCAAAGTGAAAGTCACAAATCTTCCCATTGCTGAAAGATTCTGTGCAATGGTAGATGAAACTCTAGCATTTGAAGCTGACATCAGTAAAGCAGGCAAAGGAAGATTGACATGTCAAGTGATCACTGATGATGGGAAGTCATTAGAAGTTGAGGCAACTCAAAAGGGCCAGGGAGCTTATGTGTTTAGTTACAAGTTTATACAATCAGGTTCTTTGGAGGTAGTGCTACTTTATAATAACATTAAAGTGTTTGCATTGCCATGGACCTGCCAGGTAGTTGATATTAGGCAATTTCATCTTTCCATACCTGCACAATTTGTCAAGGTAGGTGATGAAGCTAAACTAGAGATCACAAATGTCACTAGTGAATCGCCACATTTGAAAGTCACAGTAATGAGAGGTAGGCAATCCTGTCCTATTCAAATGGCTTATGGAGACACTGCAGCTATTGGCCAGTTTTTAATCCAGGAAGTTGGAGAGTACAAGATAGAGGCTCGATATGGTAATAAAATGATTGCTGGTAGTCCAATATCAATTAATGGTTGTAATCCCGACAGCTGTCAGTTCGCCAGTCAGGTGTCCAACATCATACATGTTGGGGAGGCAAAGACTCTGGTCATTAAATCAAGTGAAGCCGGACCTGGTGCATTGAAATGCAACATATCAAATGATGATCTACTGAGTTATGCTATTAAATCTGGTGTGCTCAGCTCTCAAATTAGCCTTGAACCTAAAGCAGTTGGTTCTTGCAAAATTGCCTTTTCATGGGCAGACTTTTCTATTCCCAACTTACAAATCAATGCAAGCATTGTAGATGCATCTTTAGTCAATGTAACTTGCATTTCCTTAGAGCGGCAAAAGAAACTTAAAACTAATGAAAACATTAGTTTTTTAGTCGATGGAAGTAATGCGGGCCAGGCAGATATGAAATTTAGTGCTAAAGGACCCATGTCAAAATATACTGAAGTTGATGTGGTTGATAATGGAGATGGTACATTTATTGCTTCCTTCATTGCCACACAAGTTGGTAAACACACCATAGATGTGACATGGGGTGGAAAGCCTGTTAAAGACATGCCATTAATTGTTGATGTAAAGAAGACTATTGATTGTAGTAGCATTAGAGCAGAAGGTGATGCCTTGAGACTAGGAATTGCAGGCAGAAAAGAAACTGTTACAATCGTAGCTAAGGATACTGGATTACTAGCAGATGGAGACCTCTCTGCTACAATGACCACTGCAGATGGATATGATGATGACATCAAGCCGATAGTAGACATAAAAGAGAAAGGAAATGGTGTGTACATTTTGGCGTACATTGCTGAGGTGGCTACAGATTATCAACTGAATATCACTCATGAAGATCAACCCATTACAGATAGTCCATTTTCTATTGATGTTAAGCCAGCTCCTGATGCCAGCAAGTGTCGAGTTATTCTTTCTGATGTATTAGTTCCTGTGGGAACTAACGTTGAGGTCGATATCGATTGTAGAGAAGCTGGATATGGAGAACTATCTTTTAAAGTCAAAGATCAAGCTAACAGAACTGTGCAAGCATCAATATCTGAGAATGATAGTATATATACTGCCAAGTTTAATGTTGCTACAGTTGGGGAATTTACCATAGAAGCTTACTGGAGTGGATCGGTTATAGGTGACGGACAATACCATCTTAATGCTTTTGATCCAAACAAAGTAAAATTTATTAATCTCCCAAATGCTGATGGTTATATTGGGCTTATTGGGAATGCCTTAGAGTTTGATATAGATACTACTAAGGCAGGTAAAGGGACGATTACAGCAGAAGTTGAACTGAGTGATGAATCCACTCAGTCAGTTGAGCTCACTGAGAAACTACCAGGACTATATGGCTTCTCATATACTTTCAGAACAGTTGGTTTATCAAAACTTGTAATCCTTTTCAATGGACTGAAGGCCCTTCAGACAGCGTGGTCATGTGACGTGGTAGATTTCAGTCAATTTGCAGTTACTGTTCCATCAGAATACTGTAGGCTCAATGATACCGTACAGTTCAATATTGGCGGTGTAACTGCTGAGTCTAAACACCTGAAGGTAACTGCTAATCACACAAAGCAAGCCGCAACTGTACAGCTGAGCTATACAGACACTGGTGCTTTAGCTCAGTTTACTCCCGACCAGGTAGGTGAGTACAAGATTGATGTTAAACATGGCGGAAAGCAAATCGCAGGTAGTCCATTTGTCATCAAGGTATGCAATCCAGCTAAATGTAAAATAATTGGGTCAGTTCCATCCATCATTCATGTTGGAGAAACCAAGAGTGTTAATCTAAAGACAAATGAAGTAGGACCTGGTGAGTTACAGTATTTCATTCAAGCAGAGGAATTGCTTGAGTGTAATATTAAGAAAGCCGTCGGAGGTACACACCAGTGTGATCTTATTGCAAAAGCAGTTGGAACATGTAATATTGAGCTGAAGTGGTCTGGCTTTGCTATCGCTGACTCAACCTTTCAGGTACACACAATCAGTGCATCTTTAGTAACAGTGAAGTGTAGGAATATCGAAGAAGGAAGAAAGCTAAAAACCGGAGACAAAGTATATTTTGTAATAAATGCAACTGAAGCTGGTCAAGGAGATATAAAATTTGTACCATCTGGTCCTACAAGTAAATACAAGGAGGTTGACATAGTAGACAACAAAGATGGTACATTTATTGCTTCCTTCATTGCCACACAAGTTGGTAAACACACCATAGATGTGACATGGGGTGGAAAGCCTGTTAAAGACATGCCATTAATTGTTGATGTAAAGAAGACTATTGATTGTAGTAGCATTAGAGCAGAAGGTGATGCCTTGAGACTAGGAATTGCAGGCAGAAAAGAAACTGTTACAATCGTAGCTAAGGATACTGGATTACTAGCAGATGGAGACCTCTCTGCTACAATGACCACTGCAGATGGATATGATGATGACATCAAGCCGATAGTAGAAATAAAAGAGAAAGGAAATGGTGTGTACATTTTGACGTACATTGCTGAGGTGGCTACAGATTATCAACTGAATATCACTCATGAAGATCAACCCATTACAGATAGTCCATTCACTATTGACGTTAAGCCAGCTCCTGATGCTAACAAGTGTCAGGTGATCTTAACTGATACTCTAGTGCTTGTGGACAGTACCATAGAATTTGACATTGACTGTAGAGAGGCTGGGTATGGAGAAATTAGCGTCAAGGGAACAGATCCAGCAAAAAAGAATGTACCTGTAGAAGTATCAGATAATGATCACATATTTACTGTCAAGTTTAATGCAACGCTTGTTGGAGTCTACTCTCTTGATGTGCTATGGAGCGGTAATGCTGTATCAGGCAGTCCTGTAAAATTTGATATTTTTGATCCCACCAAAGTAATGTGCTCCAAATTGCCCAGATCAGCTGATTTTCTTGCTTTAGTCGGTCAAACTTTTGCTTTTGATATTGATACCTCCAAAGCCGGAAAAGGCCAGCTTACCACTCAAGTAGTCCTGTCAGAGAATGATACTAAAGAAATTGAAGTCAACGAGAAGAACGGATTATACAATTTCAAGTATGATTTTGTACAAGCTGGTACTTTTGAACTGATAATATTATTCAACAAGTACAATGTGTTGAGTGAACCTTGGAAATGTCATGTGGTTGATATGAGTCAGTTTGTTATCGCTGCTACACCTGAATTTGTCAAGATGAGAGATAATGTAACAATTCACATTACGGGTGTTCCTACTGACTCAAAGCATTTAACTGTCAGTGCCTCAAACATGAGGCAGCCCACTGGCGTGTCATTGGAGTATACTGATAGTGGCGCCAGTACAACCTTCTGTGCTGAGTTTGTGGGAGAGTACAAAGTAGAAATAAAATATGGCAGCAAACAGCTGAATGGCAGTCCCCTCATGATTAAATCTTGTAATCCAGATGCATGCCAAATCTCTGGCCAAATACCAAACATCTTACATGTGAAAGAATCCAAAAGTATTACTATTCAAACTAGCAAGGCAGGGCCTGGATTACTAAAGTGTACTGCAGACTACTTAACAGAAGGCATTCCTCTCGAGTATGATGTCAAAAGTGATCCAAGAGGAACTAGCCTAATGTTGAAAGCTTTGGCTGTTGGAACTGCTAACATCAGTCTTGAATGGGCTACTTTTCCAATCCCCAAAATGCCTTTTGAAGTTCAAGTAGTGGATGCTTCCCTAGTAACAGTCAAGTGTGTTACATTAGAGGAAGAGAAGAAGATAAAAACAGCTGGTGAAGTGGTGTTTGAAGTTGATTCAAGAACAGCTGGCATAGCGCCTCTTCAGTTTACTGTGATGGGACCAAGATCACGATACAAGGAGACAGTTATTAAGGACAACGAAGATGGAACATTCACTGCCTCTTTCATTGCAGCACAGGCAGGCAGCCACAAAATTGAATTTTTATGGGGAGGAAAACCAATTCCTCAGAGTCCCCTTGCAATTGAGGTGAAAAAAGCCATTGGAATTAACAGTATCAGAGCAGAAGGAAATGCACTAAAGTTTGGCTTTATTAATAAGAAGGAAGTAGTTAATATAACAGCAAGTGACAGTGGTCTGCTAAAAGATGGAGACCTCTCTGCAGAAATGACTAGAACAGATGGAACTGACAGCATATCAGTTGAAATGAAAGAAACAGGTCTTGGCACATATACTCTTTCCTACACTGCCCGATCTCTAGGAGAATATCAGCTACAAATTAACTATGAAGGTAAACCAATTACAGATAGTCCATTTTCTGTTGATATTAAGCAACCGCCTGATGCCAGTAAGTGCATTGCAGAATTTTCAGAAACTAAAGTTCTTACTGGTACTACACCTCAGTTTACTGTTAACTGCAAAGAAGCTGGCTTTGGTGAGCTCACTGTAAAAGCCAAGGACCCAACAAAAAAGAATGCACAAGCTAACATTTCCGAAGATGAACAAATGTACACAATTTCTTTTGAAGTTACTTCTGTAGGAGAGTACACAGTAGATATACTGTGGAGTGGTACAGCCATTCCTAACAGTCCCTTCTCATTGGACTGCTTTGACCCTAGCAAAGTTATTCTAAAGAACCTTCCGGTAGCTCAAGATTTCTTGGCCTTCACAGGTGACAGTTTGACAGTAGAAGCAGATTCAAAGAAGGCTGGTAAAGGCACTTTAACCAGCCAAGTTGTTCTAGCAGATGGTAGTTCACAAGATATTGATCTCAAACTGAACAATTTAGGAATGCACCAGATGATGCACAGCTTTGGAAATACTGGTTCACTAGAGGTAGCATTTTTCTTTAATGGACACAAAGTTCCCACACCTTGGTCATGTAATGTATTAGATTTCAGTGCATTCTCTATCAAGAACCCCGGAGAGTTTGTGCTGAAAAACGAAACTGTCAAATTCGAAATTGTTGGTATTTCTGATGCTACAAAACATCTTGAGGTAAACACCACACATAACAGGAGTCCCTTAACTGTTAATCTTGAGTACAAGGACGGATCAACTTTTGCCACTTATACAGTAACACAAGTAGGTGAGTGCAAAACTGACGTAAAATTTGGTGGCAAGCACATTGCAGGCAGTCCTTTTACTGTTAAGGCATGTGATCCAGAGAAATGTCAAGTGATGGGATTACCTTTAGACACACTTTGTGTTGGAGAAAAGAGTAGTCTTTCTGTAAAGCATTCTGATGCTGGTCCAGGCTACTTAGATTTATCAGCAGAGGAAAAAGACATCTTAGAACACTCTATTAAATCCTCTCGGCCTGGTACCAGTGTAATTGAGCTCATTCCAAAGATAGTTGGCTCAACTACAGTAGAATTGACTTGGATTGGTCATAGCATTCCTAGTACACCATTTCCTATTAATATAATCAATCCTTCGGCAGTTCATGTCACATGTACAACTTTAGCTGATCAAAAGAAATTAAAGACCAATATGTCGGCTGTGTTTGTGATCAACACAACAGAAGCTGGTAAAGCTGACTTAGACGTGACCATAGCTGGGCCACTATCAACCTACACTGGGATAAGTGTGATCAGCAACAATAATGGAGTTTACACTGCATCTTTTACTCCGACACAAGTTGGCACTCACATTGTGACAGTCCTGTGGAGTGGAAAACCTGCTAAAGATATTCCACTAAAAGTGGACGTCAAGAAGGCAATGGATGCCGATAAGATAACAGCAACAGGTGATGCTCTTGAGTACGGTATAGCTGGGAAGAAGGAAGTAGTCACTGTGTTAGCTAGCGACAGTGGATTGCTAAAAGATGGAGACCTTTCTGCTACAATGACAAGTGTGGAATCATTTGATGATGACGTTCAACCTAAAGTTGAAATAAAAGACAAGGGCAGTGGAACATACAGTTTAATGTATGTAGCAGAAATAGCAGGACAGTATCTACTGCATATAAATCATGAAGGACAGTCCATTAAGGGCAGTCCATTTAACATCACCATACGCCCACCACCAGATGCTAGCATGTGTCGGTTTGAGGCTCCTAATAATTTAGTGCTAGTTGATTCAACTATCGAGTTTGATATTGATTGCAGAGAAGGTGGATATGGAGCGCTCACTGTGAAAGTAAAGGATCCCCTTAAAAACTTTACAGATGTCCAAATCACAGAAAACAATCAAGTTTACACTGTGAAATTTGTTGTTTCTATAATTGGAGAGTATACAATTGAGACATTGTGGAGTAAAGCTGTTATTCCTGGTAGTCCATTTAAGATCAATACATTTGACCCTGCTAAAGTTCGTACCATAAAACTTCCAGTGGCAATGGATATTATCGCTCTGACTGGAGAAACTATTAATTTTGACATGGATGTTGCAAAAGCTGGAAAAGGAACACTCGCAGTTCAAGTAATCATGAATGAAGGATCAGCTCAAATTATTGACCTTGAAGAAATCCGCAAAGGTATTTACAAATTTTCTTACAAACTAGCAGAAGCAGGCTCCTTAGAAATAGTCATTCTTTATAACGACATGAAAGTTCTTCATCTTCCTTGGATATGCCAAGTGGTTAACTTTAGTAAACTATCAGTGACTCTACCATCTGAAAATTTCAGAGTCAAAGAAGTTGTTGAGTTTGATATTAACGGGATTGCCTTTGAATCTAAACATTTGAAAGTCACAGCATCACACATAAAGCGATCGAGCTCTGTACGTTTATCTTACACTGATACATCAATACATGGTCAATTCATAACAGAATTTGTTGGTGAATATAAGCTTGAAGTGAAATATGGAACCAAGCAGATTACAGGAAGTCCATTTGTCATCAAGTCATTCAATCCGGACAATTGCCAAATGACTGATGAAGTGATTACAATGTTACACGTCGGTGAAACTAAGTCAATGAATGTGAAAACATTTGAGTGTGGTCCCAGCGTGCTTAAATGTGTTCCAACCCCTATAGAGGGATCAGAAATAACCCACAGTATAAAAAGTGTTCTCGGTGGAGCTAGTCAATTATCACTTACAGGAAAAGAAGTTGGTGCTTATGACATATCATTGTTATGGGCAGATTTTCCTGTACCTAACACTCCATTTACGGTCAATGTAGTTGATTCATCTTTAGCTAAAATCACCTCAAGCTCACTGGACGATCAGAAGAAAGTGAAAACCGGTGACAGAATGATGTTTGTCATTGATGCCACTGAAGCTGGTAAAGCACAGCTGCACTTTAAGGTTACTGGACCATTGTCAGCGTATAGTGATATTGAGGTAACAGAGACTGGTGAGGGTACATTCACAGTAATATTTATAGTTACACAAGTGGGAAGCCACAAGGTCGAAGTGTTGTGGGGTGGTAAGGCCATTAAGGATACTCCAGTAAAGTTCAATGTGAAGAAGTCAATAGATTATTCAACAATCACTGCTACAGGAGATGCATTAAAATGTGGCTTTGCTGGAAGAACTGAATCAGTTACAATACTGGCTACTGAGAGTGGTTTGCTGAAGGAAGGCGATCTCACTGCGGTAATGAAACACACTGTAGATGATAGTCAACAAGCTCTAGTTGAAATGAAAGATCAAGGAAATGGAGCATATTTATTGACATATAAAGCAGAAACAGCTGGCGATTATTTACTCAGCATCAATCATGAAGAAAATCCAATAGCCAGAAGTCCCTTCACTGTGACTATTCTAGAGCCACCAAATGCCAGTAAGTGTCAACTGCAAGTTGCAGAAACTCTTGTTATTGTGAAAAAGGCAGTTACCTTGACAGTTGATTGTACTACAGCAGGTCATGGTGAGTTAGCCATGATGGTCAAGGATCCTGCTGGTCACGAAATTGAGTATTCCATCTCAGAACTGAACAAAGTATTCACAACAATGTTTACGCCCACTTTTGTTGGAGACTACACTATTGAAGCATTGTGGAGTGGCAAGACTATTCCAACTGTACCTTTAGTTATCAGCACATTTGATCCCAGTTTAGTTCGGTTTGTACCTGTACCAACTGAATGTTTAGTTGCTCTGACAGGTGAGAGCATTGGCTTTGATATTGACACCACCAAAGCTGGTAAAGGTACTACAGTTGTTCAAGCTATTGTCAATGATGAAGCTCCACAAGATATAAAGCTCACTGGTAAAGGAAAGGGAATTCATATTCTAAAGTACAACTTTGAGCATGTCGGTAGACTGCAGATCGTAGTGAAGTTTAATAGCATTACAGTTCTTGAGTATGAGGTAACTGTTAAACCTCATCCTGATGCCTCAAAGTGTATTGCAACAGTGTTATCTACTACAGATGAGTACCTTTTGAATGTTTCTCAAACTATTGCCATTTCAGTGGACTGCACTAATGCTGGCACTGGAGAACTGAGCGCTAAATCTACTACACAGCGAAGAGACCAACAAACCGACATTATTAAGAAATCAGATTTTGTGTATGATGTACAGCTTGTTCCAGAACAAGCTGGAGTTTATTCTATTGCTATCTTCTGGGCTGGTAAAGCTATTCCTGGTAGTCCATTTAACTTTGATATTGTTGATACAAGTCAAGTAAAGTTTCTCAAACTACCAAAACAAGAGGAATATCACCCACTGACTGGAGAAACATTTACTTTTGATATTGATGTCAGCAAGGCTGGTAAAGGCAAGCTTGTTGCTGAAGTAGCATCTGCTGGTAATACTGAAACACTTTCATTAACTGAAAAGGGAAGTAGAATATACAGTGTTCAGTATACGTTACTGCATATTGGCCATACTGAAGTGTATGTGAGGTACAATGGAGAGCAGGTGTTGTCATACATGATTACAACTAGAGCGGCACCAGATTCTAGCAGGTGCAAACTTGACCTTAGTGCATTAGAGAGAGACTCGTTGTTCAATATTGGTGAGAGCATTGAGATCATCGTTGACTGCACTGAAGCTGGTGTTGGAGAGTTGACCAGCAAGGCGGTTGGTCCTCGTAAGGAAGTTGTAGTGAATACAATGACTGAGAGAGACAATGTGTACAGACTGCAAATTAAACCAGTTAACGTTGGTGTTCACTCTCTTACTGTAATGTGGGCTGGCAGGTCAATCACCACCACACCAATCACTTTTGAAGTAGTCGATCCAAACCGAGTGAAGTTTAACAATCTCCCCAATGCTGAAGAATATGTACCATTCATGGGAGAAGATTTGTCATTCACAGTGGACACAAAAAATGCTGGCTTTGCAAAGTTAGAATCACAAATTATTTTACCAGATGGTTCATCTCAGGTTGTTCACATGAAGGAAAAGATGAAAGGAGTGTACATTATCAGTTACAGATTTACTGAAGTGACTTCATTAGAGCTTCTCGTACTTTTTAATCAAGTCAAAGTGTTGTCATTTCCTTGTGCAGTTAACATTGCACCTGATGCTACCAAATGTAAAGTGACTCTGCCAACACTTGAGCCAGGCAAATTCTTAGATGTTGGACAAACGATTGATATCACGGTCGACTGTACTGATGCAGGATATGGAGAGTTGACTACAAAGGCATTCGGACCACAGAGGAGAGAATTTGAAGTACACTGTTCATTAGAGAATGTTGATAGTAGAAAGGTTTACAAAATATCTCATGAACCATCATGTGCAGGAGGTTACAGTATAGCTGTGATGTGGGCTGGTAAGGCTATTCCAAAAAGTCCATTCAAATTTGAAGTCGTAGATTCTCGACAAGTTCAATTTTCAAACCTTCCAAGCACAGAGAACTATGCGCCCATCACTGGAGATCTTATTAGCTTTGATGTTGACATTAGTAATGCTGGCAAAGGTGAGCTGAGGGCCTGTGCTATTCAAGAGGATGGCTCTACACAAGATGTTATAGTCAGTAACAAAGGGGTGGGACTCTATGCAATCAAGCACACCATGTTACAAGCCGGACGGTTTGAATTATGTGTGATGTTTAATTCTACTAAATTGCTAACACGTACAATCAAGGTCAGAGAAGCTCCTGTTGCCAGCAAGTGTCGTAGTGTACTTCAAGAAGTCCAATCATTTGCTGTTGGTCAGTCAATTGAATTCAAAGTTGACTGCATTGATGCTGGCGGAGGAGTATTGTCTGCTGTAGCTAAGGATCAAAATGGTAAAGAAGTACTAGTGTACATATCAGAACATATTCAGGTGTACACTTTGAGATTTGAAACAACAATAGTTGGAAAGTACATTGTAGAAGTGTTCTGGAGTGGCAAGCCAATCCCTAACAGTCCATTCACCTTTGAGACCACAGATCTCAGCAAAGTTGCCATATCTTCTAATCTCACTACAACTAAAGACTTCAAACCTATTGTGGGTAAAGATTTAAGCTATGATATAAATGTTGGCCAAGCTGGTAAGGGAGTACTTATCGCTCAAGTGTTGTTTAGTGAAGGTGGCATGGCAAACATGATTATTACTGAGAAAGATCATGGCATCTACAGTTGTTCATATCAACCCACACAAGCAGGAAGTATTGAAATAGTGGTAACATACGGTGGGGTTAGAGTTTTCAACCAATCTGTTGTTATTTATGAAGCACCAGATGCTGCTAAATGTAAAGTGCTTCTTGGTAAAGCAGAACAAGAAACCTGTTATGCAGCTGGTCAAACTGTCAGTTTTAACATAAACTGTGCTAACGCTGGTGCAGGTGAGCTAACAGCTGTTGCAGCTGGACCACAGCGGAAACAAGTGCAAGTTAAAGTGATTTCTATTGACAATAATCAATATCAAGTTAGTTTTGAATCACGTTGGGTAGGAAGTTATTCTATTCAAGTGTTTTGGGGTGGCAATTTAATTCCTGGTGCTCCATTTAACTTCGAAGTAAATGATCCTAAACGAGTAAAATTCATTGATCTACCCAAGTCGTATAGTTTACAGGCTATTGTTGGGAGAGAGATTACATTTGATGTGGATGTTTCTAAAGCTGGCAAAGGAGCTCTAATAGCTAACATTGAATATGAAGGTGGACAGATTGAGGAGGCTCAAGTCGTTGCTAAATCTGATGGAATATATTCCATCTTATGTCAACCGAAAATAGCTGGATCCATTACAATTGTTGTTTTGTTTTCTGGAGTTAGTATCCTGAGCTATCCACTCACAATTAAAGCAGCTCCTAATTCTTCAAAATGTCATGTTACATTTGACTCATCAAAATCTCAAGATGATGTTTATGTAACAGGAGAATCCATCCAGTTTGCAATTGACTGCTCAAATGCTGGTACTGGTGATTTGTTAGTTCGTGCACAAGATCCTAATGGAAAGAATTACAAAGTTACACTGCAGGAACAGAAACTAACATACAAGATTAAGTTTGAGGTCACGATAGCAGGCCAGTACAAATTTGAAGCTGTTTGGGCAGGTGAATCTATACCAGGATGTCCATTTACAGTTGAAGTTGTTGATCCTAGAAAAATAAAGTTTGTCAATCTTCCAAGTGCTCCTGAATTCGTAGGGGTGGTTGGAAAAGTTATCAATTTTAACGTTGATGTTTCTAAAGCCGGTAGAGGAGTTCTTTTAGTTCAAGCTTATTATTCTGATGGAACTGTTAGTGAATTCAATAAAACAGAAATATCTGATGGAATCTTTGCAGTAAGCCATATTCCTTTGTACACTGGGATAATGGACATTGCAGTGTACTATAGTGGAAATATCAGCATCACTCGATCTATTATGATAAATAAAGGAGCTGAAGCCAGTATGTGTCGAGTAAACTTAACTGCATTAAGAAGCGTTCCAAGTCTATTTGTCCGCAGAGTTGCTGAATTCTCTGTGGACTGCAGTGAAGCAGGCACTGGAAACTTGTCCATTACCATTAGCAACCCTCACAACAAACCAATAAATGCAGACATCAAAGATACCAAAGGAATTTTTGTTGTCAAGTTTCAACCTGATGTGGTTGGAACATATACAATTGTAATATTTTGGAGTGATGCTCCAGTCCCGGGCAGTCCTTTCACTGTAAGTGCTATTGATCCTAAGAAAATAAAGTTTCTAAACTTACCTGGTACTCAAGGACACCTTATGTCAGCTACTGTAAACCAGCCAATTTCTTTTACAGTAGACACCAGTCAGGCTGGAGCAGGAAGCTTCAATGCACAAGCAGTTGTTGAAGATGGCAACATAGAATCATTTTTAATGACAAGCACAAGAAGTGGAGTGTATGACCTGTCGTACACACCACACATTGCAGGAAACTTGAGATTTGATTTCTGGTATAATGATGTGAAATTTAACTCCATGAACTGGATATGTCAAATGGCAGCTGAAGCAAAACTTGCACAAGCATTTTCCATACACCGAACCATTGAAGAAGAAGAGTTACAGCTTACAGAAGTTGATGCACTATGGATTAAAATTCAGATGACAACATTCAAGAATTGGGTGAATGATGTACTTCGTGGTAACTTGAAAAGGGCTAAACGACAGGTGGAAATACTCCAATGGGATTTTAGAGATGGCTTGCTATTAATTGCACTTTTGGAATGCTTGGTAAAGCATAATAAAATAAGCCACTGCAATTCAGAGCCAGTTAATAAGATGCAGAAGTTAGAGAACCTAGCAGCCTGCTTTGATTTAATGGAGGCTGAAAATATTAAATTAGTTAACATTGGTAAGTACATAGCTATACATTCAGTAAT
The DNA here is from genome assembly GCA_963930835.1 of Spongia lamella. Taxonomy (NCBI): domain Eukaryota; kingdom Metazoa; phylum Porifera; class Demospongiae; order Dictyoceratida; family Spongiidae; genus Spongia; species Spongia lamella. Next base: position 10,285,433 of record OZ005751.1, on the reverse strand, counting down.
AATTATATGTGTGATCATGTGATCCCATGAGAAAACTTACACCTTATTCATATTATAGTAAGTATCTCCTTTGCTGTATTAAATTTCAAATTCACAAGATTCCCTATATTAAAAGCTGTATGATGTGTTAGTCTCCTACGCGTATACATATGTTTACACAAAAAGTTGAAATCCTAAAACTTTATGTGCACATAGCCCAGTTTTCTCATGCCATGTCTCACATTGTAATTTAATGATGTAAAATTTGCTGCATATCTAAATATTTATATTGTACAAAGTATCTACCTATAGCTACTGGTATTATTTAGTGTATTTATTTGTAGGTTCTTTGGATATCTACAATGGAGAATTAAAGCTTATTTTAGGTCTAATATGGACACTCATTGATCATTATCACATCCATAGTCGTGTACGAACATCTCGTGTTTCAACAAAGCAAACGCTCCTTACTTGGATTAACTGGAAGATTCCTGGCATGAAGTTAGTCAATTTCACAGTCAATTGGAACAGTGGAATAGCACTGTGTGCCCTGGTAGAGAGCCTTAAGCCAGGTGCAAGTACACAATATGCTTCACTGTCTAGTGCAAACAAAGTGGAAAATTGTAGGCTTGGCATGGATTTGGCTGAGGAGTACTTTAACATACCCAGCATCATATCCCCGGAAGATTTTAGCAATGCTGAAGTTGATGATCTTTCAGTTATGACTTATCTCTCCTACTTTGTTCGTTACTTCATGAAAATATTGCTACAGTGGATCAGAGAGCGAGTCACCTTTAAGGTTATCGATAACCTTGACAGTGATTGGTGTGATGGTCTGTGTTTGACGGCTTTATGCAATACCATAAAACCAGGTATGCTGCCAGATGTAGAAAGCCTAGATCCAAAAGAGGGTTTGAAAAATATCACAAATGCTATGATAGCGGCAGATAGAGAATTAAGTGTACCAATAACTTATGTACAACCTGCAGATATGGCTAATATTTCAGAATCTGATGATATATTAAATTGTATTTATCTTGCTGGTTTTATGACTGCCAGGCCTAAAGTTGAAGCTACTGTTACAGGTGAGGCTCTAGAAACAGCTGTTGTAGGCCGCAGAGCACAATTTGAACTTGAGATAGCTTATGGTGGCATTAAGGACATCAAGATTGAAATACAAAATGGTTCTGAAATGTTAGAACCAAGCATTGAAGAGATCACCTCTAATGAGTACATAGTGAGCTATGTCCCTGTACTCCTTGGTCCTGCCACAGTTACACTTAAAGCTTATGATCAACCAATTGCAGACAGTCCATATCATGTTAAGATCGTTGAGCCACGGGGTGTGATCCTTGGTCGGCTCTTGAAAGTCAAAATTGAAGTATCAGCTGTCAAGCGGCCTATGAAAGTGACATTGACTGGTGTAAGTGAGATTGCGTTAATTACCATGTTCATTCAACATCCTGATGAACACATTGAAGGTGTTAGGTTATCATCAATAAGCAGAGAAAAATCACAAGCCATCTTTAAACCACTAGTACATGGTAGATATGGAGTTATCATTAAGATTGATGGTATTGAAGTACCTGGTTGCCCTTTTAACGTTGAAATCAAAAAATTAATAGATTTTGTTACATTTGGTGCAGCAATTGCAAGTCCTATAAGAATCACAGCCGGTGTAATCACCAGATTTGAAATTCGATCGGGCGAAGCTTACCTTATGGAGGAAGGTCTTCTTGCCATCAGATTTGACACTAAGGGTTTAGTGTGTAGTAAAATTGAGAGCGGTACTTTTGATTCCTCATCAGAAGAAATGCAATACACTTTTACAGATGAAGGCAGTGGGTGTTATGTTACAGAATTTATGTTTCCACAGTCAGGTGATTATGGCATGTCAGTGCTTCTTGATGGTGATGACATTGCAGGCAGTCCATTTGGCATTGAAGTGATGGCGCCGGTTGATGCCAGTAAATGTTTCTTTGTACAAAACCTGATGTCTTCTCTTGTCAATGTTGGCACTAGAATAGAAATTCAGTTTGACTGTACTGCAGCAGGTGATGGCGAGTTAGCCGTTAATATTGATGGTACCCGGAAGCCATTACATGTTCAGGCTAGTCTAGAAAGTTCCTCAAACAGAAGAATGTATTCACTTGTATTTACCCCTGAAGAAGTAGCCAATCATACTCTCAATATTCTCTGGGGAGGAGTACCTATTCCTTCTACTCCAATCAATTTTACAGCTGTAGATCCAAAACTGGTAAAGATTAACTTGCCTCCAAACGGTGAATTTGATTTAGTGGCAGGAGATACGGTTATATTAGATATTGATATTAGCACAGCTGGTATTGCTCCACTATTTGTGTATGGCATATCAGAGAATGGAGTCAAACAAGAATTGCCTTTAGAAGATGAGAACAATGGGATATTTTTACTCAAGTACCTAACAACTCAAGTAGGTTCAATGCAGTTATTAGTTGTGTTCAATGAAGTAGAGGTAAAGGATATTCCAGTAACAGTTTCAGCTGCTCCAGATGCCAGCAAGTGCATGGTAGATCTTTCATTCTTGAAGGATTCTGTATTAAATGTTGGAGAAACTCTTGAATTTACAGTTGATTGTACATCTGCTGGTACTGGTGATTTAGCTATCAGAGCTCAAACAACTGACAACAGAATCATTACCGGGAGTAAGGAACGTTTTGCTGTTGGCAACAAAAGAATATATCATTGTTTTCTGAAAGTTGAGTCAGCTGGTGCACACGAGTTGATTATTCAGTGGGCTGGTGTTTCCATACCTGGTGGTCCATTTACGTTTGAAGTTTGTGATCCAAATGCTCTTGTGTTCCTAGGCTTGCAGGAAATGTACACCCCGATCGCTGGAGAAACTATTTCATTTGACGTAGATGTCAGCAAGGCAGGAAAAGCCAAACTGCTTGGAAGAGCTGTACTATCTGGAGGAATGAAAATGAATCTCCAAGTAATATCAAAAGAAGATGGAATAAGCACTTTAACATACGAAGCATTGCACACTGGATCATTGGAACTTGTTATTTACTTTAATAGCATACAGGTAAGAAGCATTCCTGTCTTGATCAGAGCAGCACCAGATCCTTCCAAATGTCAAATTACATTGATCAGTTCTCAAAGTATTTTTGTTGGTAAATCAATTGAGTTTACTGTCGACTGCACTGCTGCTGGCTGTGGTGATTTAGTGGTAAAGGCCGTACACCAGACTAAGGAGTATGAAGTATCGTTGGTCGACAACAATGGTATTTACACCATTACATTCATTGCAGAGTTTGCAGGATTGCTTGTCATCACACTATACTGGGGTGGTAAACTTGTTCCAGGAGGACCACTTAAATTCGAAGTGTCAGATCCCAACAAAGTTCAACTAGTAAATATACCAGCAACAACTCTTACTGTTGGTCAAACGGTCAGTTTGGATATCGACATCAGTCAAGCTGGCAAAGGAACACTAACTGCTAAATTAACTTTAGATCAAGAAGATGTACAGTTTGATTTGTATGAAAAGAGGGTTGGCTTGATGTGCCTCAAATTTGCAGTAACACTGCCTGGTGCACTGTCATTGTCCTTATGCTTTAATGAAGTGATGATTGAGGGAGGTGTTTGGACTTGCATGATACTTCCCCCCAGTACAATTGACTTAACCATTTTCATCAAAACAAACCCTTGCATTAAAATGCAAGTGGCAGCTTTTACCAGCTTTATCAACTACATGCTTAAGCAGAACAACATGCAAGAGGTGGTAAATCTACAGTGGGCCTTAAGAAGAGGAGTAGTCCTGGTTTACTTACTGGAGTGCTTTTCTGGTCAGAAGTTGGGTGACTTCAATGTTGACCCTACAGATAGATCACAAATGATGCACAATTTGAGATTATGTTTCAGCTTCATGGAATCTCAGAAACTAGAGCTAACTAATATAAGTAAGTCCTTCTATACAATATCATGTTATATATATATATAGCTAATGATTATATTGAATTATTATTGTGTATTTATACATTGCAGGTATGGAGAGCATTTACAATGGTGATCTTAATGTCATTTTGATGATGCTATGGATTCTGATCAGACATTATCACATTCGCCACTCTGAAATAAGGATGACTGTAAAGGAGGCCATGTTGATTTGGTTCCAAAGCATTCTACCCGGAATCAGTATCACCAACTTTACCACTGACTGGACTGATGGTACTGCATTGTGCTGTCTGATTGAGATGATCCAACCTGGTCTGTGTCCTGATTATGCAACACTGACTAAATCTGAGAATTGTAGACTTGCTATTGAACTAGCTGAGAAACATTTTAACATTCCTCCTATCATCAGTGTGGAAATGTTGTGTGGACGAGACATAGATGAAATGTCCATAATGATGTACTTAGCTTTCTTTATTCACTACTTCCTACAATCACTGCTTACATGGATACAATCAGCTATTCCATTCAGAAATATAACTAACCTAACTACAGATTGGTGTGATGGTGTCAGCTTAGTGGCCCTGTGTAACTGCCTGTGTGCAGGTATAGCTCCTGAATGGGATACACTCGATGCCAGCAATGCTATTGGCAATCTCACCATAGCCATGAAAGCTGCTGAAGAAAATCTAGGCATCAGGTATCTACCAGCCTTTTCACCCGAACTGTTTGCTAATCTACAAATTGATGTGTTGATATCCTCAGCATATTTGCTGCGCTATAAATTCGGTTCAGTCAAGCCATTGCCTGAGGAGGTGAAAGCCACAGGCCAAGGATTACACAAAGCTTATGTAGGGAGACAAGCAGTGTTTCATGTTGATGGTCGTATGGCACGTTCAGGAACTCTTGATGTTAATATATTATGTACAACTGACAAAGTGGAACCAACTATTCAAATAACTGGAGACCTCTCCTACAAAGTTACATACATTCCGATTATTAGTGGAGATGCTGCAGTTGAAGTAAAATGGTCAGACATACATATCCCAGGTAGTCCCTATACAGCTGAGATCTTGGACCCACTTGATTACAAAGTTGCCAAACGAGGAGTGGAAGGCAGTGAACTAGCAAGAGTTGGTCATCCTGTTAGTATAGAGATTAGTGGGTCCAGTAGTACTGAAGACTTGACTGTACTCATATTACATGATGATGGAGACATTGAACAAGCTAAATTGTCACCGGACACCAGCAATTCTGTTGAAGCAACTTACGTTCCCACTAGAGTTGGCTTTGATGAGATAAGAGTACAGCTATCTGGGGACGATATTAGTGGTAGTCCATTTAAAATACAAGTAGTTGATCCCAAACAATGTTCAGTGGTCAATGAAGACCCCCCAGCAGGTGTATCAGCCATTGTTGGTAACCCTACAACCTTCCTCATCACTGCTTCTGAAGCTAACATATCAGGTTTACTAATACAAGCAAAATCTCCTGCAGGTATTAGCGAATTAGCACATTCACCAAATGGTGTTGACCACTACCTCACTCCTTACATTCCCAATGAAGTGGGCGAACATCAAATCATAGTAACCTGTGGAGGTGAGGACGTCAGAGGTAGTCCAGTGTGTCTACCAGTTGCAGATCCTTCAAAGTGTGTTGTACTTAACACACCTTCTGATTTCTTGTTTGTTGGTGTTGAAGAGGTGGTAAAGGTTAATATTAAAGAAGCAGGTTTAGCAGACTTAGAAGCAATGGCTAGTGATCCATCTGTTATTGAAACAAGAGTAGAAGAGTCATCAGAAAACACTATTTCAGTCATTTTGGTTCCAAAAGCAATTGGAACATGCTCAATAACCCTAAAATGCGCTGGAGTAAAATTGTCAAACATGCCCATACGTGTAAGTGTTTGTGATCCAAGTCAAGTCACACTTCATGGCACAGAATTGGAAACTAATAAAGGAAAAACTAACAGAGCTATTAAACTTACTGCCAAGACAACCAATGCTGGTAAAGCTGATCTTGCTGTTAGAGTTGCTACATCTTGTGGTACTGAATTGCCGGCTGAAGTTTCCGATAACTCTACTGATACTTACTCAATAACATTTGTTCCAACAAAATTAGAAAAACTATCTATTGAAGTTACATGGGGAGGAGTAGCCATTCCAAAAAGCCCCTTTCATATCAATATTTTAACCGGACTGAATACAAGTGCCTTTTATATTGTTGGCAAAGGTATCCAGCAAGCTGTGTATGGAGAAGTTATGAAATGTGAAATAGTTGGTACAGAAGCTAACCTTATAAAGAAAGATATACTGAAAATAAAATTAGAGGGAGAGAAATTGATGTGTAGACTGGTTGAAGCCGGTAAGTTTACTAAAGAAAAAGATATTCAATTGTCAGTAACAGACAATGGAAAAGGTCGTTATCCAATTCAGTACATGGTCCCCAAACCAGGCACTTATGTCCTAACAGTTCAACTGGAAGGTGTAAACATCACAAATAGTCCGTTTACCATTCCCGGTCTCCCTCCACCAGATGCTAGTAAGTGTCGTGCCTATGGAAAAGCATTTGAAACAGGAGCACGTTTCAATGTTGGATATCCCATTGAATTCAGTGTTGATTATAGTAAAGCTGGTGCTGGAGACATTTCACTTTGGGGGAAGGATCCACAATCTGATGATTTCTCAGTCTATAGCATGGATGAAGAAAATAAGAAAGTCAGCTTGATCAGAAGTGATCCAAAACTAGTAGGCATCCACACAATAGATGTATTCTGGAGTGATGTGTCTATACCTAGAAGTCCATTTAAGTTTGACGTTGCTAATCCAAAATTGGTGGTTATTAAAAATCTTCCGACACTACCAGATTACGTAGGGGTTGTTGGACAAGAAATTGTTTTTGAAATTGATACCAGACGAGCTGGCAATGGCAAATTGGTTGTACAAGCCATTGTTCAGAAAACAAAAAAAGAAAATCCACAATTTCTTGAGAAAGAACGTGGCGTTACTCAAGTGACATATATACCTACGTTTGCAGGTAGCCTGGAGCTTGTGCTTACATATAATACCGTGAAGATTTTACCAGAGAACTGGATATGCAATGTTATCAATTCTGCCACTTTTGCCATCATTCCACCGAATCAACTTGGGAAACAAAACGACTATGTTAAATTTCTTGTTGCTGGTATCAAACATGATGGAAAACATCTTGACATAGTTGCAACTCATAAAGACCATGAAGCAGTAGTAACACAGGAAGAGAATGATTCAAATGCTATATGTCGCTTTATGCCTAAACAGTTGGGTGAATATACTGTAATAGTGAAATGTGGCCGCAAACATATTTCTGGTAGTCCATTCACCATTGAGGTTTGTAATCCAGACAATTGTCGATTATCTAAAGAACTTCCAAAACTGTTTCACATGGGTGAAAATGAAACAATTGGCATTGATGCTTCTCAAGCAGGGCCTGGTAGTCTTACTTGTTTTGTGCGTTCACTAGCTGGTGGGAAACAACCACTACAGTATGAGATAACTGAAACAGGATCTAAATCTTACAATATGATGTTTAAACCACTTGAAATAGCATCTTGCCAAGTGACCATCATGTGGGGTGGATATAGCATACGTGAAGGTGTGTATGAAGTGAATGTTGTTGATGCCAAAGCTGTAGTGGTCACCTCTAAAGCACTGAGTCAAGAAAAGATCATAATGGATGAAGAAGTTGCTTTCAATATTGATGGAAGGAATGCAGGAAAGGCGTGGGCAACGTTTAAAGTGAAAGGGCCAAAGGCAGAGTATACTACGACAATGGTAAATAATCAAAATGATACTGTAACAGGGTTTTTCACACCTTGGCACACTGGGGTACATACTGTTGAGATATTGTGGGGTGGAAAACAAGTACATCCAAGTCCATTCAAAGTAACTGTTAAAAGATTAGCAGATCCAATCAAAATGGTAATTCAAGGAGATAATCATGGTTGTGTGGGATTACCTGGTGTCATGCGAGTATTAGCTTCACAAAGAGATTTACTTGAAGAAGGCGGTCTATCTGCTAGTATGGTCAGACAAGTGGGAGCAAATCTTGCAGGGCAAGAGCCTAAGGTTGAACTGATTGATAACCACTCCACTACATACAAACTAACTTATCTAGTTCCTGTTCCCGGAGATTACAAGCTAATGGTGACCTATGATGGGGTGAATGTTTCTAATAGTCCATTCATATTATCTATTAGATCACCTGCCGATCGTGATAAATGCAGAGTACAACATTCTTACCTGGATGAAGATCATAACATTGAAAATCCAGTCGATTTTTCAGTAGATGTAACTCACGCTGGTTCTGGCTTACTAACCACTAAAGTCACAGATCCAAATGGCTCACAAGTGCAAGTGTATTCTGATGTTGATCATACCCCATTAAATGTAATACATTACTTAAAATTCAAACCCAAGGTTATTGGAAAATATACAGTAAATATTCTCTGGGATGATGAAGCAATTCCTGGTGCCCCATTCATTGTAAATGTAATAGATCCTAGTAAGTGTACCATCAAAGGTCTTCCACTGAAAGATAACTCTGCTGTTTTGAATGAGCTGTTTAGTTACACTGTTCGTACCAAAAATGCTGGTGATGGTAAAGTGTACTCAGTAATTTCTCGACCTGGCCAGGATGATGCTATTTTGGAAGCAACAAAGAAGAGTGATCATGAGTATCAGTTCCAGTATAAGCCAGACAGAATGGGTAAATTTAGCATTATCATTTTTTTCTCCAAGAAGGAACTCAATGGCAGTCCATTCGTATGCAAAACTACAGATACTAGTTCAGTGGGAGTTGTCATATCAGCAGAAGCTGCTCTAGTTTGTGAGACATATGAGTTTCACATTCAAGGAAGCTTCCCAGATGCTAAGGCTATGAATGCAGTCGCTCATGGTCCAAAAGATGATATAGCAGTACAAGTGTACCCTCCAGTAAAAAATTCACGTCCTGCTCATTTCATTCCTCTTCAAGCAGGATCCTATGAAGTGTTTGTAGAATATGCCGGTCAGCAGATTCCTAAAAGTCCATTCTCAGTAGCATGTGTTGATCCTGGAAAATGCAAGATGATAGGAGACCTTCCATTGATCCTACAAGTTGGAAAAAATGCAGAATTCTCAGTGAAAACAGTAGATGCAGGACCTGGTACCATCTCACTGCTAATAAATAATGAACAAGACAGTCGTAGTTGTAAGACAGCAGTGGAAACTCAAGGTGATCATACACATAGAATTACTCTTATGCCTAAAGCAATTGGTGGAATTTCAATTCATGTTTTATTTGCTGGCCATGGAATCCCAAGAACACCATTCAGGGCACAAATATGTGATGCAAGCAAGTGCAAAATTATTGGCGAATTTGTTAAAACTGGTCACATATTAGCTGGCAAAGCAATCACTTTTACACTAGTTGCTGTTGAGGCTGGTGTGGCCAAGCCAATCATTAAAGCACAAGGTCTCTCCACGCAATATACAGTGGATGTGATGGAAGTATCAGCAAACACATACGAGTGTGCATTCACTCCCTGGCAAGTAGGAAAGCAGACAATACATATCATTTGGGGAATAGTTCATATTCCAGGTAGTCCATTTGAAGTTACTGTTGGCCAATCAGATGGAGGAGTATGCACTGCAGCAGGACCTGGTCTAACAGAGGCAGTATCTGGTGAACCAGCCAAATTTAACATTCTTACCAGTGAACCTGGCTTAGTAGATGATGGCATTTTAGTTGTAGATGTCAGAGCTGTTCATTACAAAGCAGATGTACAGATTGTAGATAAATGTGATGGGCTCTACTTGGTCACATACACTGCTCCAGCACCCGGTGCTTATTTGGCTAGCATCACTTACAATGATAAGCACATTGTCGGTAGTCCCTTTAAAGTTCGTATTGTCACAGGAGCTGATGCATCAAGATGTCATGCATATGGTCCAGCACTAGAGTCCAAGGATAATAGATATACTGATGTTGCACAAGAATTTTATGTTGACACAACAAATGCTGGGAAAGGTGAACTCAGGGTTCTTATTAGAGGTCCCAACAACGAGGAATGTAAAGCACATATAAAAGAAGAAGATAACAAAATTTATAGCATTAAATTTATTGCAGAAGATGAAGGAAGGTATACAGTTGCAGTGTTTTGGTCTAAGAATCAAATACCAGGAAGTCCATTTAGGATCAAAGTTAAACAAGCTGCAAATGCAGGAATGGTGAAAGCATATGGTCCTGGTTTAAGAAATGGAATACTTGGAAGCCGTGGAGAGTTTACTATAGAAACTAAAAATGCTGGTAGTGGGACTCTCACAATCCGTGTGCATGGTGTCAGAGGTTCCTTCAGAGTTGAAGTATTTGCCAAAGACCCCGATGAGCCTCGTATCCTCACAGCTAGATACAGCCCTACTGTCGCAGGAGAGTTTGTTATTTTCATCAGATGGGCTGGTACTCAAATTCCTGGTAGTCCTTTCAAAGTGCTCATTACCAATGCCAGTGGGATTATTCCACCTGCACCCATATCTGCTTTACAGTATCAAGGTGTAGTTGAACCATCTTATAAAACAGCACATGAGAAGAAGTCAAGAAAAAAGAGTTCAAAATCTGAAATGACAAATGACGATGATGATGATTTACCTACAGAACTTCCAATGGATGATGAGGATGATGATTCCTTCCAACACCCAATAGCAATTCAAAAGGTAACATGGATCTAGTTATAGTCACATGGCTATTAATAGTTACAAAATAGCTAGATAATGTGAATTTTGCTTTATATAGGGAAGGTCACAGCAGCCGTTTGTGTTACCACTTGGTTATGGTTACCAGATGCCTACAACAGGAGGAGGCATGATGATGCCAATGCAAGGGTGGGGAGTACCACAACCACGTTACGTCAAGAGTACACCAGCAACACAACAAAGTGCAAAACGAATACGAAAAAGATCTGATGGTAAGACATACAAATGTCATGTATTAGGTTAACTGCTTTTGCACTTTACAGATGCAAGAAGATGAACATACTGCAATTTAACAATACTAAACCTAACTCATTTCTTTGCTTTTCATTGTAGCCACATTTAAAACTTTTTATTTTACAGCACACAGTAATATAACAAGTGACATTGACTGTTTAATATAATGCTATTGTACGACTATTTTTATTTATTTAATCAGTTGCATGTTTCATATATACAAGTTTATTAACCACAAGTAAATACATTTATGTACATGTTATAGTTTACAGCACTACTAGTATACCTGCTCTCTACACTCCTAACCATAGTTGATTAATCACTGCAATATATAATTATATAAGCTAGCTCCTGTGCATAATGTAAGTTATATACTCTAATATAAGACGCCTATCATTCATGGTAGCTCTGAGCCATAGGTGGCGGAAGCAGGAGGCCATGTTTTAAGATTCTCCATAGGAATTCAATTTTTGCAATAGAATAAATCATTTGAGTTTAGCTATAGCTAAATGGCCCCAGAACTTTTAGTAGCTTCCTCCACCCCTAGAGATGTATATGAGAATACAAATGAATAATTGGTAAACTTTTGAACATAACAATAGCTAGGCCTAGCTAGGCTTAGCTGCATGGTCTTGCAGATAAATTACCACCACATCGTTTATGGGAGAGTTTTAAGTAACCTCTTTCACAGCTGGCCACATATTATGGCAGTGTTAAGTAACTCTATAACATTGCAGATATACGTAGCTATAGAGGTGTCACATGATTTTTTGTGCTATTTTCTATGCATCACATGACTTGTTTATTACATAGCTATAGTGGTTACTCTGAGTATAGCCATAGGGGTGGGGCTAATATGCCTTAATTGGTAAGCTATATATGTATTGCTATACATAATGAAAAATTTGTTTCCAGTTTCACTTAAATTGCATCGTACGTAGGGAAACATACACATTGACTCCACATAGTCATAGCTAGCTAGCTATTTCTGTGATGATGAACAACTCACTCTAATTGGGATCTATATTATAACTAACTATACATACACAGCAACTATTAAAGCTACTGTTAGCTATACCATAGATATTTAACTATGGCTATACTATAAAAATATTTTGGTTGTTTTGTGCATTCTAGCTATATAGCTATAGCTAGCTAGGTGTTGTAACCTTGCATGGATAATTTACTATTAAATTTTGCAGTGTATAATTTTGGAATTGAGAATGTTGTACATCAGGAATATTTGTCCGTATGATTGCTCACTTAAGAAAAAAAGTCATTTATAACAGAGCTAGGTTGTTGCCAATATCAACTGATGAAACTGATTATATTGTGGATCTCAGTTCTGGACAATCAGTAAGAGTAAACTTTTCTTTTAAGCAAAATTTTGACTGCGTAGCTACTCCATTATTCTATCATTATTCTCAATTCCAAAATTATACAATGCACAAACAAATATAGTAGAAAGATTATTCTGACCTCAAAATTAAGATATGAGTTTAAATTATTCATAGCTACATGCTGCAAGGTTAAAACATCTAGAATGGGTAGCTGCTATAACAATCAAAATAATGTTTATATAGCATATATATATACGTAGTTAGCTAACAGTTATTTTAACCAAACTGCATGTAGCTATGGTTAAAGAGTCGATAGCTAGCTACTTGGCTATAACCTAAGATGATTGGTTGATATGATCAGGCATAGCTACAGCTGCTTAACACCAATAGGATTAGCCAGCTGGCTAATTGTTACACTTTCAGATTACCTACGTATACACTTTGCAAACCATATAGCTAGCTAGCTACCAGGTGCTATAGTCTCCCAGGGCATGCAGACTATAGCTGATATATCTCATTATAAGTCTACTATAAGAATAAGTTGAAATCTGCAATCCGTTCTGCTAAGTTGAATTATTTGAGGTCTCTGTTGAGTCATGCTCGTCAAGCTCCTCGATTTGCTGCTAATTTGTGGTCTGAGGTCAGTGATATGGTTGGCCATGCAAAGAAACAGACACCTGTTTTAGATTCTCATTCATCACTTGATGACATTAATCAATTTTTTGGGCTGTTGCTGTCTCTGCCGATCATAGAACCGCAGATAGTTATGTTGCCCCATCACTTCCCTGTGGTAGGCAGTTGTTACAATTTGAGCCAGTGGATAGCCCTGTGGTATCATCATTGTTATCAAAGCTTGGCACCAGGAAATCCACTGGACCTGATGATTTGTTGTCACTTTTTCTTCAGCGAGTTGCTGAGTGTATTGCTGTTCCCTTGACACAAATTTATAATAGATCTTTAGAGATTGGAACAGTGCCATCAGCTTGGAAAAGGTCTAATGTAACACCAGTGCACAAGGGGGGATACTGATGACCCTGGAATTATCGTCCAATTTCTGTGGTGCCAATTGTTGCCAAAATATTAGAGAAGATAATTGCTACACAATTAAGTTCTTATTTGGAGCGCCATCATTTATTGCATGATCTCCAGGGAGCCTATCACCACGGAAGATCAGCTGATCAGATTTTGCTGTATGCCACAGATACGATTGTTCAAGCTATTGATGCTGGCAAATATGTTTGTGCCACTTTCCTAGACCTGTATAAAGCTTTTGATTCCCTATAGACCATCATTATTTTATTGTTGGAGCGTCTCTTTGAATTGGGGGTCAATGATGAACTTCGATGGCAGTGCCCTTGGGCCTCTATTTTTCCTGGTGTAGCTATGTTAATCAGATGCCATCCCAGATTTCTAATGGTTGCTTACTTCAGTTTGCTGACGATACCTGTATAATTTGTTCTGCGGAGTCTCCCGGAGCTGTGACTGCTATGCTGCAAGATGACTTGAATGTTCTGTCTCAGTGGATTGTTATGAGTAAGATGAGACTGAACCTCAAGAAATCGAGTGTTATGTGGTTCAGTATTAAGCCATCTGCTGTTGCTGTGCCCCCTGTGATGGTTGGTGATGCTGCTCTTTCTGTAGTCTGTAAGCAGAAATACCTGGGAGTGATGTTTGACAGTCAGTTGAACTGGTCCCATCATGTAGCAAGTGTATGTGAAAGCATGTCTTACTACTTGGCACTGATTGGTTCACATGCCAAAAACTTACCATCTTCTATTATCAAGATGTTAGTGGAATGTTTAGTTTTCTCTCGTTATTCGTATGCCCTGCCTGTGTGGGGTCCAGCAATTCATAGAGACTCTCTATCTCGCCTATCTCATCTGCATAATTGTGGTATTCGCTTGACATGTGGCCTTCGTAAATATAATCACGTATCACAGCACAGGGTACGTCTAGGATGGCTACCTGTTGATTCCTTTGTGAAGTATCGCTCCCTTATTACTTTATTTCGAGATTAATTACATTAGCAGAGGTGTTTCACTTAATCCTGCATTTCAGTTTGGCCGTACTCATTCTTATGGAACTAGCTAGATGTCCTGTAGCTACATCATATTACTAAATCTCGTTTAAGAAGGTCATTTAGTCAAAAACATTTTCAGCATAGCTAAAACTTCCTAAAAGCTTATTTCAGGACATCAACATGTTTCGTGATAGCCTCTTCACTTATCTTCTGCAAGAGAATGTTAATCTGATTTTCGTATTTGTAATTTTATTTGTTGTCGTTTTGTTTTTTGTCTTGTAAGGTTATTGTTTGTTATTGTAATGTTAGGTTTGTTATAGGTTAGCTACTTGTTCGTTGTTGTAATGTTATAGGTTATTAGTGTTGTGGTTGGTGTTGTTGTATTGTAATGTTTGTGCACACTCCTGAGTACGGAAGAATGGCCTTTGGCCGAGTATTTGGAGTTTAAACAAATCAATCAATCAATCAATCAATCAATCAATCAATCAATCAGCTAACCATGCAGGCGCAGCAGAATGTATAGGGATATAGCGAATGCTAATTTATTCCATTCAATAAGTTTGACTCTCAATGTAGCTCAATATCTAATTTGCTATAGTCTCGCATGGCCAGACCGCTTTTCCCCGTTTTTCTTTTTCCGCCCCCACAAAGAAAAAAGGGAAATGGGTCTGGCCACGCAAGACTAAATTTGCTACGTATTTTTAACTTGTTTCCATGCTTTCTTCTAACCATTCTGATAGCTACCTAATCTCTTTTCTAGATTTGTTAACATAGCTAGCTACGTAGCTTTAGTTAATCTAGTTTGTCAGTTAACTGAGTCGCGAGTTAAATTTGAATGCACACATGTAGTAGTGGACTAATCTGGTCTGTTACGCACACAGTACTCGTGTGGCTGGAATGTACTGAATAAATGAATTAAACCTACGTGACGTAAATAAAATATGCTAAAATTCTTCGACTTGATTGGTGCAATTTGAAATACTGCGATTTGATTGGTGCTTCCACTATAGTGGAAGTTTCACGAGTACTGTGTGCGTAACAGACCAGACCCTTTCGCCAGACTAGTATAGTGGACATGCACACATGCAGTAGTGGACATGCATGTGTTCACAGCATAAAAGCTCAAGCTCAATCCCTAACGCTGCTAATCACGTGACTATATCGTTACAACAACAATTACGAAATTATGTCGGTTTCAGGACGTTAGCTATAGGGCGTGGCAGCTATAGGTAAGCTTAAATCAGCCACACCCATTTTGTGGTAGCGCTATCTGGGCGACGCCTTTATTGTAGTTCAAATGGTTACAGTTGTTGCCGTAACAGCGAAGTAGCATCAGTTATGAAGCAAGTAGACGAAGGCTGGAAAAAGATTCAACAGACGACGTTTACTAACTGGGTGAACGACGTCATTAACGATAAGTTCAAAGTTTCAACTTACGAAGTAAAAGACATTCAATGGGATTTGCAGGATGGTGTCACATTAATACGATTGTTGGAGGCTCTCACTACTCCTGGTAAACTGGGGCGTTTCAATCTCAAGCCAAAGTTAAAGGCGCAGAAACTTGAAAACCTGGGCGTGTCTTTTCGATTCTTGGCGGCTGAGAAAGTTAAACTCGTTAATATCGGTGAGAAAACAGTTATTGATTTTAACTAGCTAGCTACTAGCTAATATATTATAATATCTGTGTTCGCGTGTAGCTATGCACTGATATACTAGGCTAACTTATCAGTCTGGCATATAGCCGGCTCTCCAGAATATTAAGGCAGCGGGCGCCGCATAAAAGGGAGGCAAAAATAGTACCACGGCAGGTATCGTTTACTAGAACTTCGGCGCCATTGGCTCTCATTATTTCTTTTTAATTTCATTGGGAAAAGTCCACAATAGGCCGTAACACTTAACCATCTGCTCAGCGGAGCTAGCTAGCTAGCTACAGTGAGTAGCGGCTAGTAGACTGCTATAGGTACACTGGATGATATAGCTACATGGATACAGTTTACTAGTAGCTAACTACTAGTTGCCATATCAGAGACGTATAGGAAGCGCTTGCAACTAGGGGTACTATTTAGGACTCATTTAAAATAACATTCCCGACTAACTATATGGACAGTAAACACAAGGGTGTTCCTGCAGCACCCGCCGGAACACCCTCGCTTCCTATATGCTTAGCTATGCACAGCTAGATGGAATGAGTGTATGCATAATAGGTATTATGGCATGTTATATGGCCATATAACAAATGTGTGTATATATACTGTTAGAGTATATTTCAGTATTTATATGGCCTAATGATACCAACCTGTATGTTAATGTTAGCCTTAGGCTAAGAAAATAGCTAGCTACATTGGAGGGAGCCGGCACAGGTAGTCTCCTACATGCATGCATGTGTTAAAGCTTTACAGAATCAATATCATATAGTGCAGTATATAGCCTTGTCCTGTTGGGTGGGAACATTCCATAAAAATCAAACTTAAAGTACCAACACGTTCACAGCTATTAAAGTTGGACAGGCATGTGTGTCATCCAGCTCACCCTTCACTACATCACTGCACAAAGCATTATAATTATGTATATGAACTGTAAGTAATTAAATTATAGTTTGCTATTTGTGACTGGCGCTATACTATACACTACAGGTCCTGAGGATTTGTACAATGGAGAGTTGAAGTTGATCCTTGGGTTGATATGGACACTGATACGAACATATCAAATGAAGAGCAGTGGTAAGGGCGTGTCTACTAAGAGTGCATTGCTTGAATGGATACGCACACAAATACCTGAATTGAATATAAAAAATTTCACCACTGACTGGAATGATGGGATTGCATTGTGTACACTAATGGATAGGATAGAGCCAGGTACGTGCTCCCATTATTCTACATTAGATTCAAAAAATGGGCTAGAAAATTGCAAGCTAGGTGTGCGACTAGCTTTAGAGAGGTTAAAAATTTCGAACATAATTAGCCCTGATGATTTGCATAGCACAAGTGTTGATGAGCTTTCTGTCATGACTTACCTCTCATACTTCTATCGTCTCTGGACAAAAAAGCTCCTTGAGTGGATACAGTCGATGATACCATATAGAAATGTCCAAAATTTGGGCACCGATTGGTGTAATGGTATCAACTTGGTGGCTTTATGCAATGCAATAAATCCTGGTATGCTACCTGAATGGAATATACTTGATCCACATCAGGGCATAGACAACATTAAATTAGCGATGGAAGGTGCCCAAAATACTCTTAGCATACAACCATTGTTTGCAGCTACCCAAATGGCCAATCCTGAGCCAGATGAAATGGCTAACTCAATTTATCTAGCTCGTTTTATGTATGCAAAAGCCATACCCATTCCTGACATGGTAACTGCAAGAGGTCAAGGCTTAAAGCGGGCATTTGTTGGAAAAATTGCAGAATTTGGAGTTGATGCTACAAAAGGTGGCGATGGATCGCTGGATGTCAAAATCACTTGCAATGGAAAGAAAACCGATACGAACATTCTAACACCACAAAAGGGAATGTATCGGTTAAGTTATGTGCCTGAAAAAAGTGGCCGTGTTATTATTGAGATAAAATGGTCAGGTGTTGCTGTTCCTGGGAGCCCATATGCAGTGGAGGTCGTTGATCCAAGTGGATTATCAGTGACATGTAAGTACGTGACAGGTACACAATGTGCTGTAGTTGGTAAACCAGTCCCCCTTGAAATAACTGGTACAAACACTACAACCGATTTGGCTGTCTCTATTACACACCCTGATGGCTCCACTGAGAATGCAAAGATGGTAGTGAAAGGTAAGGGGGTAGAAGCATCTTATGTTCCATCAAGAGTTGGCGAGGATGATGTGTCAGTAAAATATTGTGATAGCGAAATTCCCGGCAGCCCCTTTAAAGTCTTGGTTGTTGATCCTAGGCAGTGTAGTGTTGCTTATGAAGATCCTCCACCAGGCCAGTCAGCCATTGTTGGGAAGAAAACAACATTCCTTATAACAGCTCCTGGTGAAAACGCTAAAGGAATTATTGCTGAGTCAAAATCCCCTACTTCTGCTCTCAGAGAACTGAGTTATTCACTAAAAGAAAACAAAATTTATGCAGGCCATTACACTCCTACTGAAGTTGGTGATCATTCTGTTTTAGTTAGCTGTGGTGGTGACCCAGTTAGGGGAAGTCCCATGCTTTTACCAGTTGCAAATCCCTATAAATGTGCTTTCACTGAAGGAGTTCCAAAGAATCTGATTATTGGACAATCACACATTTTAAATGTAAGCACTAAAGGTGCTGGTGTTTCTAATCTGGAGAGCTTTTCCAGTGTTCCAAGTGTCATCACTGCGGTTGCAACAAAAGTGAAATCAGATCATTATTATTTAAATCTTGATGCAAAAGCCATAGGAGAAAGCACCATAGAAGTACGCTGGGCAGGAGAAATATTGCCACAAACACCATTCACACTTAATGTATGTGATCCTACAAAAGTTACTGTTAGTGGACCAGCCCTTTCTACTGGTAAAGCAAAAGTCATGGAAACAGTAGAACTATCAATCCATGCAGAAATGGCGGGGAAAGCTGAGTTGGATGTGAAGCCAACTAATCCCTCTGGTGATGTGTATATAACAGAAACTACTGATAATGGTAACGGTACCCATACTGTCATTTTCAAACCTTACGAAGTGGGAAATCACAAGATATGGGTGACATGGGGAGGAATTGCAATTCCAAAAAGTCCATTTAAGACAGAAATATGTAAGGTCATTGATATATCTACATTAACCGCTACAGGGGATGGCCTTTCTACGATAATTGTCACACACGTTAGCGAGTTTGAAGTGATTAGTACTGAACCAGGCTTGCTGAATGATGACATCCTCACATTTCAAATAGAAGGAATGGGTTGTAAATGCCTAGAAGTGAAACATGATGGACTTGATAGCCATGGCAAGGATATCCAGTACGTGGCTACAGATGTAGGCAAGGGAAGGTATAACATGAAATATATTGTTCCGAGAGAAGGCAAATATGAAATCTCAATTCTTTGTGAGGGAGAGCATATTAAAGACAGCCCATTCATAGTCACTGCTCTTTTACCAGCTGATGCTAGCCAATGCTGTGCATATGGAAAGTCATTGGAAGAAGGAGTTTTCTTTAATGTGGGAAAGCCAATAGAGTTCAACGTTGATTGTTCAAAAGCAGGAACAGGAGAATTTAAAGCAACCGCTAAAGGTCCTCAATCATCAGATATTAATGTTTACACTGCTAGTAATTCTATTAAAGCTGAAATTTTTTACTCCATTAAATTTGACCCAAAGAAAGTTGGAGTTCACAAAGTGTATGTTACCTGGAGCAACACAGAAATACCTAAGTCTCCATTTGAATTCGACGTTGCTGACCCTAAAGCTGTAAAGATAGTAAGCCTTCCTAAGTCAGATAGCTTTCTTGCAAAAGTAGGTGAACCATTTGCATTTGAAATTGATGCTACGAACGCAGGAAATGGATTGCTGGACTGCAAAGCTGTTGCAAATAAAGAAGACAAAAATGATCTTCACGTTACTGATAAAGGGAAAGGAAAATATGAAGTAGCATGTGTACCCTCATCTGTTGGATCACTGGAACTTCTGCTCTTTTATAATGGTGAAAATCTCTTGCCTGTTCCTTGGATTTGTGAGGTGGTCGATCCTACTAGCTTTACTGTCAATGCGCCAACACAGTATGGCAGGCAAAAGGAATACGTCAAGTTTACTATTACTGGGATTACTGCAGATACAAGAAACATGAAGGCCAAATGTGTGCATGTTAAGCATGATGCAACGGTGAAGATTGAGTTTGTTGATGATATAGCTACTGCACGATTCACACCTAAGCAGATAGGAGATTATAACTGTGAAGTTACTTGTGGTGGACGGCATGTTAGCGGTAGTCCTTTTGTTGTTAAAATATGCAATCCTGATAATTGCAAGTTTACTTCAACTCCACCTAAGGCACTTCATGTTAATGAAGAAGAGACATTGCAGCTGAAAACTGATGGCTGTGGGCCCGGTGAACTTGCTTGTAATATTGTTGCTGTTTCAGGCGATAACCCCATGCCTTTCTCACTGGAGTCACTAGTTAATGTAGAAAAATTAACCTTTAAACCACAAGAAAATGGCACATTCCGCATCACTATAACTTGGGCTGGCTATGTTATTCCTGGCAGTCCGTTTGAGACCAATGTCATTGATGCTAATGCTGTCACAGTTGAATGTCCAGCTCTTCAGCAATCAAAAGTTGTCACTGGTCAGGAGATGCAGTTTTTCATTGATGCTAGAGCAGCTGGACCGATCACTGCCAACTATTTACACTTTAGAGGAATTGGCCCAAAATCAAGTTACAATTCCACAATTAATGACAATAAAAATGGAACATACACTGTCCTTCTGGTACCATGGCAACCTGGAAACAATCGGGTAGAGATAAACTGGGGTGGAAAGCCAGTTACCGGCAGTCCAATAACATTTGAGGTATTCAAAGCAGTGGACGTAAGCAAAATGATGCTTCAAGGAGATGGAATAAAGGGTGGCATTGAGGGTAGACCAGGAATAGTCAACCTTGTGGGAGCTGACCGTGGGCTATTAGAGAAGGGAGGTCTTACCGCAACATTTGTGAGTGTTGAAGAAGACCAAGCCACTGTTGATTTGTTAGAAAAAGGCAACGGTGTCTACCAAATAACGTACATGGCTTCAGTGGCTAAAAATTATAACTTGACAGTTTATTATGACGGTGTTCCAGTTGCTGGATGTCCAGTTATTATTCCAATCCTACCAGCGCCAAATGCTGTCAATTGTATTTGTGAAGGAGCCATTATTAGTGATGAGGATTACTTTGTTAACGATCCAGTAGAGTTCTCTGTCAACTGCACAGATGCTGGTGCAGGGAAGCTTGCAGTAAAAGCTAGTGGACCTACTGGGGCCACCATACGTGTATTCACTGATAAAGAAGAAAGCAGTGAAAAAATCATTTACTACCTCAAGTTTGACCCCAACATGGTGGGTGTATACAAGGTGTATATGACTTGGGAGGAAGAATCATTACCGGGGAGCCCATATAGTATCAATGTAGTTGATCCCAGCAAATGTGTTGTGAAAGGACTACCTTTGAAGAACAACGGAACGGCAGTTTTGAATGAACAGATTCAATTTACCGTTGCTACAAAAGGAGCTGGAAAAGGAAAGTTAACAGGTACCGTCCAGTACACTGACACTGAAGAAGAAGACATTGTGCTGTATAAACAAGAGATGAAACAAGACCTCTACGAGTTCAAATTCACTCCATCAAAACCTGATGCCTTCTCAATATTTGTCAAATATTCCAAACGTAGTGTCAAGGGTAGTCCTTTCAAGTGTGAAACATTAGACACCAGTGCCTTTGGAATAATCCTCAATAAGCAAAAAGAAGGTGCATTAGTTTGCGAGCCGTTTAAATTTGTGATCAAAGGCCAACTACCACCAGGCCAACAAATCATCGCAGTTGCTCATGGGCCACAAGCAGATGTTAATGTTGATGTTGGTCCACCGAGAGATGATCAAAGAAATGCATCATTTATTCCTCTACAGCCTGGCAGTTATGAGGTGTTTGTAGAATGTGCACAGCAACAAGTGCCAGGCAGTCCATTCACCTTACAAGCTGTTGATCCAGGAAAATGTCAAATTTTGGGCACCTTACCAACTGTAATGCAAGTTGGACAGCAGGAAGATTTTGATGTAAAAACAGTCGGTGCGGGAATAGGAACAATTACTATATTAGCAAATGAAGAAAAAATATGTGATGTGATCGGCACATACGTTACCAAAGAAGACATTGACACATGTAATGTCAAACTAGACCCAAGAGTTATTGGGGAAGTCAACTTGCAGGTACTATTTGCTGGATATGATATTCCAAAAACTCCATTCCGAGCTCAGATATGTGATGCCAGCAAATGCAGAGCAATTGGCGAGGCAATTGATGAGCAAACTGGTAGGGTAGCTGAACCAATCACATTCACAGTTGTTGCTCGAGGAGCAGGCAATGGCAAGTTGACCGTCAAGCCAAAGGGACCAACAGCTCAATACACTGTAGACATCAAAGAGGTCAAAGAACAAACATATGAAGTTACTTTCACTCCGTGGGAAGTTGGACAACATTTTGTTGAGGTTGTGTGGGGAATCTCACACATTCCAAAAAGTCCATTCCCCATTAAGGTGGGTAATAGAATAATGGCTAACATGTGCAATGCTACTGGAGATGGTCTAAAGAATGCCATAGCACAACAACCAGCTTATTTTACAGTTATTGCCAGCAAAGTAGGTTTAGTTGACAAAGGCTATTTGGAGATAGTTGTAAAAGGTATCAAAGAATGTGCTAATATGACAGTCAAAGATAATAATGATGGTTCATATTCTGTCTCTTATATTGCACCCACTGAAGGAGCTTATGTGGCTTCAATTACCTTCCGTGAAAATGCAATTCCGGGAAGTCCATTCAAGATAAATGTTGTTGCTGGACCAGATGCTTCAAAATGCCGGTCTTATGGGCCTGCTCTACATCCAAATGCCGTGCACATTTCTGGTAGCCCAATTGAGTTTTTTGTTGATACTAAAGACGCTGGTTGTGGAGAACTTTCAGTGTCAAGTAAGGGGCCTAATGATTATCAGCCTAAAGTTTTCCTTTCAGATGATGGAGAAGGTGTTTATACTGTAAAATTTGATGCAAAGAAGCACGGACGCTACTTCGTCTTTGTACAGTGGTCCAAAGCACAAATACCTAACAGTCCTCTCAAGCTGAAAGTCCATCCTCGTGCCAATGCAGGAATGGTTAAAGCTTATGGTCCTGGTCTGCATAATGGCAAATTAGGTGACACAGGAGAATTTACTATTGAAACAAAAGACGCTGGCATTGGTACACTGTCTATTCGTCTTCACGGTATCAAAGATGCTTTCAGAATTGAAGCAAAACAAGAAAGTGCAGACAATCCTCGTACCCTTAAGGCTCACTATTACCCATCACTTCCAGGTCAGTACGTAATCTTCATCAGATGGTCAGGAGATCACATACCAGGCAGTCCTTTCAAGGTAGACATTTTTGGAGAGGGATATGATGGTACCCCATCATCACCACTATTTACAAGTTCAGGGTTTACATATCCACAGTCTCAAGCTGCACCAAGAAAAATAAAGAAAACATCTACGACCATAGAATCATCCATGGAGGCCTCTGCACCACCAAAGGATCTATCAAAAATGACGAAAAAAGAGAAAAAAGCTTACGAAAAAGAAGAAAAGAAAAGAGTCAAGGAAGAGGCTAAGAAGGCTAAAAAGTCAAAGAAGAAGAGCACAACCATTGAAGAAGTTATGGAAGATGCTGATGACGAAGAAGAAGCTGATCAAGCAGCATTGGAGCACCAGGTATAAACAATATTGTTGGTATAGTTAAACAAATGTTACTTTACACATTGCAGCAAAGGATACAGGAGCATATGGCACAACAGCAACAACAGATGATGCAGCCAAGAGGAATGATGATGCCAATGTACCCCGGGGCAATGATGCCGATGGGCAGTGGACCAATGATGATGATGCCGGGTCACGCCGCCACCATGCCAGTAATGCCAACACAGCCGTTAAAATCATCAAGCATGCAACGAGTGCAAAAGAAGGTAGTGACAGAAGAGGTCGTACACAAAAGTAAGAAATACTATAACTGCATAATATAAATAGCTATAACCATGTCTTGCATACTAAGGTGTACCATAAAAACTATTAGTTTTCTCCTGGATACTGTAGTTAACACACTACATTAGCTTATAAACGTCAGATACACCTGTTGTTACTGTAATCTGTTTTTGTTTTTTGCAGAGAAACGAAGCAAGTATTAACCTTCAAGGTGTTACACGGACATTGTAATAGAAAACATGTTTTTTTAGAGTTTTGTGCATACATAACATGTTCTTACTCGCCTTGTGTACCATTATATGCTGTATATGTGTGTATCCCAACCTTTAAAATCATCACGAGATCATCGCGCATGCGCATTTCGTGCAAAACGAAGTAGCCGCTGTTTTCGTGATCATGGCGTCTATGGCTAGCAGTGAGAGGGCGAGAGAAGATAATCACGTTTTATCATCCTCCTCAAATACTATTAATGAGATTGAAGGGAGTAGTCAAATCCAGCGAGACGGTGATTTAGGTTAGTAATAACCCACAATCGTATTGGTGAAGAATTGTTACTCGTTTAGTGATTATGGTTTTGTATTACCTGTAGTTGCTATGGTGTAACGATGTGTTGAGTATATTATAATTGTCCTTATACTGTAACAAAACCACTAGGTGTGCTGTTTTTATGTAATGAGATGGGTAATGCTAATTAAAGCGCTCTTTATTTCGACCCGTGTATTTTCATGTTGAATAATTTTTCCATTTATCATACAAGCGATTGCTCGTGTGATATCCTCATGTTATAAATTTTACACCATTCTCTTACCAATGTAAAGGGCGTTCTTCCATGTTTAAGTTACTGGGGAAGGTGGCACATGGTTGATAGGTCATTTGTGGATAACACATGCTGTGATGAGATGTCCTGATGTACCTTGATGGTACAAGTATTGATACTATTCTAATTACAGCACACCTACAGCAAATAATAGCACTGAAATACATTAATATACTAGAATGAGAGCATGCACACATGATGTATAGCATTCTAGTACAAAATATTCATTACTGTAAATGGCAAAAATATTTAAAAACTTTACAGTTTTACCTAAAACACTATGCAATTAAACAACAGTACCAGTTGAAAATCTTAAGCTAATTTCTGATGATAAACTCTCCCTCACAACACTATATTATCATTTGCAGTGGTTCATCAGTATTATTGCAATGCTTCACTAGTAATCCTTATATATAGACATAATGATTGTGTACCCGAATGTGTTCAAATGGTTTCCATAGATGTGCTGGTTCCCATGGAGATCACTCCTGAAGTTGCAGCCACTGTTTCCACGGTGAGTGACCCCACCCACTAGTAATGGGCGTGGTCAATTATCACACACACATACTGGTAGGTAACATCTGGATCAGTTACCATGGCAATGTTGCCAAGCAACAGTGATGATATCAATAAAGCTGACATTGAGGCTTGCCTCAAACTCAACATGGATGCTCAGGTAACTAAGGGTTACAGTAAGGTATATTTGTATCAGTTTAAAATTAAGGGTGAAAATTTTGAATTTAGCAGTACATTTTGTGTATTGAGGAAGTGCGGTATTGAATGTTGTGTTGTAGAACAAAATTTGAGTATTAAATTTTTTGTAGTTGTTAAAAGTAAATGTTCTTGCATGCCAACAGCGCTAAAGAGCGGTAGAGCAGCACAGCAATGCTCAAAATGTCTTTGATGTGATTGAAAAAATGATAAATATGCTTTGATGTTGTTAGTTTTATTGCTCTACTTTTTCATTCTGGCAACTTAGGTGTCCTGTTACAATAATTATAAAACTATTATGACAATTATATGCCTCAGCTTAGCAACAAGCACTGTGAGTGAGTATGTGAGGAGATATGGAATACAATATTATCACGATAGCGATTACTGTCAATAGTAATGATGCAAGCATTAGTACAAACAAGTTACAGTGTATGAAATCCTTTAGTGATCTGATACATTGTAGTAACCGCTAAACAGTTTTATAGTGATGGTGAGTGATGGTGGTTGACGCTGTTAAAAAATTGTAATTGTTGTTATATATCAACATCAGTGCATAGCTTGTATGTTATGTGTTCTCCAGACCGCCTTGCAGGAACAGTTGTCAATGGTAAATCATGCCCTGGAGGAGAATCAGAGTAAAATGGTATGTATTGTAATATTACCTCATGTGATCCACATTATGTGTCATGTGATCCATGTTATATATCATGTGATCCATACTCTATCTCGTGTGATCCGCATCTGATCTTCATAGCGTGAACTGCAAGACCGGGAGATGCAAGCTGCCATTCCTAAGAAATCTCCAAAGATTCATTTTTCACTAAGGAAGTTTCAGAGAGGACAATACTTTATTGATTCATCTGGTTTTGTGAGTGTATACTCTTCCCGTCTTATTGTCCACCTCATAATGTGTTGCTATAGGGACCTCCCCCCAATGAGCACTTGCTGGATATACAACGACGTAAAGAACTCAATTACTACGGCTGCAAATTACTGGGAACTGATTGTAAGCACCATTACAGCCTTAAAGCTTTGATGGTGAAAATTTTGTTTCCTGAACAAAACTTTCGTGAATTGCAGGTTAAAATTTTCATTGCAACTAAAAATCCACATAATTTTCACCCTCAAGATTTCTATGCTATACGGTGTTAACACACACAGGGGTGGAGCAAGCAGTTTCAGATTAGTGAGGCACACAGTACGGCTGTGCTGTAGTTCAAAATTAGTCTAGGGTGTCTACATGCCCCATTACAACGGCCTTTTTGCAGATAGACAAGTGTGGAAATTGGAATTCCATTCCCTGTTGATTGTATCACCATACTGTCTCCCAGTAACTATAGTGACCTTAGGTAAGGGGACTGTTCTATTAGAGTATACTGATCTTTGGTATTCCATTTCCTGCTATGCTTGATGCTTTCAGCTTCCCATTATGCCACAAAACAAATCAAATAATTGCCTACCCTATTCCGACACCTGTAACATAACCTTGCCGGCTGCTATGTAGGGAGTAAAGAAGACAAGAGAAAACTAACAAATGGCGTTAGACTGCAGAACATTGAGATTATGTCACAGCCATATATTGAGAGGTATTGTGTGTATGTTACTATGTGGAGTAACTGGTTAATCCTGTTTGACAGGTTAGCAAACACTAGCGCAGTACAGGAGTTGAAGAGACTACAAGATGATATTAACCAGATCAGTCAGTTACCTGATGCTGAGCTGTTAGTGAATATTGAAGGAATTGATTGGGACAAGATTGCTGAAGAGCAGGTGTGTAACTTATGTTGCTTGTTACTATGGTGATGAGCATATACACATTGCATGCACACAGACACACACAAGTACACACACACGTACACACGCACGAGCACATACACACATGCATGCACACACACACACACACACACACACACACACACACACACACACACACACACACACACACACACACACACACACACACACACACACACACACACACACACTACACACACACACACACACACACACTACACACACACACTACACACACACACACACACACACACACACTACACACACACACACACACACACACACACACACACACACACACACACACACACACACTACACACACACACACACACACACACACACACACACACACTACACACACACACACACACACACACACACACTACACTACACACACACACACACACACACACACACACACACACACACACACACACACACACACACACACACACACACACACATACTACACACACACACACACACACACACACACACACACACACACACACACACACACACACACACACACACACACACACACTACACTACACACACACACACACACACACACACACACACTACACTACACTACACACACACACACACACACTACACACACACACACACACACACACACTACACATACATAATGCATAAAGCTTGTTAGTTATTTACATTATCTAGTTTCAAGGTTCTCGTACTGGAGCTGATTTATTGTGTTACTGGCAAAGTGTTCTTCACCCACTGCTCAACAAGCAGTCCTGGACACGTGATGAGGATAAGAAGTTAATGAGATTAGCTAAACAGTACTCTGGTCGTCATTGGCAGCAGATTGCTCTAGAACTAGGGGTTAATATTATGAATGACAAAAATCATTAATTATGATTACTTTCATTGCAGACTAATCGTAGTCCATATGATTGTATCCTTCGTTACCAGCAGTGCCTTAATCCTGTACATCTTAAACGGTCAGCCCCACCCACCTTAGATCATGTGATCATGTGTACAACTACAGATCATGGAGTGCTGATGAAGATACAATGTTAAAAGAAGCTGTTCAAAAACATGGTGCTGGAAACTGGATTCTTGGTATAGTGTGTGTGTGTTTGTGTGTGTGTGTGTGTGTGTGTGTGTTTGTGTGTGTGTGTGTGTGTGTGTGTGTGTGTGTGTGTGTGTGTGTGTGTGTGTGTGTGTGTGTGTGTGTGTGTGTGTGTGTGTGTGTGTGTGTGTGTGTGTGTGTGTGTGTGTGTGTGTGTGTGTGTGTGTGTGTGTGTGTGTGTGTGTGTGTGTGTGGTATCTTATTACAGTAGTATGACATCAGTGGTCAAGTACATATTATATACTATTGCATGGTTTAGTTGCCTCGGAGATACCAGGCCGTACTGGACAGCAGTGTATGCATCGGTGGCAGAAAGCTCTTATGCCAGGAATTAAAAAGGGTCGCTGGACTGCTGAAGAAGATGAGGTAAGATCAACAATTGATTGATTGTTCACACTTTATATCCCGCTCTACTTACATAGCAACTAAAACAAGCTGTAGCGATGTACGGTGCAGGCAACTGGTCTAAGATAAAATTAGGAGTCCCTTCTAGAACAGATGCCCAGTGTAGAGAGAGGTGTGTCTGGATCATGCGATGCTCACATGATTACCATAATGCATTATAGGTGGGTCAATGTTCTGGATGCTAAAGTGAAAAAAGGTGAATGGACAACAGAAGAGGATGAGAAACTTTTGCAATTGTGTCAGGAATATCAAGACAATGGTGAGCATTATTTAGAGCCAAGTTACATTTTTGTTACTATATATGCTATGCCCATATTAGGAGGTTTATTCAAATGGTCGGAAATAGCCAGTAAGATGGCTAGTGGTAGAACTGACAGCATGTGCTCCCGACGATGGGCCCAGCTAAATGAAGCCAATGAAGTGACTGAATATTTTGCTAAAGCAATGAAGAAGAATGCCCTCATGATGCCTCACCTTAGTCAGAGAGGTCGTCGCCGTAGTAAAACCAAAATCACAGTAGAGGTGAGTAATGATGATAAAGGTCAACTTATAAGGTCATTATAGGATATGGATGATGATTTTGTCCCAGAAGAAACAAAACAGAAGGTGAGCATTATTTTGAGAGAACATATTATTGTATCTATGTTCTCTGCAGATCAAGAAACTTTCTGTTAAAGTAAAGAAATGGAAGAAACGACAAGCACTCGGTCTACCAAGGGGTGGTCGTCCTCGTAAACCGAAGATACTTAATGAAGATGAAGAAGAGGAAGAAGAAGAAGTCGAGATGAGTGAGGAACTGAGTGACCCAGAGGAATATATGGAGTATAGTATTGTCCAACATGAGGTATGGTAACTATGGTAACTGCCTATGAATAATCATAATGATACAGTAAAGGTCAGAACTGGCCAGCTCATTGAGAGCACATTTTTCAAAGCTCAAAATGATGTTCAACCATAGGCCATTCCTCTCTGCTAGATGTTAAAATTTGGTAGGACAAAAATTTGCTGTACATTTCCAATAGGAAACCAGAGCTGTACATTTTGTAGAAAGTTTTCCATATAGAGGATCATGTGAGCAATGTATTCGATCATGAAAATCCAACCGGTTACTATACATAGTGATTCACTGATATGAGATTTTGCCAATATTTAGATTACTTTTCTGATATTGGCCGATATTGATAGCCAATCTGATATCAACAAAATTTCCAAATCTTCTAATAATAGGGATCATCATGCCATGAAATTATCATTTAACATATTTGAGCATACTATACTATCCTTAAAATTATTTTAATTAACTGAAATAATGATGCCATCTTTATATGAAACATCTGCTAAAAAACCAATACCGATATTTTAAGTACTTCACTATACTGATTACACCATGATTATAGTTCTACAGTTCTACAGTGTTAGGCGTTTGTTTATTTGAGTATATCAAAATAATAGAGGTGGATCTGGTGCTCCCTCAGAAGCTATAGGGTGTTTTGTTCTTCAACACCAAAATCATGAGTAATGCAAGATTTTGAGCAGTAAATACAAGGAACATATTATGGAGTAGGGGGTGTGGTGGGTGCAACCCCATAGAAGGTATAGGCTGTTTTATCTTATAAAGTAGTGAAACGACACTGAACTTAAGAAATAATATATTTTAGTGTTTTTATACTATTACATCATTGTTTTGGCTTCCTGATATGGTTCTGGAAGGGGGGGGGGGGGTCATCTGACCCCTGTAACCCTCCCCTGACACTGCTCTATTGTTTCCTTGCTTTGTACAACATAGCAGTTGGTAATGTAATTGACTATTCTAATAATATACACACTTCTAATAATATACACACTGCAGGTTGAAGATGTTGTTGGAGACTTGGAGGATCATGATGGAGTGATAAGGACTACTAAGTCAAGAGGACGACCGAAGCGACGTCACTCTGAAGGTGTCGGCAACCATTCCAGCAAGAAGCCTCGTACTGCCAGTGTAGAAGTGACTCTACCAGCGGATACCACCAGCTACAATCTTCCTTCAACTAGTAGCAGTATCATGTCTGAAGTTGTCAATGTGATTTTAGCACAGGTAGCGTCTCAACAACGTCAGCAGCAGCAACAGCAACAGTCACAGGAGGTTATTACTAGTGATGAATTACAGGAGAGTGTTGAGGTGGTCACTACACCGGCCCACTCTAATGAACTGATCATTATTGAGAATAGTTTGGACAGTACCAACACTGTTGAGGTCTGGGCTGGAGGTGAAGGGGGCGGGGCTAACATGGCTAACATGACAGGGGAGGTAAATGAAATACTGGAGAGGATCGGAGTTGGACAGTCCAGGGAGGATCCTGCTGAGGGGGATGTCATGGTTACCGAAGCAGCAGCCGAGGAGGTTGTATCACAAGAGATCATAACCGAGGAAACAGCTTGTGAAGAATCACTAACTGCTACTGCAGTAGTGAGTGAACATGATGAAGTGACTTTGAACGAGTCTACCAGTGACAATGTAATGACATGTGATGATCTAGTCAACAATCAAGGACTAGCCAGTGATCAAGGATTGGTCAATGATCAAGGGCTAGCTGGTATAGTTAGCGAGGTGGCTACTAATGGAGAGGAGGTCAACAAGTCAACTCATCATGATAATGTCACGACCACTCCCCCTAGTGATGATGTAACATTACCTAATAACGATGACATCACTACAACACCTACCAATGACACTGGTGACCATCAAGCATAACACACATGCACACACTGTAGTTTTATATACACTTTATAATAAACATTCTCTGTAAACATTTCGTTTTTACTAAATTATTTTATGTATGGTGATTATTAATTAGAATATTGTAGAATTGCTGTGGTGTAGTCAATGATTACTCGGTCAATCCATGATGTGCTGTGTGGTATCACCAGGCCACCCTCAAAGAAGCCAAGATGGCCGCCATGCTCAGGACACAGGAACATAGCATTAGGGTTGAACTCTACAAGGAACACAACACAAGCCTCTTAGCTAACATCCCTCCTCTAATCAATCCTACACTAGAAATCACAACAAGACAGCTTTAATGCACCATAGATTGATGTTTTATGTCACTTAATTTTTCATATAAAAATTTCAGATGAAAAATATCTTCATAAAATTTCATCATAATTATGATATTTTGACTAAAAGTCACTATGGTGATAGTACTGCAAAGAGACATTAAAGCTGTCCTGTCATGATTTCTAGTGTAGGATTGTAACTGCAAAGAGACAGACAATAGGACTCACTGGTGTAGTCAACTGGTATGGATAGTAACTCCTCCCATATCAGTGGATCATCTCTGGCATTGACTAATAACACTGGTAGTGTCTTGATCTGTATAATATGATGAGGCTGTGTGATTACTGTGTATTGGATCATTGTGTGTGTGTGTGTGTGTGTGTGTGTGTGTGTGTGTGTGTGTGTGTGTGTGTGTGTGTGTGTGTGTGTGTGTGTGTGTGTGTGTGTGTGTGTGTGTGTGTGTGTGTGTGTGTGTGTGTGTGTGTGTGTGTGTGTGTGTGTGTGTGTGTGTGTACATGTACAGTACACACGCGCACACTATGCACACAGACACATACAATACGCACGCACACACACACTACGCACACACACACTACGCACACACACAGCCTTATACAGTAACATTACACAACCTTATGCATCAATACAGAACAAGAGGACCACCTGTACAATTCATGTATTGATCTAAATCCCATTACTCTCCTGTTAATGACATCATGGTAACTTAGCAACCAACAGTTATATGGCTACCTTGTGTAGTATTCATCAACTTGTTGCATAATCTGTGCTTGTGACAATGCTTTCATGTCAATTGGCCCACATGAGCTCCGGTCAAGGGGAAACCCATCACTATCATGTGATCCAACAAGTTCATCATACTCTCTATCATCAGCTGAACTGTCACTGACTATCTGGTAGTTGTTAGTAAACAAACATGTTACTATTGACAACAGGTCAATCAAGTTTGCCAGAAATCTAAAATTTGTCTGTTCCACTGACATAGTATCCCCTGGTAACAAGTGACGATGATGTTGTTTAATGATATCCATGATGCCCTTGGTGATGGTGATATTGTAAAAACTGTTCCAGCAATCTTTGTATGTTACCGCCCTGAGAATAGAAATATACACACATACAAGTCATACAGGATATCTGCATGTCTTAGGTGTCCCAGTTGTGTACAGCTTTTAGGGATGATGGGAAAATGGTTGGATAAATATAATAGATATCATATTTTTTAGTGTTACTAATGTAAACCATCTGTGTATCATGGCCCCAAGGCATTAAGCCTCAAGTGTTATCCTATCATCACATGCACTACCATGGCAACATGTTCATTATCATTCCATTGTAGCTTGCAGGTGCATGTATACTCCTTAAGGTATTGATGATTTATAGTGTTCCTGTGTAACTCATGCAAACAGCTGCCATATTGTGGCTACATACCATGTAGTAATAAAGAATGACAGTCACTATTTTACAATACCGTATGTAAATCTGCCACATTGAAAATCCACCAACATTCTTACATACCGTATGGCGAGAAAGTTTGCCAAGAAAAAGTTTGGCGAATGGATAGATTCAGCCATAACGTAATAATTATAAGTTGGATGGTTTTAGTTACAGATGATTTGCCAAACTCTCCTGCTATATGGTAATTCTCTTACACCAAAACACTTCATGGAATGAAATTGTCACGATTCATGATAAGCAAGATCAAGATTGCACATATCATTGTCATGTGTATTGTATAGAATGTATTTCAGTATCGATTGAGGATTACATTTATAGGATGTTTACAAGATTGGCAGATCAAACATTCATTGTGTGATAGATTTTAAACTCCCGGTCAAATGATGACAACACATAACATATAGACACTAACTTTGCTGCATCGTAGCCTTGACAAACAGACACTGCACACACAAAGTCGGCTTGTCTCTCAGGACACTCCCCCAGAAACTTCAGTAAAATATTTGCACCCAATGAGTACCCCACTCCGATAAATCTACTAGCAGGGAACTGACTCTTTAGTTGTTCATAAGTTAATGCCAGATCACCAGTGCCACCTGTAATGTGATGTCACTATCATCATGTTACCATGATGATGAACATACCATATGAAAATATTCTGTTACCGGTCAAGGGATAATCCAATGCTCCGACATGATTGACAATCGCTATGCAGTAACCATGGCTTGTGGCATACTGGATCAATGATTGTATATATTTAGCGCCGCTATGATTACCGATACCGGGACACACTAAAATAATGTACGAATATTGTTTGGAGCCATCGTCATCATCATCAGGGTAAAACAGGTCATAATAAACAGTCGTTCCATCTGCAGCTACAACGCTGCGCCTGTCTGGTGACAGTGGTTGAGTGATGCCAAACCGCCCACACATTCCATACATCAGTGTGTGCACGTGACCAAGCTTACCCCATATCAGAGGGGGTGAATACCTGTAGCATAGATAATGAGTATATATTATCTATGCCTACACGAACAATTCTTACTTTTCTGTGAGTACATGACAAGCGTGTATAACCTTCTGGCAGAGGGGTGATGAAGATTGGTAATACAAGGTTGGTGATTGCGCGTTGCTTCGCCGATCCCTCCATACATAATAACAGAAAATGGCGCTAATCAATGTTAATAATTTCCAATGAAACAAATACAACAGTGACAAAGCTGCAATAAGCGAAACCCCTACTCGTAACAAGCATGGAATATCGGCATGCTCGGCCATGCTAATTAATAAATATTTTACACGTCAATTAGCGACTACCTACCTGCGTCTTTAAATCGGACAGTTTGATATGGCAGCAGATTCGAAGCAGCGAACGTTAGAGTCTATTTTACGATGGAGTTTACGTCAACAAGAAAATGAACAACCTTCTGCTACTCCAATGGATGCTGAGGTAAAACCAGGCAACTGTTTCAATTATGTTTTTTGTACCCACATTCCAAGAGGCATACATACACTCACTCTACATACATACGTACATGCATGCATGCATGTATGTATGTATGTATGCATGCATACATACATACATGCATACATACATACATACATACATACATACATACATACATACATACATACATACATACATACATACATACATACATACATACATACATTACATACATATACATTTTTGGTTCATTACAGCGACAAGCTTGGCTTAAGGAAGCACTGGAGGCAATCTCTTCTGCTCCTAGTGAAACAGATCTACTAAAGGCTGCATTGTCAGTCTTAAGAGCTCATGACATTCCTCCTTTTGGACATGACATTGGTGAAGACGCAAAGAATGCTTTAGTGAAAGCTTTCGATGAACTGATCTACTTTATTGAAGACCTTGATCATGCTAAAGGTGCGGTGGACACTGCATAGTGATGGATATATTATTGACCTTAGACTTTATTACATTGGGAGGACTACCAGTAATGTTGTCGTACTTCAACCATTCCAATAGGTACGGAATGATATAATAGTGGTTACACTAGGCATAGGATACTCTGTGTGCAGTGTACTCTACAGAAATGTAATAGTTTCTTCACACAGCACCTTCTGTGGTGAACGTCTTCCTACACCTCTGTGCTATTATATGATGTATATATATTTTGCTAAGTTTTGTTTTTCTGTGTGTATTGAGTGTCTGAATCCCACTACAATTACTATAGCATATATTGTTGGTGTGTAGGGAGCTGTGTGCCAAGGCTTGTGTGGTGGTTGGCACTGCTGCTCAGAATAATGAAGTTTGTCAGAAAGCTTGTCAGCCTGCCCTGGCGCAGTTGATCGGTATTTGTAAATCTTCAGCTGATTCGTTGGTCAAGGTGAAATCCCTCTATGCTGTATCATGTGAGCCAGCCATGTCACATTATGATATCATTGCTTATTGTTACTACAGGCATCATAAGGGAATTTCCCCCTGCAATGGGAGACTTCATTCATCATAAAGGAATGGAACTGTTATTGCATTGTTTATCGTCAGATCATGATAAGCTAATCATTAAGGCTCTCTTCTTGTTAACCAGTATCTCTACCAGTGTCATTGATCATATAAGTGGTGAGTTGCTATAAGGCATGGGCAGAGGAGCTACTGAAAGTTATGGGGGCCACTTAGCTAAACTCTAGTGATTTTCTATTGCAAAAATTGAATTCTTATGGAGAGTCTTAGAGGAGCCATGGCCCCCTACTTTGCACCAAGTACTGGCATTGGTATCAGTATTGGACCAATACCCCACAAGTCTTGGTGTTGCACACATGAATTATTAAATACAAATACATTTAGTATAATATGCATCGCAGTAGGTAAAAACAGAAAAGAAAATAAGAAACAGTCCAGCTCAGCACCGTTGTTGTTACCTTATTGTATAGGTACCTTGCTTCATAATCTGCCTGTTAAGGGTTCAATTCTGCTTAATTTCTTAGTTTTTAGCTCAATTTTCTAAGTATCACGTATTTCAATATTTAGTATTTCAAATATTATTTGGAGTCATAATTGGTGCATCTGTGCGACACCAAGACACTACCGCATTTTTGGCAGTATTGTAATTGGTGAAGTATGCTATGTAAGTACTGTTGTTGTATCAAAAAGAAGCACTAGTTGTTTAATTAAATGACAAATTTGAATGCATGCTTCCATGTATCAGTACAGTAATGGTATGATACATTTAACAGTAGTACTTGAAGTATCTGGGGTGGCCCTAGTTGCTATAGTATTTGTAGTACAATCAGTGTATACATGATTTAATTATTGGAAGTATCACTTAGTAGCAGGAACTATTTCATATTATTATCATATTTCCTGTATCATAGTTAATTGTAATATTGTTCCTGTAGGTGATGTTGTCATGGTGATTGGTCAGTTGTTAATGACAGCTGAACATGATCAGATTAGAAGGCACTCAACATTTTGTCTTCTCTCTTTAGCCAAAACATTACCTGACTGGTCCCTACACTGCCCTGCTGGACTGAAGGAGACGGTAGAACAAAATGTTGAATTGTTTAATGATCCAGAATATGAGGTAGGTACTGAATTAATCAATTATTATTATCCTCTTAATGTGTTGTAGGAAGAACAGGCAACATGTAGAGAACTGTTAACTTTCCTATGATGTTTTCCGTAAACTATACACTGATTAATAATCTGAAAATTACGTATATTGCGCGCTATTTAGGGATGAATTACATACCGTCTTGTTAATGAATTTGCGATCTTACTTTTAATCTGATGGAGGAATGTTCTGATTCGTTTGATTTCTTGTTCAAGATAATTTTGGTAGGAGACGCTGGGGTCGGTAAGACCTGTATAGTGCAGCGCTTCAAGAACGGCATCTTCATCGAGCGACAAGCCAACACAATTGGAGTGGACTTTACACTGAAAACAATTATAGTGGACGGCAAAAGAATTAAGGTAATGATCATGCCACTAGTATAATTGGATAATGCGAGGGATAATGTAAGAATTCCTAATGTTGTGTATAATGAATGGCCTGTGATCGTGTGATGGGATGGGTCGTGTCCGCTTGATGCTAACTGTGCAGGATTGTATAAATACGCTGATAATGCTTAATATGGATTGTGGTTGACAAGTACCATGGAACCTGAGCTGTTGAAAATACACAAGACATTGAAAGTTCTTGAAATTAAAGACATCACGATCATGCTTTGAATACTAGTGTATATAGTGTCATATACACACTAAGACTACACTCTAACGTGATACTGGAGATGTGTTACATGTAGTCTACCTATTCTTGTGTTGTACATGGAGCTGAGGGCTGAAACTATATTTATACCTTTCAGAGCTAGTTAATTGTTTCAAAGAGTTCTGAAATAAATTTCATAGTTACACTAATGTTAAAAATTTGAGTTAACATTACACACATCATGACATGTAACAGCATAAGCTTAATGTCACCGTCCATATGATACCTGTGTATTATGAGGGGTGTATCGAGATATCTCCACACTTACTGTAAGTATTACATGATCAGCTGTGGGACTGCAGTTATTGTGTATATGTGTTTATGTTATTGGTACTATGCCATATGTAGATGATATTACCGTCATATTCACTCCTTGCATATTGGCCCAATGAGCAATGTCCCAATGTAATGGCCCAATGAGCAATGTCCCAGTGTAATGGTCCATTGAGCAATGTCCCAGTGTAATGGCCCAATGAACAATGTCCCAGTGTAATGACCCAATGAGCAATGTCCCAGTGTAATGGCCCAATGAGCAATGTCCCAGTGTAATGGCCCAATGAACAATGTCCCAGTGTAATGACCCAATGAGCAATGTCCCAATGTAATGGCCCAATGAGCAATGTCCCAGTGTAATGGTCCATTGAGCAATGTCCCAGTGTAATGGCCCAATGAATAATGTCCCAGTGTAATGACCCAATGAACAATGTCCCAGTGTAATGGCCCAATGAACAATGTCCCAGTGTAATGGCCCAATGAGCAATGTCCCAGTGTAATGGCCCATTGAGCAATGTCCCAGTGTAATGACCCAATGAACAATGTCCCAGTGTAATGGCCCAATGAACAATGTCCCAGTGTAATGGCCCAATAAACAATGTCCCAGTGTAATGGCCCAATGAGCAATGTCCCAGTGTAATGGCCCATTGAGCAATGTCCCAGTGTAATGACCCAATGAACAATGTCCCAGTGTAATGGCCCAATGAACAATGTCCCAGTGTAATGGCCCAATGAGCAATGTCCCAGTATAATGGCCCAATGAGCAATGTCCCAGTGTAATGGCCCATTGAGCAATGTCCCAGTGTAATGACCCAATGAACAATGTCCTAGTGTAATGGCCCAATGAACAATGTCCCAGTGTAATGACCCAATGAGCAATGTCCCAGTGTAATGGCCCAATGAACAATGTCCCAGTGTAATGGCCCAATGAGCAATGTCCCAGTGTAATGGCCCATTGAGCAATGTCCCAGTGTAATGGCCCATTGAGCAATGTCCCAGTGTAATGGCCCATTGAGCAATGTCCCAGTGTAATGACCCAATGAACAATGTCCCAGTGTAATGGCCCATTGAGCAATGTCCCAGTGTAATGGCCCATTGAGCAATGTCCCAGTGTAATGACCCAATGAGCAATGTCCCAGTGTAATGGCCCAATGAACAATGTCCCAGTGTAATGGCCAAATGAACAATGTCCCAGTGTAATGGCCCATTGAGCAATGTCCCAGTGTGCAAGAAAACATTATGGTAATATATAACCAATCAGGCAGAATTAAGAGTTTACATAACCCATGGGTAGCTATAGGGATCCACAATTATAGTCCAAGGCTTAAATTGTACCATAATACTCACCAATGGGCTTATCTGCTGCCCCTCCCCCCCAGTGTATTATGCCGATCATTGTAATATATATGATGTCATAATGTTTGTGTATCACATGATACTGTGTGTGTATCACTCAGTATCTTAACATCATCACCAGTGGGTATGAGGTACTACAAATAAACTATGACAACTAATAGTATTCATGAGCGTACCACACAATGTCATGTACCTGTTCACATAGTCCATATACAGTAACTATGCCACTAGGATATCAATTCATTAGAATGTCTTCTGAACCATATGTATGTGTATGTACTATGTGAAGTTATACAATTTCAAATGTCAGCAACAATTTGTTGTTACTGTGGTATTGCTGACGATTGTTTATTGTCCAGTCTAAATGTATCTGATTAGTCAGTAAGTTTACAAACAATCCCATAAGGTGATGACACAGCACTTGTTGATGTCATGATAGTGAAATTGGGGGATTAAGAAAGGTTTGGTAAACACTGAAGAATTTGTGATTATATTGTGAACCCTTGGTAAATACCGTAGTTTGGGAAAAGTTCGCTGTTAAAAAATTTTCGTCTGCAGCCTGCTAGGATGAAAATTTAACACATGAAATATTTTTACCATTGAATAAATAGGGAAGATGAGAATATTTTACCCAAGAAGATGAAAATATTTTAACATGAAAAATTCCAACTGTGAACTTTTCCCAAACTACGGTACTTACTTTTGAGTATTAAAATACAACCAACATCCATGCATACATACATGGTCACACGCACACCCACACATGCAAGCATGCACGCACGCACGCACACGCACACACACACACACACCATACAACATTCATTCTAGAATTTGAGGAGCACATAACACATTCAGCATATGGTGTGCATTATTATGATAACATGTTCACACCAGTTACAGATATGGGATACAGCCGGACAGGAAAGATTCCGAACTATAACACAGAGTTACTATCGGAGCACACATGGTGTAAGAATTTACCTACTGATAATTAGAGAACACCATGATACATATGGTTTCACAGGTGATCATAGGTTATGATATAACTAAGAGAGAATCATTTACTAACGTATCAAGATGGTTGAATGACGTCAAGAAATTTTCTGGTGAAGAAGTGATTGTGGTATTAATTGGTACAAAGTTGGACTTAGTTCGTTCGGACGTACATTTAAGAGAAGTTGATCTCAGTGAAGTGAAAACATTTGTTAAGAACTATCAAGTGTTGGATGTCCTTGAGACGTCATCAAAAGAGGACACTAACATAGATACAGTATTCCACAGGTTAGCACGTGCACTGAAGAGCAAACACGAGAGAAAAAGTTTAGCTAGTAATAATCGTTGTGAAGAAGAGACTATCGCCCTAGCAACAGAGAATACAACACAAATCAGTTCAAATAGGTGTAATTGTTAATTCCACACAACTCATCATTTCACACAGTGACATAAATCTTATAATTTCACTAACAAAAAATATATTTTAATTTTGTGTAATTATAAAAAAATATTATGAAGTTACTTAAGATTGTAAGTTTGGGTTCTCATTGCAGACTTCGCTGCAGTGATGTAACTTGGTGAGAAGTTACTACGTTGTGCCATGTGTTCTTGACCACTATAAAGAGATGCAAGATAAATGGGTGGGGCTAAGGTAGCAGGTGCAACTTACAAGCTAGCAATGGTATGAGAGCCACGCTCCTCGTAAGAATGTCGATCTCTTAAATCATCGATGGCTTTGTTGAGATCAGTTAATAGTACCTGCAGTTTGAGCAAGGGGTACAATATTTGGGGGTGTGGCTGAGTGCTCACCTGACACAACTGATGCTTGACCACACTACATTCTAGTAATAACTTCTTGCAAGCCTCAAGTATTGCTTTAGCTCGATGTAAGTCTACCACCAGTGAAATGGAATAAAATGAAATACTATATTACAGCTTTGTGCATGTATGTGTAGTGTAGTGTGTATCAGTACGCACATACATGGTAACAAGTTAGCTGGTAGCTAACCTAATGGTGCTATTTTCCTAGCTTCTTCCAGTGCCAAGGCAACCCGAACTCTTTGCAGTTGTACAGTGACAGCCTCGTTGGGCTGCAGACCAACTAAAGCATACAACAGAAACGTAAACAACTGTTCCACTCCAATGGTTCATGAACAATATAAAGGTAGTAACAACAGTGTATTTTCAGAGAACACTCCTAAAATGTAGACACCTCAGGTTTTGGTGATGTTCACCAATACCACTTTAGTGAAGACACGTTTCCAATGTTTATTCATTTCAGTGTCTACTGCACATTGAAAATGGACACACATTAATCAAAATACCTGCTGATTTACGATCAATGGCCAAATCAACAACAGATGTCTGCATCAGTGTAGTGATAACATTGAAGTATGACAATGTAACTTTGATCAATGGCTGAGCAGAACATTCAGCCTCCATTGCTTCCAAATTGATCGGTATAACAATATCCCTCTCCTCTTCTGATTGGAGGTCTCCCAGGGATACTACACACCTACAGGACATATTTGACACTTAGTTGATGAGATGTTTTAACATTCACTTTTTATTGTCGGGTTCCATTTGTGGTTTATTCTTGTAATGTACAGTGCCCAGTGTACAGTGGGGTTGTGTCTCTATGGTTAATGTCATGTTCTGGCCGACTACACTGAGTAGACCACCAAGACAATCAGCAAAACACTCTGCAATCTGTAGAGCAACAATATCACATGACACCACTGCGCGCTTAACAATGCCAATTATGATGTTATCCAATAATATCACAAAGAGTTTAACATGGTGAGGTTTCACATATTATTGACATACAACATTCATCATAACTTGTGTCATTGAAATGTGAAGCATTAATTGTAAATAAAATCTAAACTTTTCAGGATATCAGTTTCAAATAAACCAGCAGTTATGAAGACACATTTCTATTAAATAGCAAGTATTTGTTTCAACTCTACACAAAATGCTTACCTTCTCAGTAGAGTCAATGAAATAATATACTCCATTGGCTGCATTGGATATTGCAGTGAGTAAGTCTCCATTATGGTCAGACCCAAATCCAAATGTGTAAACTGTTCCTTCAAAATCCTGCATAAAGGGGCGGGACTAATAATATGTATTATTCAACATTTGATTGGCTGAAC
The DNA here is from genome assembly GCA_963930835.1 of Spongia lamella. NCBI lineage: Eukaryota > Metazoa > Porifera > Demospongiae > Dictyoceratida > Spongiidae > Spongia > Spongia lamella. Next base: position 10,243,106 of record OZ005751.1, on the reverse strand, counting down.
TGACTACAGTGCCTGATGGTAAATCATCCATTGGCTCGGGAGGTTGTGAACTTGCAGTCTGTTGTTGAATTGGCATAGGATAGCTAGGGGGAGGGGCTGCCTGTTGCAGTTGCTGCATCATTGAATGAGGTGGTCTTGGAATCTATTAATAGTAACAACATATAAAACCTTATAAGGATCCCAGAATGAATAGAGTGACAAACTCAGTCACCAAGCATATTTATCATCAAAGAAAAGCAGCATGATGCTGTGTCATAGTGCTGCTCTTATTAAACTAACAGGGATTTTTCTATATAGAAGATAAATCCAGGGGAAAAATCAGGTTTTCAAAAGTATAGAGGAGCAGGACTTTAACTGACTGTTGAGTTCAGCTGCTGACTAAACTTATCATTGGGGCCTAACTCAGGGGGCAGAGTGCCCCTTTTGACCCCCTCTGGAAAAATCCCTTTTAAGGATCCCGGGATATTACTCACCAGTGGCCTGGCCATACCACCAGCATTATCTAATACTCCTGGTTTAGCTAATGAACCAATAGGATCCCTCATTGTATAGATAATGTCTTTCATTTTAGTGATTCCACGGTTAGCCAGTCCATCAGTGAACAATAGAACGGATGCAACTTTTGCTTTCTGGTCACTGCTTCTACGAATGATTTGCTCCATTCCTATGAGAAAAAGTAGTAAGATTATATAGTGTTGTTGAAACACAATTGTTCGCTTCCAACACATTAATTTGTTATTGTCTAAACCACGTGTCCTTATTGTTACAAAGAGATGAGATGAGTAACTGTTATACCCACATGTGACCATAGAAACATCACTGCGTACACTGAAAAGTCTATTAAACACTCATTGTGTGTATGTTAACAAACATTCAAAATTGAAAAATAAAAAGCTTTAAATACCTTTCAGTAAGCCTCCACAAAGGTTGGTTGCACCACGATCCTTGATCTTTTCTACTTTAGCTTTTGTCAACTCCTTGTTCTCCTTGGTCATCAGAGTAAGGGGAAACTCAACATTAACTTGATCATCATATAGGACTAAGCAGATACGATCACATGCCTTCACTAAATGGAGAAACACCAGATTCTGAGCCTTACAGTGTGTTAGCCAGGGAGTTAAAGGCTTTTTGTGAATAGAGTATGTGGATGGAAGGACGTGAAGACATCACACACACTACACACATATACACTACATACGTGCATACACATTCACACTTACATTGATCAATTACAAACAATAGCGTCTTCCTAACTAGGTTCAATTTTAAGCCAGACATTGACCCACTGCGGTCAATCACTGCTACAATATCTACTGCACTGCGAGACTGCGGCTCATAAAGTGGTGCCCGCACAGTTGCCATGGCAATACAGTCAGCAGTTGGCTTAGTGTGATCATAAGATGCATACTGGATGGAAGCTGTTAAATTAATCTCCTGTGATGGGTTTGCCATCTTCACCTGTATCAGCAAATTCTATTATATCACCCCAGCAACAACTACAGGTAAAGCAATACATGTGTGGATGAGTAGTTACACATTGCGATATGATGGGCTCACTTTATAAACGCAAATGTCTTCTACGGATCATGTGACTGGCATTAAATGGAAACATACACCTACTATTTTTAGAATAATCCAGGAAGCTGATTAAACCGGAACCATACGTTGATTGACGTCACAGCGTCGGTTTACGGTTTACCCGCAAAAGAAAAGTCCAGAGCGCTGAAGGATCAGTTTAGTTGATAGTAAGGATAGTTAAGGATAGTTTGATTATTGACATCTCAGGGTGATCACTGATACATCTAGTCATCATATATTAATAATGGAGAGACAACAGCAACAACAACAATCAACGCTATGTCGCGAAGGGTGTGGTTTTTTTGGCAGTGCGGCCACAGAAGGTTACTGTTCTAAATGTTATATGGATCATTTAAGAAGAAAACAGAGTCACCAACACGCAACAAGTACTTCAGGTTCCGTAACGGATACGTTACGCTCAACAAATAGTAAGTGACTTGTTGTTTATTATTGGCATGTGGTGGAGCCTCAAGGACAGGGGCCCACAATGTGTTAATAACACAAATCTCTTGGCTTGCGTTGTTTACTGGTTAGCTCATAACCACAACAAGGTATTCATAAATTGAATCCTTTCATTGTATGTAGCACCTGCCCAGTGTAATCTATAATATCACTGCAACAATTCCATATGGGAGTGTGGTTATTATTCTGTGTCTGCTGACCATATTGCATTTACTACTAGGTGTGTCACATGATCTACAAGAATCATCATCTCAATGTACAGCATCTATAGTCATTGAGGACCATAGTACTTCATCACATGACTTGAGACCTAAAAGGAATCGTTGTCACGTTTGCAGGAAGAAACTGGGACTGACAGGTAACATGGTCGATGTCATGTCATGACCAAGTACACACAAGTGCATTGTTAATGACATCCTCTTGTATGCTATTCCATATCCTCTCAAGTTATTAGTATGGATGTGTTGTATGGTAGGTTTTGATTGTCGGTGTGGGGGCGTCTACTGTAGCTTACACAGATACTCGGACACACATGACTGCACATTCGACTACAAGACAACAGGACGACAGGAGATAGCCAAAAACAATCCAGTTGTTGTTGCACCCAAGATACAAAAACTGTAGCACACAGCACGCCCTATTTGAACTGCTGTAATGCATTTTTTCGTCAACACCATAACTATGACAATGGATCACTGAATTTTATGATGACGTTTATCAAGCAAGATCACATTTAGTGTGGTAGGCATTAATATAAGTATAAAATACCAGAATATGCCCAAGAACAGTGAATAAAAATGTTATAATGTAAAATACTACTAGATTGCTGCTATATTACAAAACAAGTGTCAACAGTAGGTGCTTTGAACTCTCAACGTGTGTTAACATCCAGACTTGTGATCTGTTATGCTTGATTGTGTTGAACAATCTCTTCCTTCAGTTTAGGACTGATACAAGGTTTTTCCTTGCCACCCATTTCAGTAACTCTTTCTGATTGCTCATTCTACATAGTGTATTTTAACTAGTAAATACTTCATAAGGCTTATTTTACCGTCATAGCTTTGTCAGCCATCTTTTGGTTTACTTGACGAATCGCATCTTCTTGTACTCTGGCCTTCTTCTCATCTTGTTCATATTCCTTCTGAGCAGCGTCCTTCTGTGCCTTAGCCTCCCGAATATTACCTAGCATGGTTACCATAGTGATATATCAAGTAATAGCGTTTCTCTAATAACCTTTTCTAGCAATCTCCTCCAGCATTTGTACCTGTGAGTCTGTTGGCTCATGTTTGGCATTTTCAGCAACTCTCCTGTAAGACAAATCACCAGACCACACATCTCAACAATGTATAAAAACTTTTAACATGATTAAAAAATCATGTGTATTTTATTTTTTAAACAAGCCATTCCCTTTCAAACAAACTCACACCTGCCAGTTGCTTACCGTTTCTGTTCTTCATCCATCACTTTATCTGCTTCCTTTTGAGCTGCCCTACGTAATAGTTGCTCCTGCATATAAGCCTTTACATCTTCCAGTACGTCATGAGCTTGAGAGCCAGCAATGGGCTGGTTGAGTGAAATGTACAACATGTAATGAAGTTCGTGGTAGTACCTTTGTTGGTGTGTGAGTGGATAACAACTCCTTCTGCACATCAAGCAACTTGTTGGCAACAGCCATTCTATGCTGTACTTCCTCCTCCGAGAGGTGAGTCAACTCCTCAATACGACGAGATTGCTCATCCTTGGATGCCTTGTCAGCCTCACGCATGTGTACCTACAGTATTTACAAGTTGTTGACATAATTAATACCCCTAGTATGTTATTCTACCCCATGTGAAAATTGCATCAACCTGTCACCCCCTAATGGACACCATTGCTACTAAAATGTTGTTGACCACCTGAACCATCAGTTGTGGATGGTGAAATTAAAAGCACAATGATGTGAGTGTTGACTAAAACTGAGTGGCAAACCAAAACTTCTTAATCCTCCATAAGGCAGGCATGTGGTATAAAGCACACTAAATTTGGAGAACACTTAAGATGCAACTAATTGACCTATTTTGACTTGTGAAGAATGATGAGTCACACACAATGGATTCCATACACATGCTGTAAAAGCTGTGAAGTTTTCATAAGATGAACACCCACAGAATCCATCTCACACACACAACTTGTGAATTGGCACCTTGTATCAGATAACCAGTGAGAATTAACAACACAACTCTTTGGTTAGGACTTCTTACAATGGAAAATCAATGATAAGATGTACTAGCAGTTATGAATTAATATGTGACCATTAATATCATTGCATACCGTGTGTAGTAATTGTTGGTGGACACTATCTTTTTTGTCTTCAGTAACACGACGTTCTTGTTCCTTTTTCATTTCCTCATCAGCCTGATTCACAAGAATAGCATACCCACATACTAATATTATCATACAGGAGTTCATACATTACTATATATGGACCTTTCTCTATAACTCTAAAAATTGTATGTATTGTTAAAATTACATTATATTGGAATTTGAATTATCTAAATTCTTCACAATTATTTGAAATTATTCCATATAAGGTGATGATATGAACATGACACACAACTACACTACACATAGTAGTAACCTTCATTTGACAGATGGTAGATAACAATTGCTCTTGAACTAGAACCAGTTTATCATATGTCATGGCACGAGCTCTGGCATCCTCTGTATCATCTTTCTCACTGACACGACGCTCTCGTTCTGCCTCAACTTCCTTCTTCACCTAAACCACAGTTGTGCTTGGTCAACACCATACAATGAGATGGGTAGAAACACACATACTATGTCATACCCACAGTTACCACAACAATAAATATTAACATCACCTCACCTCCTTCTGTACAACTTTCCTCAGCAACTCTTCATGAACTTGGGCCTTGTTTTCTTCCGTTATTCGCTGGGCTCTCTCAAACTCCTCCGCTTCTTTGACCTGGCGGTAATAACGTAATGTTGTAATTAGATATTTTTAATGAGCTCACTTTCATTTGATTCACATATCTCACAAGGTCCTCTTGCACCATAATTAGCTTATCATAAGCCTTGCTGCGTAATTCTTTCTCCTCTACTGACAGTTTCTCCTTCACCCTTCGCTGTCTTTCTTCCTCCGCCGCATTGTCTACAACTTTTGCAGCCATTCGACGCATTAGCTGCTCTTGCATTTCTTCCTTGGCAGTTTGCGCCTCAGTAGGAAGAACATTTTCAGACTTTCCTTCCGCCATTGTATAGCACGCTCTGTTAAAACTTTTTAACAAGTGGTTTGGAAATAGTACCTATATAAGCTGTAATTTTAATATACGGAATCAGGAAACGTAACAAGTAACAAGCTCATAATCACGTGATATGGCGATGACGCAATATCTCGCGAGATATGTTGATGCAAAGAGCGAGTAAAGAGATCGGTGATGGATGGAGGTCACTGTAGAATGTGACTATGGTATATCTGTTTCATGTAGCTATAAACGATAGATTCCCGTGGTGTGTGTGATCATAGATTATGGTGTGATGTATCACGCGAATGATTTGTATACCAGAAAATGCACCTATCAATGTATTCCCCAGGCCCTACTATGATGGGGTATTTGACATATTATGACACCAGACAATGTTTATAAGTATGTCAAATGCGCCTGGTGTGGGAAAGGTTTGCTGTCAAATCCCTATAGCCGGCCCTAGTTAGTCTCGCGTAGCCAGACCCTCTGCGCCCAGGCGCTTATCGATTAGAGATTATAAGCGCCGGGCTACTAGGGTCTGGTACAGTTCACAGGCCTTGAATTTTTTGACACTTAATAAGTGACGATTCTATTGCTTGGTAACTAGACATATGCGCCTGTAATTCAAACTCGAAGCGTCTTTATTGAAAGGCAGAGCTCTGATTGAAAGGAGTTTCACGCAGCGCTAAAGAAAGCAATAGGGCACATGGGCCTTAGAGAAAACCAAATCGCATTAAGTACTGTTTCAAAAGCGTCTTTTCAGCCTTACAGGCTGAACCATTCAAAAGCTTCCTCTTTTTTCTGCCTAAAATACATACCAGCTAAAGAAGTACAGAAAAATACTTAGTTGCCTTTTACTTGCATAGGTGACATCAGTGGCTTCTCGACAAAGTCCACAGGCTTCAGACATGGCGCACTGGAAATTCAAGTTATGTGGTGCTTATTTGATTACGTGCACTAATTAACACCCACCGACCACTGGTGGCACTTGTAAATTTGAGGCCTGTGAACTGTACCAGACCCTAGTAGCCCAGCGCTTATAATCTCTAATCGATAAGCGCCTGGGCGTAGAGGGTCTGGCTACGCGAGACTAGCCCTAGTCGCCAGACCCTTGGATTGGACCTGTGCTGATCAAGGGTCTGGTGACCCTACCACAATTTACGCGCAGGGCCTTATCGATTAGAGATGATAAGCGCCCGCGGTAAAAGGGCCCAGGTCTGGTACATCTCTCGAGTAAAACCTGTCTCCTTGAAGTGAAAACTCCATAGAGCCAATCAGATTGAAGAAACTTAAATGGCTTTTTACGACATGAATGACTCACGCGCATTATCATTGTTGAAGCCATTGTTAAATTCTGCAATTGTTACATGTATGGTAGAATACGTAATCATAGATGACTGTGTTTGTTACATAATCACATTCCTGAGCGACAGGTTTTACTCGAGAGATGTACCAGACCCTTTTACCGCAGGCGCTTATCATTTCTAATTGATAAGGCCCTGCTCGTAAATTGTGGTCTGGCTTGCGAGACTATGGTGACCCTAGTGTATACCACTTGTGCGACTGGAATGTAATTAAATAAATTTGTGCGTTTGACATGAGGCAAAAATGGCAATGTTATTCTTTTGTTTGGCTTGTGGTGGACACTGAACGTGTACAAAGTAGCTCAGGTAGAATAATTCATCTGTGGATAGTGTGTATAAGTTGTTGGAATCTGTGACAGCCAATAAAGTTGTGCAAAACAACATCTCTTTTCTTCATTATTTCCAGGATTATTTGTCTCAGGTGTTCCTTCAATCCTTCATACCCTAAAAACCCAGCAACTTTCTCAGCTGCACACAAAACTAGCTGATTGAATGCCATTCTACTGAGCCATGTGCACCAAAACATCACGATAACATCATTATGAAATATCACAGGTCTGTGCACAAGTAATGTATGCTAGAGTCACCAGACCCTTGATAGTGTGTGCTTTGCGTGCGTGATCCAATCCAAGGGTCTGGCTATGCCAGACCAAGCCGGCCCCACCTGTGCCTGAGGAGGCTAGTGGGAAATACCGGCATTGATGGGTGCAAAAGAACTAATCTTGCAGTCCAGACCGCTTTTTTCTTTTATTAAAGAAAAGGCGGTCTGAGCTGCAAGACTAAGCCTATGCTGATCAGAGTGAAAGCTGGCGTGGGAACACACAGAAGATCATTGTAAATATACCATTTTATTGTGTAATATTTGTGTGCATGGTCATACTGTATGTCTGCAAAGAATGGATTATAACTCACGTATGAAGTCTTCAGTATGTTGGGCAATATACCGATATTATCATTTAAGTGTCGTGATAATTAATATTGAAGAGAAATTTTCAGTATCATAATATTGGGCAACATAATATTACCATCAATACCATAAAATTTATTGCTCAAAAGCATTCAGATTTTATAACATCAGTAAATTACTTCACCCTACGTGCATAATTTTAGTGCCTCAGTGTAAGACTGCATGTAGTACTGTCACTGCCGGTTAGCTAAGCGGATATCATGATAATATCGATTATCGTGATAATTACTCTCATGATATATTGTGGCATGAAATTTTGTTATCGCCCAATCCCAGTTCATTCAGTACTTATAGCTATACCGCACGGCCTTACCTGAGATTGTGTACTGAGCTTATTACCATCAATCAACACGTACACTCAACATTATATAGTTTGAATAACTGGCATTCCATTAGATTTCTGTAATATATTTTGGAATGGGGTTGAGAATCTGGTTGTTGTTTGGATACGAGCATAAAGAATTTCGTAGATGTAACTTGTACTAAAAAATGCTAGCTAGTCAAGAGCACTTTAACGTGGGTACTAGCCAACGGTTTGTTAGAAGTAACCGATGCTCCATCAAGCCAAGAAATCAGTTTAAAAGATTACTGAAAGTGGTGCTTGAAATTAGAAATACAGCGACATACTGAGCTAAAAAAAGTAGTTCATGTGACCAAGTAATAAACTTACAATAATGACAATATATGGAGAGCATTCTTTTATCTTATGCAGAGCATGAAGTTGGTGAGCAATGAACAGGTTTGATGGACATGCAGTGGTGGCCTTTGCCTTATTAAATAATCATTTTGTGCTATTTAATAGCTATGTAGCCTGGGAAACCAGTTTTGAAAAGATTTGTATAGCCTTTACCATCATTAAACCTGCATGTAGATGATGATTCCTGGTTTGTTGTTATTACTGATTTTGAGATAGCTAACTAGATGATTGTATGATCCACAAAACAGTTTTGAACAAAATTGTGGAACTCTTACTGTACAGTACCTTTTGCTCGCAAGTGGGTGGGCTAGAACAGTAAAAGCCTCTGTAGAAAACTAGACAATTACACCACCTGCCAGCAACATAATAAATATGTACGTATTTCATGCAGTGTTTAGGATATTAGTTTATTTGTGTCATATCTATATTTGAATTAAAGAACGTTACCATAACTACTAATATACATGTATTTATTATTTACGTACATTCATACGCATAATAATTACAATACTATATCATTTTTACAACAACTCTTAAAGTCATGTATGTGCTTTCTAATTGCTGGAGTGTCCTGCTGACTAGTGTTGAGCAGTTCATATACAATATGGTATTCTTGTTGCAATATTGCGGTATAACTAAATCATCGGTATATGAGCAAATAGTCCTAAAAGACTATTTTTACTGATATGTAAAAAGTCATTGGTACACTTTTTGCCTTTGATTACAATCCAAGCCCAAGTGTTTACTCAAGTACATCAGTGTTACTTTTGCAGAGAATAAATTGAAAAAACATTGTTAGAGAGGGATATCTTACATATATCTTTACTTCACGGTACTACGGTACACAAAAAATTGACAGTACCAAAAAACAATGTTGCTGTATAACTAGCTACCCAACCAGTAGCTATATTGTTCAATGCTACTGCTGACTTGATGAGTATTTCTGCTAAGCTGAGTTCAGTGGTTACAGTTGCTAGACATGCAGCCTAATTAGAATGCAGTCACAATCTTAGGCTTGAAGCATTTCCTACTGCACCTCTTTCTGTAATTTCACCAGCAAACTATATAGAAACAGGTTACAAATGTGGTAATTATAATACATTAAATAGAAAATGATTACTGAGAAGGGTTCATTCTGAAACAAAAGCTGAATATTATGTCAGAACTGTTTTTGAATAACTGAAGTATACCAGAAATAGAGCATGTAAAGCGTGGATAACCATTCGACAATTTTTGTCACCTTAGTCCATTATAATGCATTGGATAGCAAGTAGACTGTGTGTAGCTAATACAAGTTTTGTAAGGTAGAAAGCTGTGTAGAGTGCCTGGCATGACTTTGAATTCCTTCATGTAAAACCAACGCCGACACTACAAAGAAAAGGTATTAACTAGTACAACGATGACTGTGTTAAAATTCCGTTTCACTTAATTACGTATACTGGATTGTGCTTGGTTGCAACACCTTGGGATTCACATTTCTTCAACCCCCAGCAGAAGTTTCTAGCTACAGGATGCTTCAAACCATGTCTGGAAAAATTACCTTCATCTTGTGATGACATGTGTGATGTACACAATAAATGTTAACCAAGGAAACAAATTTTCAGTGATCAGCAAACTGATTATATAGATATATATGGTTTCTAATGGCCTAAGGAGATATGGGGCATACTTCCCAGAAAGCATCAGAAGATTTAGCTAGAGTTATTTTTGTGATCATAAATCTTCAACATGTTCTACTGAATGATGAATACAAACAGAAACTTCTTTGCTTGCATGATAATTCACTAGTGCTGTACTGGAATGCACCTTTGACATTGTGAGGATTATTTGTATTTTCTTTTTATAAAGAATTTGCCAAGAAGTAATCTTATGAGTCTTGTGCACAAGCCCTCCTCTTGGTTGCAGTTTCTTATACCTTAACTATAGTGGGTTCCTCCATCTCCATGGCAACACTTTTAAGTTGGCTGTATCAAAATACTATATGTACGTAGTAAATGTTTGTATATAGCAATGTATAAAATACACACAGCTATTCTCCTTCATAGCTATAGCTATGTAGCTGCTGTTACAATTAAATTTCAGGAAAAAATCTGGCCTGATTTTAAGTGGTCACTTATGATTTATTGTCATTTGCATGACTTAGCTACGTAGCTAGCTATCAAGGAAGTGAAAATTATAAAATTATATTACTGTAGATGGCAATTTAATTATGGGTATTAATTCTTGACAGCAATTGCAGATGCCTTATTGTTCTAAGTTGTAACAAGACCATACCATAATTATAGGGAGCAATTTATTGTTCTGGATTATCTGGACCCAACATAGCTATATATAGCTATGTGACAAAATCAATGTCATTCCCCTAGCTGCTTATTTGTTATTACAACAATAAGATGATAGATTATTGTCTGCCTGATTTGTAACTTCAAAGTTTAATCGTTACAAGTTACCACATTGCACTCTTGTTCACAAGACACAAGGGCTGACAATAATCATGATGTCCATTATTTATATAGTTTATGAAAGGCACCAGACACTATAGATCACATGAGTCAATTTAAGGCAAAATGCAATGTCACAAGCCAATATGTATAACATACTAAAGAGACGTAATAAACTCGTGTTTATGATGTAAAATATTTTCTAAATCGGATATAATCAAAAAAGCAATCACTCGGGTCTAATGTATACTACAAACATTTATTACAAACAAGCAGGCCATCTTTGATGACGCTATGGCCAGCTAGTTGCAGCTAAAGCAGTGATGTGATATTCATGATATTACACACAGTCATGACTGTGGAGAGTTTAGAATACATCATGATTGTTCTCATAATCTCATATAGCTATTGCCTCAGCTCCGATAGCTATATAATCTATTGTATCAGAAATGTACATATGTATAATTGTCAAACTGGCATATAAAAAGCTATTGAAAAATGCAAATCTGCTAAATGATACAAAAAGCATGCATGACTGTACTAGTTGCTCAGTATATGCAAAAAGTCAGTTTTCTAACTAAAACTCAGTCGTTCTGTTTATAGTAATTTTGTCAACGAGGACAAGGACGGGCTTGTAAACGGTTATAAGTAAAGCTTGTACCAAAGATTCCATCAGCAACTTCATACTCAAAATATTCTCCCTCAATTACAGAAGCATCATTAGGAACCTCAGAAATAGGTCCTCCTTGAGAGTTGCCGGAATAGAGACAAGGCTTTAGTGTCCTGTCCCAAGTACGTTGAAACAGTTCGGCAACAAATGAACGAGATGGTGATGGGGGTCTTGGATTAACTGCTACTCTATAGGCATTGGTGATGTTATTTGGTGGTGGAGTAATGGGACCAGTAGCTGTAACTGGTATATTCCAGAATTGTCCTATGAAGAATAAATTGATAATATTGTTCACTGCACTACAAATAGCTAATTACCTATTAATCCATGAGAATCAGGTTGTAGGGCACTTCCCCTAAGCACTTGGAATTTGATCATTCTTTGACCTGCAATGTCTTGACATACTACCCAAAATACTAAATCATCAGCTTCTCCATCACAGTTGGGTACAGTAATACGAGCTCTGCCATTGCGTCGTCTAGCTGTCACACCATTCATGTCATAAACCGTATCATTGTATGGTACTCCATTCACTACTGGAATGCAATCATTAACATCAACCATAATGAAAGCACAACCGCCAGCAGTATCATAAGCTAATACTCCAATCTGACTGATGATGTTACCATTTGCAGGAATGTTCATGGAAGAATAGTTAGCATTGACCTGTACACACCCATCTGATATTAAGTTAAACACTTGACCGGCTTCTCCATGAATCTCATAGCACAGTGAGGTGACCTCAGGGAATGTATCATTTGGTGAAATCATGTTCATTGGAACTTCATAAAGAGGATCACCAATTACTGTGTCATTGAAGAACACTGTTGGACCTATACAACACAATTGCTATGTATATTGCAATGTACATAATGTAATAACATCCGCTAACCAGTAGTAGGAGGAGGATCATCATCTATAATAGTAACATTTGCATTTCCTCCAGGAACTAGGCGACTACCAGGAGGCACTGTTATTACTAGTTGAAAGCATTCTGTTTGCTCAAAAACACTATCATCAATAATATTACTCATGTCAACACATGATACCATCTGATTTGGAGCAAAGGTCACTGTCATGGTTACAGCATCATAATCAGAGCCAGCTAAATGATAGTTCATTTACTAATCATTTAATTGTGCTAAGTGAAGTAACTTACGAACAGCATCTTTTGGTGATGTACTAATCATTATTTCAGCTCCAAGATCACATGCAGGAGTAATACTAAGGCATACATTGTACGTCCCACTGCTCTCCATCACTGTATATGGAGCATTGTAGAATTCTATTGTGCTCACTGTAATGGTAAGGAATGAACACTATATTGTATGTCAACCATGGGTCTTACTATCATCATCCAGAATAGTGATCACAGTTAGGTCAGGAGTTCCTAAAATAACACGTGGTTGTCCTGGTACAACAGTAAGCGCTCCATTAAAGGTTTCATCATCTTCTCGGCAGTCATCATCGAGGATTGGTACTGTAATATCAACTGAAGATTGGCCTGGTGGTATAGTGATTGGTGTGATGACTGGTGGATTAGGATTTCCATCTGTACCATAGTCACTACCAGCTACAGGAGGTCAATATAATGATGATAATGTTGTGTAGCTGGTTAGTTACCTGTAGCAGTTCCATCTGATGTTGTCACTGTAACAGTTACTGGTATGTCTGCATCACCAACTTTCTCTATTGTAATAGTAACAGTACCATCTCCTTCTGATACTCTACCAGTAGCATTAGCAAATCTGACCGTCACATCTGGATAAAATAAAAGAAACTTATGATTTATTATAACAGAGTACTGGCACAGTTTGTTATCTTGACCATACTAGTCAACACATGTACCATGAGGGATCACTGTGTCACTATAATTATATTAATGTATTATGTAGTCATATACACAAACTTGTTGATTAAATAGCTGGCTAGTTGCGAATCGTGCCATTAACTGTATGGATGTGCACATTATGATTTCCAATAATAGGAACCTCAAATCCAGGACAATTTTTGGGAATAGAATGACAGATGTTTTACATTGAATGTGATGTTGATGAAGAGCAAGACAATTAAATTATGATAATGACAATCACATACAGAGTCTCAGTAGAGAGATGTAATGCACATGCTCTATTAGAGTATCTTAATCTTCTATGCTGATTTTATGCTTGCTAGTCTAATAATATATACTGTATAGCAGGAATTTATTGCGGGTCTTTAATTTGCAGAATGCAATAGCAAAAATTAAAGCTAGCACATAGTTTTGGATCCATATATCTTTCTATGTATCCTGTCATGAATATAGTATTCAAAAATTGCAAATATTTATTCTGAGAGCAAGATCGTTTGGTTCTCAAAATTTTTTGTCGCAATAAATTCCTGCTATACAGTATTTAGCTAAAATTGCGACAGAAAAAACATGAAATAGTCCACAAGATTTCTAACTCATGTTTGGCTATAAGCAATGCGCATCTTATCATGATGTTTTAGCAGGTATTTCATATCACAGGTAGCTAAGGTTATTTAATAATATCCCATAACTGCTGACGATGCCATATGGCATCCCAGTGGCATAACTCCCCTGGATATATCTCTATTGACATGTAATGGGCGTTTCAGCAGCCAGCTTATTCCAGAAAGGTCACGCCTCTTTGTGGCAGTTTACTAGGAAACTGGGTACTTCTTGAATCATTGTGCAAATCAGTCTGAAAAAACTTGCTGATAGAGAAGTTGTAGTTATAAATAGGTTTGTTAACTACGTGTTATAGAAGAAACTAACTTGAGAGTTGGTTGCTAGGTTGGTTTCTTTACCATCATATGATGACCATGAGTGCGTTTATGCATATGTATGAAAGTGAAACAAAAACAGGTTTGTGAACCATCGCTGTATATAGAATAGATTACTTAAATTGAAAGAGTAGCAGTAAAATCAAATTTTGCTACTACGATAATATATGTACTGCTGGCAAGGTCAAGTTGATAATTAGTGTATTATAGCTTGTAGGGAGCGATAACACATGCGAGATACAATAATTCATTTCACACAAAATAATTGAGGTTGTGATTATTACATCAATTTGTTTTGCGGGAATATTACGTCAGTACATCGACCATTCTGCATATTCTACTTGTTTTATTGAAGCCATTGTGTGTTCTATAAGATATTTTAACTACCGAAAATATAGGATTGCTTTTCTGCTGGTTAATTGGTAACTAATGCTAGCTAATAACCATATTGTATTTCACTGCTAACCATCATCATCCGCTATGGTCACAGTAGTTCTACCAGGATTGCCACGCGTCACATTATCAGGCAATGATCCAGGTATGATAATGAGGTCAAAGTCCTCATCATTTTCCAGTATCATATCATCAATTATTTGAACATCAAATGGAACTGTTGTCACTCCAGCAGGAATTGTGACAGTGTATGGTCCAGAACCATAATCCACACCTCCTCCTGTAAGATTACAATAAATACTATAATGAAGATGTTAGCTAGTTTACTTACCAGTTGCAGTGTTGCTACTATCTCTAACTTGTACAGTAAATTCCATTGATGATGGGTTACTGAGAACTAGTACAGGTTGTGCTGGTCCATCATCTTCATCAACACTGTATGTTGACTGGTTGAACATCACAGTGATAGCTAAAAAAGAGATTAATAATAGCATAACATGCTATTGATAGAGTGATATATGTATAGTTGATATCCATCTGTTGTGCAAAGATTATCACCATAGCTACTAAAATAGCTAAATAAAAATCTATCCTACAAAAGTAAGGAAACAAAGTCATGACTTTGGCATGAGACAATGAAGTTCAATTCCTAAAATTCCTTATCTCATTGCAGTCTTTTTGTAGCAATGACTATTTCTGACTCCCTGTTTACCAGGCACAGGCCTTCTTACATGTCCCTAGACAGGTTAGTTAGTAGCTATTTGATAAATATCACAGATATACATCTGCAAGTAGATGCACAGCAAAGGGACAAGTGTTTTGTACACATCCATAGACTGCAAAGTACTAAGATTGTAATCTACAGCTTCTCATAGCTAACTAATGTTGTTAGCTACTAATCATTCCTGTGTAGTGAAGTAGCTATAGCTATATAGTGATTGTTACTTTCACTACATTCTAAACTGACTAACAGCATTAACAACCACTCATGACTAAACTGAGAAGTTACATTGATGGCTAGATTGTGTCAAAGGGTTCATTCATTCAGATATTTGAATTGCATAATGCACATCATTAGAATGTTCTCTCTACAAAAGGAGCATTGATATCAATTCCATTTTTAATGGTGGTAAAACTGTTACTTAATACACATGGACAAGTTTCGTTATGTTTTTTGAACTGTTGAAAGCTTAGCTGCATGACAATGAGAAATACTCTATCATGACTTACGATCATCATCCACTATGGTCACAGTAGCTTGACCAGGATTACCAACAGTAACATCAGTGGGTAGCGTAGATGGATCAATAGTGATCATAAAGTCCTCATTGCCTTCCAATATATCATCATCATTTATTGGAATATCAAATGGAACACTTGTCATTCCAGCAGGTATCGTAACAATGTATGGTCCAGAACCATAATCAGTGCCTCCTCCTGTAACACATTGTAGTCATATTTACTATTCATCAAGGCATATTACTCACCAATAGCTGATCCATCATTGCTATTCACTGTTACATCAATATCAGTTGATGATGGGTTACTGAGGATTATTACAGGTCTTGCTGGTCCAGCGTCTTCACCAACACTGTATGTTGTGTCACTGAACATTACAGTAATAGCTAATGAATAGAGAAATCAACATAAATATGATAGACACATGGCCATGTGTTATTTAAATGTCTAAGTGCCAAAATATTAGCTAAATGTTATAGCTATAGTTAGTGCACATTTATGAAATTTTGACTTTTGGCTCATTATGCTAAAAAGCAGTATTGTATCATGGTGCATGGGCAGATCAAAGGCTAGTGACAGTGTTACAAATAATTTGTAAACTGATTTACAAATGGTTGTAATTATGAGTGAAAGCCAGGCAAAGCTCTCACAACAAAGCAAGGCCATTCTTACACAGCCATAGCTACAGCAGGTGTTTTGACTGCAAGACAGGATGATGCTAAGTAAAGTTGCACTTCCAGGCCTGAGGTGCAAAGCTATGCAATGCACATGGCCATGGAGAAGATGAGTTTCGTGTTGATGTCATGAAGCCAGAGTGTACAGTGATTAATTGAGTAGCATGTTTAAGATTGATAGTTGCCAGTAGCAACATGTAGGTTACTCTAGCTAGATAGAATGACACGGTGATTCATTGGCAAACCGTAATGGTAAAACACAAGGCTATTGATTCCACACTGTAAAAATTATGTATAAAATGCTTTAGTTTGCTTAGTACTAATCACAAGCTCGCTGTTGATCCACTCACACACTATACTACAAAGCAGTTGTTACACACCCATTTCTGATTTGTAAACACTCCACCCTTGGGTGTCATGTTTACAAATCAGATACAGACCTCATGGATGTATTATAACTATCACTTGTAGACAAGTTCTGTATTTTGAACTATCTATGTATGCTTGGGTATATGGCGATTAGAAAAACTCTACTATAGTCCAATGAGATGAAAACTTTGCAAATATCACAAGAAAAATTTCTTTTGTGAAAATATCATCTTGAACACTGTACTTAGCTGTGATTAAACAAATGTGAAACCCTATTTTGAAGGCTTTCGTGGAATTAAAAAGTTTCAGACTGTATGGTATCACAAGATTCACAACTTACAATCATCATCCACTATGGTCACTGTAGCTTGACCAGGATTACCAACAGTAACATCAGTGGGTAGTGTAGATGGATCAATAGTGATCGTAAAATTCTCATTGCCTTCTGATATATCATCATCATTTATTGGAATATCAAATGGAACACTTGTCATTCCAGCAGGTATCGTAACAATGTATGGTCCAGAACCATAATCAGTGCCTCCTCCTGTAACACATTGTAGTCATATTTACTATTCATCAAGGCATATTACTCACCAATAGCTGATCCATCATTGCTATTCACTGTTACATCAATATCAGTTGATGATGGATTACTGAGGATTATTACAGGTCTTGCTGGTCCAGCATCTTCATCAACACTGTATATTGACTGGTTGAACATCACAGTAATAGCTAATGAATAGAGAAATCAACATAAATATGATAGACACATGGCCATGTGTTATTAAAATGTCTAAGTGCCAAAATATTAGCTAAATGTTATAGCTATAGTTAGTGTACATTTATGAAATTTTGACTTTTGGCTCATTATGCTAAAAAGCAGTATTGTATCATGGTGCGTGGGCAGATCAAAGGCTAGCGACAGTGTTACAAATAATTTGTAAACTGATTTACAAATGGTTGTAATTATGAGTGAAAGCCAGGCAAAGCTCTCACAACAAAGCAAGGCCATTCTTACACAGCCATAGCTACAGCAGGTGTTTTGACTACAAGACAGGATGATGCTAAGTAAAGTTGCACTTCCAGGCCTGAGGTGCAAAGCTATGCAATGCACATGGCCATGGAGAAGATGAGTTTCGTGTTGATGTCATGAAGCCAGAGTGTACAGTGATTAATTGAGTAGCATGTTTAAGATTGATAGTTGCCAGTAGCAACATGTAGGTTACTCTAGCTAGATAGAATGACACGGTGATTCATTGGCAAACCTTAATGGTAAAACACAAGGCTATTGATTCCACACTGTAAAAATTATGTATAAAATGCTTAGTACTAAAAACTCTTTAATTTGCTTAGTACTAATCACAAGCTTGCTGTTGATCCACTCACGCACTATACTACAAAGCAGTTGTTACACACCCATTTCTGATTTGTAAACACTCCACCCTTGGGTGTCATGTTTACAAATCAGATACAGACCTCATGGATGTATTATAACTATCACTTGTAGACAAGTTCTGTATTTTGAACTATCTATGTATGCTTGGGTATATGGCGATTAGAAAAACTCTACTATAGTCCAATGAGATGAAAACTTTGCAAATATCACAAGAAAAATTTCTTTTGTGAAAATATCATCTTGAACACTATACTTAGCTGTGATTAAACAAATGTGAAACCCTATTTTGAAGGCTTTCGTGGAATTAAAAAGTTTCAGACTGTATGGTATCACAAGATTCACAACTTACAATCATCATCCACTATGGTCACTGTAGCTTGACCAGGATTACCAACAGTAACATCAGTGGGTAGCGTAGATGGATCAATAGTGATCATAAAGTTCTCATTGCCTTCTGATATCTCATCATCATTTATTGGAATATCAAATGGAACACTTGTCACTCCAGCAGGAAATGTGACAGTGTATGGTCCAGAAATATAGTCAACACCTCCTCCTGTAACATGTTAGTCATACCATTATAGTATTAATAGTTAATCAAAATACTACCATAACAGTACTCACCAGTAGCTGATCCATCAGTATTAGTCACATTAACTGTAAAAGTCATTGATGATGGGTTACTGAGAACTAGTACAGGTTGTGCTGGTCCAGCATCTTCAACAACACTGTATGTTGACTGGTTGAACATCACAGTAATAGCTAATGAATAAAGAATCAATAAATATGTAAGACATTTAAATATCTTAGACATTTAAATATCTAAAGTATGTTTAGTTCTAGCAGCCGAATACTATATCACCAAGCATCAGATCACATGATCTAAAATACTGTTGAGGGACCACAGCTTATTCATTAGTGTTAATCCAAACCATGTGCACAGCTTACTACAGGTCATGGATTGAAACATAATGGAATTAACAAATTTGCCTTTTGTTCACAGGGTGAAGTTGTTACTTGTTAAACTTTCCCTCCAGCCAACATGTTACAAGGCTAGTTTCTGAATAGCTAAGCATCCATATAAGGATAAAATGTTGTGGATTTTAGTGATTATCAAAAATTTATTCCTTGAACAACCTTTCTTCTCTAGTTTCTTAAATAGCTATAGAGCTATAGACTTGAATATGTATTCCACATAATGTTTTACAAGGTCCTTTATATGCAAAAGTTCACTGCTCTCTATACATTTGGCCTGAGCAGTTGTGTGAATTTTATCATCACAATTGTTAAACCAGGAGTGGGCCTGGTTTCTTGAAATTGTTTTTGTCCGCGAAGTCGATAATGACTCAATATGCGTGTTTGTGTGTGTGTGTGTGTATGTGTGTGTGTGTGTGTGTGTGTGTGTGTGTGTGTGTGTGTGTGTGTGTGTGTGTGTGTGTGTGTGTGTGTGTGTGTGTGTGTGTGTGTGTGTGTGTGTGTGTGTGTGTGTGTGTGTGTGTCCGCCCCCAAGCTATTTAAGACCATTCGTGTAAAATGAAGCCTGAATAACCAATCAGACAAGTCCTACTGCTTTTCAGTTTCTTTATATGACACTTGCTATTGATATTACTGATGGGCAGGGCATTAATAATGAAGTGTGTCATGAGTTACTGCCAAAGAAAAGCAAATAGCCATTCATTTCACAGTAAAGCCATTTAACCAGCTGTACATTACTAACAAGACGGAGCGCTTCAGTTTTAAAGTGGGTGTGCCGTGCGGGTTGCAGCGCTTATATAAAAGAAGACTGGCTTATAGTGTTACAGTAAGAATTTCAACTTTATACTACACTTTTAAAAAGTTTATCACTAAAGCACTGCAGTGTTTAAACAAAAGAATTAACTTTGTACGTTGCTATGTGTTTCTTAGTGATGAGTCTTTGCTCAAGTGACTTACCCGTGATGTCATTAATTACCATTACAGTTGAAACTTACACAACGCCTGGTTTTTAGATGGTAATACATCAACTTGTTTTATTATATCAGATTTAAAGAATCAGAAAAAATTCTTTATATTAATGCATGGGCAGACCAAAGTAACCATAAGGATTGATAACTCATATACCGTATAGGTGGTAATTTTTGAGGCATGAAAATTTCGCTAAAAGCTGAAAAATAGGATTTTCGCGTTTATTTGTTCGCGAGACACCTGAAGACTGGAGGATGCATGTTACACAGGCAGTAGTATAATTGATGATGCACGAAATGTTCGCGATTATATTTTCACGAAGGCTATTTTACTCGCGAAATTCGTGAAAATTTCATCCCTCGAAAATTACCGCCTATACGGTATAAGAGCTTTATAAAGGTGAGCTGAAAGTTATGATTCATCTATAAAAGATTTGACTTCAATAACATGTTCTTTATTTTTCTTGTTTGATAATTTGGAAAACTTCATAAAGCTATACTTGAATCCCTCTGATCTGCAAATTGCCCCAAAACCTGCACTGAAAAAATGCTAGTAGGTATTTAAAGGCCTAGCCCCATATGGCCTGGTGCCAAAACGCAAGTGCTATCTATTGCACATGAAACTAATCAAGACTCACAATAGTGAGTCACGAGGCCAAGAAGAAGTGCAGCAATATGACCACTGAGTGAGTTATTTACACGTAGCACCACCCTCAAACTCGCAAACGCTCTAGCTAAGCCGCCATTAAAGCTATCACTTAGTTATTACTGACCCACAACGTTCTTACTATATAGAATCAATAAACTGAGAATGGAGGAAATTGGCACCACCATTACTAAGTACCAGCCATTGCGAGTTTTATGGCGCCCTTTATGCAACTACGCACGATGAACCATCCTTTCCTGCCCAATTCACCCATTTACTGGAGAATTAGTACCTTCATTGTTTGAAGAATCAATAACCCAAAGTTCATCGCAATCAATTCAGCCATTCTTCTGATACAGCCTTATAAAGTCCTTCCTGTAACCACAAAAATTTTTATGACGCAGTTGTTTTTTTCTTCATTTTCATCGAACACTTTTTTCGTGGGCTTGCAGGAGCTTGCATGACTCTCTTTTTGTACATTCACTTGTTTGTTTAATAACTCACTCATTTCTTCATGGATTTCAACCAAATTTGTATCAGCACTTCTCTCATGTATGCTCCACCTGTCATACTATTTTCAGTCTGAAGTACACACATGAATGTATTTGAGAAGGGCTATTACACTGCAGGTTGATAGTTTCCATAACTTGGAGCCTTCATATGATTTGCATAAATTTTCAGATACACAGTGTATATTTATGTATCACTCTGTAGTGAAAATTAAAAAAAATTGTGGGCTTGAGTTTTCAAAATTAAGCTTCAATTTACATATTGCTAAGCAAGTACAAGTTATGCCCATCCAGTACTCAGTTCTCTGCTGCTTGCTTGTAATCTACGCCGTTCACTTATCGTCATATGAACGATAACACCAGCCATATAAGGACACGCTGTAATCTACACCGTTGAATTCTCGTAGCACACGTAAGTTATCCGATTTTTGTCGTAATTTTTTGTGCATGGTCGATGACACCACTCATCTCGCTAGTGTGGGGCTCGCTCAGGCTCGCCTCAATAATATATGTATATACTTCCAAAAAAGTAGTGATATGCTAAACAAAAACACCCTGGGTGTAAAAAAAGTGCAAGGCCAATCAGAAGCAGCATTGCAAATAGGTATGTGTGACCAAAAACTTGGATATCATGCAGTTGAGGCCAAGAAGTTACTTATCAAAATTCTTTTCAACTACTTGAATGGCATACAATAGTTTAAGCATATTTTCACAACTATGATTGGCTTTGTCACTTATTAATAATGATGGTATGAAAAAGTGGCCAAGTGACAAAGCCAATCATAGTTGTGAAAATATGCTATAAACTATTGTATGTCATTCAAGTAGTTAAAAAGATTTTTGATAAGTAACTTCTTGGCCTCAAAGTTTTTGGTGGCACATACCTATATGTAATGCTGCTTCTGATTGACCTCACACCTTTTTTACACCCAGGGTGTTTTTGTTTAGCATTACAAGCTTTCTACCTACACAAAAACTTATAGGATATGTTAGAGAACCTCACTTGTTATGAAGAAAGAAACAGTATGTGTCATTTTTGCCCCAAAACAGATTGGCTTAGCAGTCATTATTTATGTGATAGCCGATACTCATCAGATGCAAAATCATGTGAGGAACAATATTGAAACCATTTTAGCAGTGGTGGCTTAATTATGGCCGTTTTTGAGAGAAGATGCAGAGGAAAAGGAAGAAGAGTTATTCCTTATGTATGTTTGAGCCTTTGTGAGAATGGATGCTTTTACCGAAGTTGCTTGCCGATTCGATTGTTCTAACAGAATTTAATAATATAAAAGGTTGGCCTTTAGGATTGAAACTATGGGAGTTTGTTTGGTTACGTGTGTTTGAACCACCGTAGTGGCTTATGCAGGTTTAATTACCCTTAAACCCGTATAAGCGGCTATAGTGGTTAATACACAGGTTAATTAAATTAATTTTCAAAAATGTTAAAAGTCAATATTTCTATTATCTACATCAGTAGCATCCACTGTTAACCCATAAGCTATATCACTGCATGCATCTTGCACAAGATGAACTTAATGATATGTTTGTCAACCTTCCTTCATTAAGACATCTTACTAAATTTAGTAACAACCTATTAATAGTAATAACCTGCTAGTCTGGTTGTATTCTGTGCAACGCTTAACTGCTTGCTGGTTGTTGCACAAACTTGCGTACTTATTAATTATGTACTCATTATATTTCTAAGTACATCCGCTTCATCAAATATACAAGTTGATGTATTACCATCTAAAAACCAGGCGTTGTGTAATGTTAATCAATATTAGTTAATTATGTCATGGGTAAGTCATGTGAGTAAAGACTCATCACTAAGGAACACATAGCAATGCATACAAATTTAGTTCTTTTGTTTAAACAGGCTTTATACTCCAGTACTTTAATGATAGAACTTTTTAAAAGTAGTACAAAGTTGTTTTAATTAAGCCAAAATTCTTACCATAACACTATAGGCCAGTCTTGTTTTATAAGCTCCTCAAACCGCATGGCATGCCCACTATTAAAACTGAAGCACTCTGTCTTGTTAGTAATGTACAGCTGGTTAAATGCCTTTTACGTGAAATGAATGGCTAACACAGCATTACCTTGCTCTTCTTTACCAGTAACTCATGATGTGCTTCATTACTAAGGCCATGCGACTTGTTTGATTGGATATTCAGATCATGTGAATGAATTTTAATAGCCTGGGGGCAGACACACACACACACACACACACACACACACACACACACACACACACACACACACACACACACACACACACACACACACACACACACACACACACACACACACACACACACACACACACATACCGACTTCACGGATGAAAACAATTTCAAGAAACCAGGTGCGTGCTGGCCAAAGGCTACGGGCCTGGTTTAACAAGGTAAGATGGTGCAATTACTGCAAGCTCAAAGAATTTGAAGCAGTAATTGTTCCATTAGTCACTTACGATCATCATCCACTATAGTCACTGTAGCTCTCGGAGGACTACCACGGGAAACACGATCAGGTAATGTTCCTCCGATGATCACAATATCAAAATCCTCATTGCCTTCCAAGATAGGATCGTTGACTATTGAAATATCGAATGGGACCATGGTCTGTCCAGCTGGTATCATGACATTGTATACTCCAGGAGCATAATCATCATTACCTGTCAGATTGTTATTAATATTATCACCTGTGAGAAAGCTTATGCCTATTAATACAGGGAGTCAGAAATATTCAAAAATCCCAAACCCTCGGTACTAAAGACTTGATAATGCGCATTGAACCAAACTGCATTAAACTGGTTTCAGCATTCACTCATGTTAATAGAAGCAAATTTGATTACATATCGAATGTATTCATGTGCATTGAATAGTGTAAAAGTAGATGTGATAGTGGAATAGTTTACATGGTTGCTTGCTGATTATTATCTGTTGTTGTTTCCATTTCTTCTATCAGTCTATTGGATTACTTAAGTTGCATCTCAACAGTAATGAGCCCTAACAACAGATTGGACTTGTTATCTTTTCATAGCCCAGCAACTTCAAACTATTTATGTTAAATTCAAAGCAAATTGCAGCTAATACGCATTCAGTAAAACAAAAAATGCGAATTAATTTGCTTTCAATGCGCATTAAGCCCCAGGCATCACACACAGTCTTGGTGAGTGTTACTTACTTGTTGCAGTGTTATCAATATTTCTAACTTGTATAGTCATATCCATTGATGATGGGTTACTGAGAACTAGTACAGGTTGTGCTGGTCCAGCATCTTCACTAACATTGTATCTTCTTTCACTGAACATCACAGTGATAGCTAAAAGATTAAAGATTTATAACTACTTTAATTTATTAAAAATTAATAGTCAATTTTATTGACACAATGTAAATAAAACAAGTCTGGTCACCTGGTCGGACACTTGGAAATACTGAACTTTGCACAGCCTTATCATGTACAAAAAATAATATTCTATCACAACTTACGATCATCATCCACTATGGTCACTGTAGCTTGATCAGGACTACCAGCAGTAACGTCAGTGGGTAGTGAGGTTGAGTCAATAGTGAGTGTGAAGTTTTCGTTAATTTCTAATATATCATCATCATTTATTGGAACATCAAATGGAACACTTGTTGTTCCAGCAGGAAATGTGACAATGTATGGTCCAGAACCATAATCAGTGCCTCCTCCTGTAACATGTTAGTCATATTTAGTCTTCATCAAGAGACACTACTCACCAGTAGCTGTTCCATCAGTGTTAAACACTGTTACATTAAATTCCATTGATGATGGGTTACTGAGAACTAGTACAGGTTGTGCTGGTCCAGCATCTTCACTAACATTGTATGTTGTTTGCTCAAACATCACAGTGATAGCTAAAGATAAAAGTAAAAGGTTACTCAGCTCTACACATGTATGTATTGTTGATAAAGTGATATGTACAATCATTAGACGTCTAGTAAACTCTAGTAAACTTAAACATCAAAGAACAGTACTACATACCATATAAATAGTCTAGAGTTTATGTGGCAAAATTTTTCTGTGTGTTTCATGGATTTTTGAATAATCACCAAATTTTAATTTCCACGTTTTTGTCTTGCAGGACAATAGACCAATTCAGTGTAAGCCAAAACATTTGTGGAACGTAATGAATTGAAATTGACAACAACATCCAGTGGCTGTCTGGGGTTCATAAAATATACAGAAAGTTAGAAATTGAACTTTGGGGCATTATGATGCAAAGACTGTACTGAATTTCTTGATGAAGTACAAGGTATATACTCAACCTACTTATGTGCAAAAGGTGACGATGCATTATTACATCAATGCAAAATGGGTAGCATAAAACTTAATTTTTCATGAAAGGTTATTTGGTTTTTATGGAATATTTTTCGTTAAGTACAACCACAACATGTAATTTAGCATAAAGATGTCTGGGTCTCTTGGCTAAGGATAACTCATTATGTCTTACATTATAAAAATGCTCAACTGCATCACAACTTACGATCATTATCCACTATGGTCACTGTAGCTTGATCAGGACTACCAGTAGTAACACCAGTGGGTAGTGAGGATTGCTCAATAGTGAGTCTGAAGTTTTCATTGATTTCTAATATATCGTCATCATTTATTGGAATATCAAATGGAACACTTGTCACTCCAGCAGGAAATGTGACGGGATATGGTCCAGAAATATAATCAACACCTCCTCCTGTAACATGTTAGTCATATCATTATAGTATTAATAGTTAATCAAAATACTACAGTACTCACCGATAGTTGATCCACCAGTAGCTGATCCATCAGTGTTAGTCACTTGTACTGTAAATTCCATTGATGATGGGTTATTGAGAACTAGTACAGGTTGTGCTGGTCCAGCATCTTCATTAACACTGTATGTTGACTGATTGAACATCACAGTGATCACTAATGAATCATAAAATTTACTGTCATATGGATAAGTCTAGTGATTGGTTACTAACTACGTGTAAAACTTCAACCTGACATTTCAGTCTAGAAGGTTGCGTGTTGTATGCATGTTTAGCAATTACATGAAGAATTATTACATGTTAGCCATAGCCCTTCTGGAGCACATACACGAGTATTTCATGTGTCTCATTATTAGCACCATTATGAGTGCATAAGTCATGCCTTGACACATATCAGAACATGCAATTGGTATTAATATTATTTTGAGTTCCCCTTTCTCCACTTTAGATGTTGTCTACTACTGTACACTAAATACCAGAGTGACTGGATACTGAGTTGTCTTTGTGACTAGTTTAATAGCAGCACGAGTATTCTTCAAATATGCATGCTCACAAGACTAGCTAGTTAGGAGCTCATACTAGATAGAAATCTTAAGCATATAGCCAATGCATGCTCTATGTTTCATGTCTGTTATGACGGTGCAGTCCTAAGCTCCACGGTTGCTACATCTGGAGTGCTTATTGATTAGAAATTATAAAGGCCTTGCCATTTTGTCAGGTGTTTATATTAGGTCTGCAAAATTTTTAGTAGCTAAACTTTCAAAGTTGTTAGGTTTACCTCAAAAATTTCCCAATATATACTATAATAATTTTTCTAAGTCTAATAAAGATTATTTCAATACATTTGAGCCTTTCTTTATGTTAATTTTCGTCTCAGCTTTTTGGCTGGGATTTTGTCAAGAATGATACACCACATGATCTCAACAACTGTGAGATTGTATTGTCAAGAGTAGCTACAATTGTACATGTGAAATGAGTTAAATGACATTTATAACAACATGGTAGTATGAGTGCATAGTAGCTAATCTTGAAAAACCAGACTGTTTTTCTGCAGGGCATTTATTGAATAGATTTTTTTAAAATTGAATTTAAAAAGGGGAGTAGGGATCATAATAAAAAGTAAGGAAACAAGTAGTTAATCACTCACCACCCAGCATATTGCATGTGTTTACTCAAGTATACAATTGCAGCTGGGTAGGCGTTCATACATGCACAAATGAAACACATTCTCTAGCACTTCTACAAGATTTAATCCCTACTTTGGTTGCATGATGTTTTGCTTTGAATGCTGGCTACCAAAGTAGGGATTAAATCTTGTAGAAGTGCCAGAGAATGTGTTTCATTTGTGCATGTATGAACGCTTACCCAGCTGCAATTGTATACTTGAGTAAACACATACAATATGCTGGGTGGTAAGTGATCAACAACTTGTTTCCTTACTTTTTATTACGATCCCTACTCCCCTTTATTTTAAAAAAAATCTAGTTTGTTTACTTTTTATAGCTAGCTGTTACAGGCACTCAAGACTGGAATTATTTCTTAGCAATTGATATCTACATAGTTTACAATGGCTCGCTACAGTGTGTGCCATGCCCACCTTTACAACAGACTCGTTTCATCACGATACCAAGTGTCTATATGGTAAAATGACTTGTACTGTGAAGGAAGGACTATATTCTACTCATAGCCAGACCATTTTAAATTTAATATGCAGCTACTAGGTCATTAATAGGTGTCCGATTATAAGCGCTTAATGTTATAATTAACATACGGCGCTTACTATCAGAAGATTGATAAGCAGCTGCATGTAAATAAATTGGTCTGGCTATGGAAGGCTATAGGGAAAGACTGAATTCTTCTTCCATTACGTGTTACGGATTGTATCAGTAAGCACGCGCCTATCCAAGGTGTTTATTGGTACATTTTAACACCTTGCGTGGAATGTTGACACCTTCATAAAATTTTTTCATCCTTGAAGATCAATGGATGAAGAAGATAGAACAAAGGACAAGCTATGGCGCAGTGGACAAACCTTAATCAAAAATAACATTTTCGTAAATCTGACATAATACCTTTGTTGTGTGAAAAATCTGGAGCCATACACCTAGCGGAACCAGCTCTTATGGCAGGCAGGCAGGCTGGCTGGCAGACGAAATACAGGTAAATTTCAAAATTTTTAAAATTCACTGTGGATCAAAATATTAGACTTTTTGCTGCGTTTAACCAAGATACAGCCTAATTACAGCAGTACTAATGCATCCAGGTTAGTTTTTTCGGCTAAAGCCTGTTGTAAGGTTATTTTTAAAAGTGTGAAAATTCCGGAAGCCATAGTTTTTCATAGCAATCCCTATCTTGAAAAACCAGACTGTTTTTCTGCAGGGCATTTATTGAATAAAGACTGTGTTTCTTAAATTATTCCATAACCATAAAATTGGTATAATCTACAACTGCCAAGACTAACGGTAATATAATTTTTGCAGATTAACATTTACTATGCTGTGTACTGATATCACTGACTGCCACGCAAAGTGATAGCTAAGGACTTTACACATAGCAGTAGTCAGGTAGAGTTAAGTTTGTATGAAGAATTTCACTTGTAAAGTGAAGTGTTAGCCCACAGTAAATGACTGACTATTACTACTAATCTGCTTACTGCCAACATCCACTATGGTCACTGTAGCTTGATCAGGATCACCAACAGTAACACCAGTGGGTGGTAGTGAGGATGAATCAATAGTGAGCGTAAAGTTCTCGTTGCCTTCCAATACCATATCATTATTTATTGGAATATCAAATGGAACACTTGTCACTCCAGCAGGAAATGTGACAGTGTATGGTCCAGAAATATAATCAACGCCTCCTCCTGTAACATGTCAGTCATACCATTATAGTATTAATAGTTAATCAAAATACTACAGTACTCACCAGTAGCTGATCCATCAGTATTAGTCACAGTAACTGTAAAAGTCATTGATGATGGGTTACTGAGAACTAGTACAGGTCGTGCTGGTCCATCATCTTCATCAACACTGTATGTTGACTGGTTGAACATCACAGTGATAGCTAAAAGACAAAATATTATTTACTGTATCATATTAATAATTAATTTGTGTAACAGTTACACAATGATAAACTGTATTACAGCATGAACTAAAATCGTTTTTGTATTTTTTAAATAACGTGCACATCATAATTTATCATGGGAATGATTATTACAAGATTGTTTTCACTATCTTGAGAGTTAGAAAAAATTTACGTACATCTCTCAACATCATACTTGCTAAAGTATCATGTAGATATCACATATTGACCAAGAGTTTTATGCATTATGACATACTCTACTACAACTTACGATCATCATCCACTATGGTCACTGTAGCTTGATCAGGACTACCAACAGTAACACCAGTGGGTGGTAGGGAGTTTGGATCAATAGTGAGTCTGAAGTCTTCATTCCCTTCCAATATATCATCATCATTTATTGGAATATCGAATGGAACACTTGTCACTCCAGCAGGAAATGTGACAGTGTATGGTCCAGAAATATAATCAACACCTCCTCCTGTAACATGTTAGTCATACCATTATAGTATTAATAGTTAATCAAAATACTACAGTGCTCACCAATAGTTGATCCACCAGTAGCTGATACATCAGTGTTAGTCACTTGTACTGTAAATGCTGTTGATGACGGGTTACTGAGAACTAGTACAGGTTGTGCTGGTCCAGCATTTTCATTAACACTGTATGTTGACTGATTGAACATTACAGTAATACCTAAAAATAAAGAAATACAGATAAGTCTTAGTTAATTCCCACTGTACATTCAACAAAAATAATAACTTATTCACTATCTTTAGACCAGGTCCATAACTACAGTAACTGCTGATGGTACACTGTAAGTTTACACTTGTGTGCGAATGATAAGCCTGACATACTACTAATAGAGTAAGCCACCAATGTTCAGCTGCCATGCATATTCAGACGCTATTACTCATAACCTACGAAGAATATTTAAATGCTTTATATACCCTTAGATACCTTGAGACTGTGGAAACTTGCATACGAAAAATCAGACCTCTGTGAATCTTCGTCTGGGAACAGCAAGCATAAATCCACCTGTCCAAAAAACATCAATATTTGGCCAATCGCTTTTATTTATGGACAGCCCTTGACGTTTATTTATCGCAAGGCTAACAAAACTTTTGTTGCATTCACGTGAAAGGACAACTCTTCTACTTTCTATAAATACATAGTTTATTTAAAGTTAATCCTTCTGATTGTGAATTACAAATCAAAGAAACTGGAGTGTCAGTGGATCAATATTCGGATGCACGTGATTGCTTGAAAATTTGAAAAATTGACCAATTGAACTCACACTTGTAACTTTTACAATATAAAAACCATCCTACCTTGTAGTATAGCTCTTGTGCTCTCTACTGATACCTAGTTTTCAAACATTCCTTTACAATAATGAAAATTTGAACTTGTTTTAATGGCATAACTCACAAAAGTCGCCCATACATTAGGTATCAAAAGGACATCAAAGGAGGGTAGGCTTATGAACTGCGGAAATGAGCAATAGTGTATATTATTTGGTGCGTCACCTTTAAACTATTAGTGCAATATATATTAGTAGGGAGCAGAAGACTTGTATTACAAGATAGGATGGTTTTTGTATTGTAAAAGTTACAAGTGTGATTTCAATTGGTCGATTTTTCAAATTTTCAAACAATCACGTGCGTCTGAATATTGATCCGCTGACACTCCGGTTTCTTTGGTTTGTAATTGACAATCAGAAGGATTAACTTTAAATAAACTATGTATTTATAGAAAGTAGAAGAGTTGTCCTTTCATGTGAATGCAACAAAAGTTTTGTTAGCCTTGTGATAAATAAATGTCAAGGGCTGTCCATAAATAGAAGCGGTTGGCCAAATATTGATGTTTTTCGGACAAGTGGATTTTGGCTTGCTGTTCCCAGACGAAGATTCACAGAGGTCTAATTTTTTACGTGCAAGCTTCCACAGTCTCAAGGTATCTAAGGGTATATAAAGCATTCAAATATTCTTCGTAGGTTATGAGTAATAGCGTCTGAATATGCATGGAGGCTGAACATTGGTGGCTTACTCTACGTACTAGAGCATTTTCAAAGAGACTTGATTTGAGTTTTACCAATATTGAATTTCTAGTGTTTTTGAGTATTGCATCAATCCTTCAGTAAGCACCATGCTTAGATTTGAAACATTAAAATCATTGCATTTTAATTAAAGTTAAAGGCTTCACACTATTTGAAATTCAAACAGCTGCTAGGTGATATTATGTATGTGTGATGTATATAACGTAGGTTGAATTAATCCCTAGAATTATGTTAGTACATACGTAGCTGGAGTAGTCTCATCAAACTAACGCAAGTGGTTAATTGATTAGAGGTTACTGGTACCTGCTGTAATTCAGTGTGAAAAGCTAAACTGCTTGTCTATATATAGAATAACGAGATGGAGAACGCACCTAAGATTTAGAGACACCAATATATTAATATTTTAGCTGCCCTTAAACTAAGAACTGGATGCTCAAAGCATTCGTGTCATGATTACCTACAGAGAAGTACTCAAACACTTGGAGATGGATTGCAATTAATGCAAGCATTCACTTGAACATTAAGTACTTGATGTTTATAAGAAGGGTACATGCAGTAAGGTTATAAAATACTCGTAAGTATGAATGCATGGACACTCGCAAGTGTCATATACCTTTAGTCTGTACCATACTGTAGTCCTATTTATCGGCAAAGAAAGTAAGTTAACAAGGAACCTCCTACTGCTTAAAAATTCCTACAGCCAATGAACAAAATAGGGAAGTTTTACAATATCACCCGTCAGAAGAAGATCCTTGTTTTCTTACTTTTAGCAAATCTTTTGGATGGTAGGCCTGGTTTCTTAAGATTGCTTTTATCCACAGTGTGACATGTGTATGTATTGTGTACATGTGTCTGGCCCCTAAAGGATCAAGTATAATCTAGCTAGCTATGTTGTAGAATTGTTGTACTAATTTATTTTGAGTAAGTTCTTTAAGGCTGGTTTTTGAGTGCATAAATTCAGTTGTCATGAGTGGGCAAGTAGCCAAAATACTTCAGAGTTTGTGAACACCTTAAAAACTACAATGGCATCTAAATTGGAAGGTGTTTATGAATTGATCCATATTTGGGCATGCAAAAATAGGCAATGATAGCTAGGACACCTCACATGAACCTGCACTATAGCCAGAGAATCATGACTTGTATGGTTTAAACATCCCAGTAGGCAGCTAGAGAAGCTACAACTATCCATCTGCAAGTATTTGACACATGTACTAGAATGCCCTTAGCATGTATTTTCCCACCATTGGGTGGATTTAGCCAATCAGAGAGGACCCTCTCATCCATGTTGTAAGAATGAAAATTTTTTCCAAATGGCCACTCTATCAGGTACTGTACTTGATAATGGTACCACGGAATGATGTTTTTACAACAAATAATTAAGTATATCAGTATTTCAGTAAACAAGGTCATATAAACTTAACAAATCCATAATTGTCAAAATGTTTATCACTGAACTGCTCTGAAGTGACTTGTTACAAATTTAATCTCTGAAGTTGTCATGAATTTTCATTATCAATTATGTAAGGAACCAAAAAGGAATTTCTTTCTATCAATTTAGTTTGTACAATGTGTTTCATTGCTGGATAGCGTAATAACAGACAATGTAGCTACAGTGTAGCCATTTTAAAAAGTTGAGATCTCTGTAAAAGTATAGGGCACTAGCTACATGTACAAGATCTACTTCATAAAAACTAATAAGAGTCAACCAACTATGAGCAAGGCATTATATTTTCTACATGACAAGTACATAATGTGTATTTATATGCAAGTAAATTTCAACTTGGATCAAAAGTATTAAAACTTACGATCGTTATCTATTATAGTTACTTCAGCTGATCCAGGAGTACCAACAGTACCACCAGTGGGTAGAGAGATTGGATCAATAGTGAGCATAAAGTTCTCATTGCCTTCATATATACCATCATCATTTATTGTAATATCAAATGAAACTCTAGTTGTTCCAGCAGGAAATGTGACAGTGTATGGTCCAGAAATATAATCAACACCTCCTCCTGTAACATGTTAGTCATATTATCATAAAACTTAAGTATATATAGCAACAGTACTTAAAAATGGGGATTGATATGAAAAATGTGGTGATAAAAAGTAAACAAACTAGGGGTAGTACGACGATATAGAAAAAATGAAGCCATTCAATGTTTTACGTAATTTACTAGCCTAGTTTATTACATAAACGGAAATATGCATATGTACGTAACTTACGCAAACGTGTGCGCGAAAATGGCTAACAACAATACAGACTCCACTTCAGCCCCTAGTCGCAGTGGTAGGGTTGGACGGCCTCAGAAATATCAACAAGCTGGCTATCGTCGCTGTCTTGCAGCAGCAATGGGTCGCCATTTTATTACAAAACGGAAATGATGTATTCTAACACGCGCCGAATGGTAGTTAATAAACCATGTAACTTACAATACTTGAACGGTTTCTGTTTGTAAGCAATACCATCGTACTACCCCTTTAACATTAAAAATTTAAAAGTTTAAGTAGGGAAAGCCCCAAATAAAACCCTTCAATTTGATTTATACCACAACACAAACTGACTAAAAACCTATACCAGTAATATATAGGAAACAGCCCCATGATATGTGTTAGAGGAATATACTAGACTAACAAAAAGTAAGGAAACAAATCTCATGCTAGTATTTTGACATGATATTTCTTGTCTCTCATTTTGTAGCATAGAGAGCTGAATTCCTCTAAATCTTGAATGTCTACAAACACTACAGTACTCACCCATAGCTGATCCATCAGTGTTAAATACTATTACATTAAATTCCATCGATGATGGGTTACTGAGAACTAGTACAGGTCTTGCTGGTCCAGCATTTTCAGTAACATTGTATGTTGGTTGTTCAAACATCACAGTGAAAGCTGTGGAAGAAATTTATATCGCATTAAGAATATCAATATAATATGTATGCAGTGAATGTGAGACATATGGTAGACAGAAATTTTCAAGTACAGTAACAGAGATTTATAAAATACAATGTCCAAAAATTACACACTTTTCAAATACGGTAGGGGCCAAAAAATAAACAGCATAGTCGTAATTACGAGTGTGCTACGTTTATTACAAATCACAATACTAATCTTGGCTCTAGCTACTCATTATTCCAATAGCAGTAATATTGCAAGTAAAATACGAAGTTTAAAGTAGTGATGGGAGG
Source organism: Spongia lamella (assembly GCA_963930835.1). Classification (NCBI taxonomy): domain Eukaryota; kingdom Metazoa; phylum Porifera; class Demospongiae; order Dictyoceratida; family Spongiidae; genus Spongia; species Spongia lamella. The sequence continues at coordinate 10,208,620 of OZ005751.1, read as the reverse complement.
TATTTCAATTACTGTATAGTATACATGTTTACTTAGTGATTGTTTGATAGGTTTCAGCCACTCAGTGTTGCATTAATAATTGTACAAGTCATCATTCAAAAGCTGATGCTTTATTTCATAAGGTACCTTGTAGCTACGTAGTTATTTAACTTACATGTATGTTCTATGACACAAATTGTATGATCACGTGCTTTATCATGAATATTGGCAAAAAAAGTTTTTTATTAGTTGTTCAATATGGGTATGGTACGAGTTCATACCTAACATGATTTTTGAAACTGCAAAATGTGATTGGGTCTATGAAAATCCCAGCATGCCAGTGCACTAATTTTGTTTAATTTATCCTCTATTTTCCTCTTAGTCAAGGGGACAAGTTTTCCAAGTTTTCTGGTTTCACAGAAAAACTGCCATTATTACCAAACAAAATAAGCTATCAAAAATCGGCAAGCACAGGATTATAACATATTTATTATAGGTTATCGTATCAAAATTATAAAATTTTAAGGCAAAAGGGTAACTCAGCTATTCAAAATTCCTTTATGTGAACTGTTCTGAGTAATCTTCTGAGTAGGGCTGAGCGATAGTATCGATAGTACGATATATTGTGATAGTTTTCAATGACTATCGCGATAGCTATTAAGTGTGGTAACAATGCCATAACTTACATAAACAGTTAGATTAACACTTAGTTAAGCTTTTCAGATGTTGCTTCTTCAGACAAGTTCACTTACTTGTATGAGGTGTTAATTTGTACTTGTCTACTTGCAAGGCTTTTTGATGAAATAATGACATATACTGTCATATTTGTAGCACTGTTGTGCTACATACCCTTTCATCAATTTTTACAATTGCTCAGCACTACTTCTGAGCCACCTTAATTAAATTTTGCATTTTTTAAAAATATTGAAAGCATAACTATAGCGTGAAGTGTCATTGAGCAGAAAATACAGAATACTAGTGTAGCAATGTGCTCAGTATTTTAAAAGAAATGAAAAAGTATATCTCTTTTCCCATAAAATTAAGCACTCCAGTTTGTTTGAGAGGGTAAAGAAAGGAGAATTTTGTTTATTTTTTGAAAGTGTACAAGGATTTTAGTTTTCATAGTGAATAATGGAGAAGCTTTTAAAGCTTACAGAATGCAAATTATATAACTCTTTTAGAATTGAAGATATTAATGAATATCTAATTGTGCTGACATGGTTGATTTTTGCCTATTTTTGCAAACTTTAAGACAGACTATTAGCACAAAATTGTATAGTGATAATCAGCTGTATATATACCAACAGTATGTTCCCAGTATTCATGGATGGATCTAGGACCTACTGAGAGGGGAGGCAACAGGGTGTCTGGGGGCACAACCCTTATAGAGTAATTTATGTTACAAAGCATAAAACAATAAAAAATTAGTTAAAGTTTCTGTGAAGGATATTTCTGTACCTTTATAGTAGGGGCCCCCTTGCCCCTCCTCAAATCCGCCTATGCCAGTATTTGTATGTACAGTATACATATCAGTAATCATGTATGAAATGAAGGTGCAGATAGTAATATTCAAGTACTCAAATAGCTCATATCGTATCAAGTTAGTAATTTGGCAATACTTTCCATCTCTAGTTTGAAGTGGTAGTGAAATTGCTTAGTATGCATTTATTTATACATGCTATACGTGTGCATTCAGTGATGTCATATTACATCATTTATTACACAATGGTGTTAATGGTTTTATCATTTACACTACAATTAACACATGCTATTAAATCATATTGATGTACAACTTACTATCATCGTCAATAATGTCAATAGTTCGTTCAGGAGTAAATGGATCACAGCCATCTATTACACCAGCTCTAACAGCTGCTTCAGGAACACTGAGCTCTAATTGAAAGCTTTCATCAAGCTCAAAATCATCATCATTAATAATGGGAATATTCACAGATTGTCTTGTTGATCCAGCAGGAAAGGTTACTGGAAAATTTTGAGATGGTCCAAAATCTTCACCAGCTATAAATGAGTAACTTAATAGAATTGTTAATGTACAGACTAAGTTTCACAAACCTCTAGCAGTCATGTTTGTTGCTATTACTAAAACAGTGACTTCTTCATCCACTGCTTCGCTGAGCACTAAAACTACTACCAATGGGCCTGCACTCTCTGATGTTGTTATGGTAACTCCTGATCCACCAGTTGACTCAAATGAGACCACAGCTACAGACAATGACATGACTCATGGTCAACATGGCTAGTAATTTGGTAACCATGGTACTAACTGTACATCACAAAAGTGAGAAAGTGTTATTAGTGGTAATTTATAAGTACAAATATACATACACTGTAACTATGACAATAGGTAATGAATAATAGTGAAGAGCCAACAGCTGCTATAACAGCTGCTGGTACATCTGTGTTGTGGTCAAAGTTGAGTACAATGATCCAATACCTATTGTTCCGTTTTCAAAAGAAATACCATCTGCCATCATCTGTAAACATTAAATGACCACAACCTTGTGTCTATGAGAACAAAAGGTTCTAACAAATATGAAATCATGTAACAGATACACTGACAGTTACACACAAAAGCAGATGCTCACAACTTACAAAGAGCAACAGGAGCAAGACCTGTTCCTCCAATATAACCCCATGACTGTTGGTTACTAAATCCATACAATGTTACTGATAGAGCTGCATTTGGGTCTTGATGTCTTATCACTTGAGCTCCTTCATCAAGTAGTAACTGTGCCCCATAGCCCCATATGCTGTTATCTGCTCTCCTGATTGGCCTAAACTCTGAAGCATTAATTGGATTGTTATTAACTGTTATTAAACTAGCATTAAAATACTCAGCTGGTACTGCAATGTTAGTATAGTTAACATATCCAGTTCGTCCTGTAACAGTGCCTTCAATTGTTTCATTAAAAGGAGCTGTAGTTACAGCATAACTGTCACGATATTGTTCACAAGATGGTACTGACAACATAAATGGATCAGATATTATAACATTATCAGTTGTAAAGCTTCTGCTAAATTGAAATACTGCAATTGGATTATTAGACTGTATCAAAGTAAAGTTATCAATAGCCCCTGTGGTATTCAGTGAAACACCCCCCAACTCTCTAAATCCATTACGATTAAGTGTGAAACTATCACTGGTAACCATGTCACTATTGATGTCCGTATACGTAATATTAACTGTAGTAGAGTCTTGTGAAGCAAACACTTTTAGTACATCACCAATCCTTGTTCTCAGTGGAACTGTAACTGCTTCAGTTCCCCATGTATCTATTGGTTGAAGCTGTTCAATCACTATGTCACAAGGTTCACTACGTAATGGAATATTAGCACACTCATGTCCAGAGAAAACAGATATTGGCTTGTTTGCTATTATACGAGTACCAGATATATCTCCACCACGAAGCTGAAGATAAAATGTCTGAAATCTCTGAATAGTTACAGTACGAAACTCAACAGGAGATCTAGGAATAAACTGGTTACTAGTCAGTGCTGGAGCAAAGGGATGAGTGATGATAGCAGATGGTTCAAGGATTATCTCAGTATCATTCTCAGTTCCAATAATTAGAGCTACACTGTCTTTAGCTTGTGCAACAGTACCCGAATCTCCCAATATTGATGCTGCAATGTACTCATATGATCTTCCTGTTGGTAGTGAAATAACTGGTAATCCTAGATAAGCATCATTGGATGCTACTTCCTCATGGTGACCAAATACAACAACCCTTCTGTCATCTTCTGCTTTAATACGAAGTCCTTTAAACCGTGTATCCTCATCGGTATCTTCAGATGAGTCAAACACAATAAATCCAAGAGGTATGTCAACATATGTTATTTCTCCAAGAGTTGCTACTCCACTAGCAAGACGTCCAAAGATAGTGAAGACGTCAAAGTTGACTGGTGTAGACTCTTTAGTTGTGATCCAAAGAACTGGACGTATCACCTCAGACTCATCAGTTAAACCAAATCGATTTCTGAAAAATCCAACAAAAAACTCATTTCCTTCATTAGTTTGGTCTAGAGCAGGAAATTACAAATACTTAATATTAATAATTCATATACATTTGTATGCATGTAGCTAGATATTATAGATACACATATACATATATGTTATTGCTAGCTACAGCTATGATTAAGGTAAAAGATAAAGAATAACTAGTTATTGTTTTAGTTATCTATATGACTGTACAATTATGATAAAGATAGTCATCAATCCTGAATGTAGTTAATGATATCACACTTAAAACTCTAAACTAGCTATGCTAAATTTAAATCAATTTAACTGCTTTTAATTTTCCATTTCTGTAATTAAAAGCTGTATACACACAGACACACACAGACAGACACACACACACACACACACACACACACACACTAATAATGGGTTAATTAACAGTACTATTCTGGCTGCAGCTATGCACGTATAGTCCACAAAGTCAACGTTGCATGGCTAGCTACGCTATAGCTAGATATACTGATACGTACGTGAACGCTGAATCCGAACCATGAGTAGCTAGTACGTATGTTTACAAATCAGTCAACCATATAATCATAGCTTTACGCTACCGACTAGCTAGCTCGTAATCATATACATAGCTATGTAGCTAATATGTAATTGCTGGGGATGGCTAGCAGAGGCTGCACGGTGCTAAGGTGAAAACTGTTAATACATAAAAATTTACCACATCCAGGTATAAAAGCTCTTTCTGCAACACAAGCAGTGAAGTAGGATACAAGAAGTAAACACACGACGCTCCGCACCATACTGCTGCACATATAGCTTAACGAATGGTGCATGCATTCAGCACCCACTGGCTTTTATTGTCCTTTGTTTGCGGTTTATTACATCATAATGATCCAGTGATCCATTACATCATAAATTAACACATATTACGTATATATCGCAGGGGATGCAGGCAATATTCCATATGTGTGTATATATAACATGCAATAAGGCAAGGACTATCTTTACTATACTGCACGTGTGTGTGTGTGTGTGTGTGTGTGTGTGTGTGTGTGTGTGTGTGTGTGTGTGTGTGTGTGTGTGTGTGTGTGTGTGTGTGTGTGTGTGTGTGTGTGTGTGTGTGTGTGTGTGTGTGTGTGTGTGTGTGTGTGTGTGTGTGTATGCGTGTGCATAATAATAGCTACAATGATGGCACAATAACTGGACAATTTGTAACATAAATTCTCTAATATAAAGCACATTATTGGCATAGTGGCTTCTATTCAAATAGTAAAAATTATGCTGTATCTAAAGGAAAATTGTTTTAATATATAGTCTGCTTTTTTGCCCAGTTGTCCTCAACTGATGACTGTGACCCCATCCATCACTAGAGAAGTTAAAAGTGGTCGAAATATTTTAGAATACCTAGTAGCTATTGCCACAGAATGTTTTAAGCTTTTGTTGTTTTTTGTATCAAGACCATTGTCATTAACAACAATAAAACATGAAGATCTGAAATACTCTAATATAATGCACGGTGCATTGTATTGCTAGTAGTTAGCTATACTCTATTTCTTTCCTCTTCCTTTTCAATTAACACTCAGATTTCTATTTCTTGCAGTATTATTGTGAGTTCATTTGCCATCCATGTTTCTTTAGTCATCTTCTTATTAAGTCTACCTATAACGGGTGGTATAAAGTAATTAACACTTAATTAATGATTTCATTAACACTAATCATTAAGATTAAATCACATTTAACACCTTCATTCAACATGCAATGGTATATGACTTAGCTATATCAGTGTTTCTATGGATGATTACATCAGGTGATTAATTGATTGTAAAGCTACACGGTCAACACAATAAAAAGTTTCACCTTTTCTTCTGTTGATCCAGCTAAATGCAAATTCATCAAATGTAAACCTAGTAGCTATTAGTTTGTCATATAGCTATGTAGCTAGCTACCTAGTGGCTATTAGTTAGCATACACACTTTATATATGGAACAGATGACAGTGCATGTGATTATAGTCCATCATCTATAGGTGACAGGCCTTGCTTTAAAGAAAATAGCCAAGCACATTATATACCTGCCATCATAAAATTGCAATAGCTACATATAACTATAGCTAGTTACAGAAGTTGTATTGAGGTATCAGTGGTATGCCTCAGGGCTTGATTACTTGGTAGCTACCTCAGGGCTTGCTATACTATTATGTCAATAGCTATCATATGCATCCAACAATGTTGTTAAAGATCTAACTAGCTAGCTACTCATACTCATTGATAAAAAGTTAAAATTTCATGATCATTTAATTTCAGCCAGAAAGTTAACCAAATCTTAGCAGTCATGCACAATATATGGATTGTGACATTTATCTATATATGTGTGCAGACATGGGGCAAGCGTTTAGCTACTTAAGTGCTTGAAGCACAACTTAAGCACAAGCACAAATGCTAGCTTTCACAAACAATGTGCTTGATAAATTCAAGCACCTGAGGAGCACATGCAAGCAAATGCATTTTCATACCAAGCGTTTCATTATGGAGATGAATATATATAAACAGGCGGAATAATGAATATGTGTTATACGTATGTCCAAGTTAATCAAGACAACTTACTTATTATTACACTGGATAAACATTATAGTTTTTGGAAAGTAGCATCAGCTAGTCGACACCTTTCAGACTTGAACACTTTTCCTGCTATGCTAAAGAGGCACATGGTGCAAATTTACATGTTAACATGTGATGGTATAATTATGGGAATTGAAGCATTTGTGCTTAAAAAGTGCTAAATGCTTTCAATTGAAAAGTACTTAAGCACAAGCCAAACACAATTAAGGTGCTTATGATGTGATTTAATGCTTAAAGCACCTTCAAGTACTTCAAAAGAAGTGCTTAAAGTGCTTTCAAGCACAAGCACTCAAGTGCATGCTTTCCCCCAGCCATAACTGATGTTTTGCATGGAGTATGGTTACTATGGTAATAGCTAGCTGTTATCTGGGGTCCTCACATGCACTATAGCTATTACACTGTCAATATAAGAAGTAAAATCTAAGGCATATAGAATATGGCTATACTCCATATCAACTGATATATATATAACTATAGAGATGTACAACTAATAGCTTGCTACTATAGAGGCCACAATTGTATATAACTAGTTATTTTAGTATACTGGTTGGGTTTTACAGACTCCTACTAGCCTTCTTATCTGGCTAAACAAAAACAGCTTAGCTATGAAAAAGTGCGAGGCCATGGTCAATCAAAAGCAGCATTGTAAATGGATACTTGCAACCAGAAACTTTGATATCAACTAAGGCCAAGAAGTTTCGCTAAATTAGAAATCCATGATACATAGCTATCAATACGCGGCAGTATATTGATACACTGATTGATATGATACTGTGCTAATATACTATAGCTCTGAGCAGTAGCTATAGCTATACATGTGGCCATCCTGTATATACACTAGCCTGGGGGATAGCTAAGTTATCCACCCGGCCTTGTGGTTTCCCATGCACGCACCAGGATATAATTACAATTAAATGCTGATTGATTGATTTATAGTTTAGACTCCGGCAGTCGGCTACAGTCGTTCTTCCTTGCCAGAGTGAAAAACAACATACATGATACGTATATATATATATATACAACAGCATAACTACACAACAGTAGTAATAAATACAACTGACACAAACACAAAACAATAATAATACAAAAACAAACGAACAATAACTATAAACAATTAAATGTTTATAATCACAATAAAGACAAAAGATAAGCCTTTATATCATTCTTAAAATCATAAAGCTGTACGCGGTCCTTAACATCCGATGCTAATGAGTTCCACCATTGAGTAGCCTTATGGCAAAACAATGTTTGGGTAAATGATAAGCGACACCTTTGAGGGTGTGCAAAAAATTTTTTAGTTCTGGTATGGTAAGCAGTAAGACGGCCAAATTATATTCTGATTAGCCGGTAATTGATTATGGCATAAAAATGGCCTACTTCATAACCCTTGCTAATAAATCAACACTTCAAATAAGTCACTATAAACTATCATTCTGTTAGTAGCTAAGATCATAATGTACACTAATATCTGTTTTTCCCACTTAGGCAACATGTAGCTAGCTAGCCTATAGCTACAGGATGACTAATAACTAGCTACATAACTGCATAACTATATAGCTAATTGTATAGCCGCTAGCTAGTTAACCTACTTCATACCTATAAATGCCAACAATGGCCAGAGCGAGGGCCAGGAGCATTGTGGATGACATGCATTTGTAATTGACAACTGTGCACATCCAGTTTGTGATACTTGAGATACTGTGAACAAAGCTACACATGCCATTCATATTAACGCACACTTCATCATAATTATGGATATAGCTATGTGGTTAAAAGTACAAGTTACAGTGTGCAGTACTTTGTTCTTGTTGTTCTCGTTTGCTACACTATTTGTATTCAGTTATACATAGCTACACACATACACACACACTACACACTACACATCACACACACACACACACACTACACACACACACACACACACACACACACACACACACACACACACACACACACACACACACACACACACACACACACACACACACACACACTGCACACACACACTACACACACACACACACACACACACACACACACACACACACACACACACACACACACACACACACACACACACACACACACACTACACACAATACACACACACACACACACACACACACACACTACACACTACACATCACACACACACACACACACTACACACACACACACACACACACACACACACACACACACACACACACACACACACACACTACACACACACACACACACACTACACAACACACTACACAACACACTACACACACACACACACACACACACACACACACACACACACACAGCTACACACTACACACATGTCAGGGCTGAATCCAGAAAATGCAGCTAGGGAGGGCAAATTGAAGTTTTTCGAGATGGGGGGCTTATCTTGTAAGCACTAATACTATTATGGTCTATAATCTTTTAACATAGTATTTCAATTTTGTATTCCATTATCTCAGTAGGGGAGCAAGAAGTAACCTAGGAGGAGCAAATGCCCCACGCCCACCTAAATGCAGCCCTGCATGTTAATGATGGGTGAGCTGCACGTGAATTGCATGAACCATTCTGTGAACCATGCAGTGCTGTTATCCTCCCTGAACTTAACTATACACTGATTCCATGTACGTAGCTAGCTAGCTACAGTAGTTTATGTATGTAATTTCCAAGAATTATTATTATAATCTAGCTATTATGAATCCTGTATTATATTATGTATACATGTAGCTATTCATGAATTCTATACTTGATAATTAAGTTCAACCAATCATTATATTCTTTACTCTTTGATAAGGTTCAAACAACTGACCAGAATGTCTATGTATAAACACAGCTGGTGGCAATTTATTAAGTCTAGTGACCAAGACAGTAAAGACAGTATGACTTTGAGTAATCAGTTTCTACAAGATGTCAGCCCTGCTGGGTCCGTGTATTTTCCCGCCACTCTAAATCCTAGTATATAAACAATAAAGTATATAGGCGCTTCGTGACCGGTCTGCTGGTTGCTACGTATACATATTTCAGTGTAGCTAAGTAGCTATGCTACTAATATAATCGCTTTCAAGTATAGCTGTATGTATTGATGTAATATTTCACTATATAGCTACTACATGTATTTACTGTGAAATTCCTTCACTGTGAAATGTGATTAACTCATGTCCAATGCAGTGAAACTACTCTAAGATGGACACCTTTTTTGTCCTTTCTAAAGAGGTGTAAAATACATACTTCTCAGGACCTAGACAAGCCCCTGTTATATACGGGTGTATGCAATTCAGGAGTATTCACCAAGGTTTCCCAAATATTGGTTGGGGGCAGGTCCCCCTATTCCACCGCCTATGTAATGCTGAGGATGGTAGCAGCTGGAGTCCCTTATATGGTGTTCTGTACAGCCGCCCCCACACTGGTCGGCAATTTGACATATACTACACGTATTTACTTTTCATATACTTATTATAATATAGCTACATTATCATTTGTTTCGGCCCCTTGACCACTTAACTTAACCTTCTGCTTGATTTTAATTCAAATTATGAACCAAATGTGATTGTGATGTATTTACAAAAATACAGGAACGTTTGTAATAACAATAATTGTTCTATTAGAGCAATACACTCTAATATAACAGTCAATAGACTCTTGGGCTTATAAACACTTGCAGCTTTGACATCTATTTGCATGCAAATATATACCTTTTAATCAGCTAGTATTGTAGCAACAATGCTAGTTATTATGGGCATTGGTAATTATTATTAACTAAAATGGCCGACATTGATGATTATGAGAAATGCATTAAACTCGTTCCTCCTTTGAAAATCCTGGGGAGTCTACATACATAACACTCTTGGAAATCATATACATGGAATGTCACTACATGTAACCTTAGCTCCAGGCCACAAATACAAATGAATAGATTAATGTAACAAACAACAAAGTCACATGCTAGCTACTGTAATTTATAGCCACAGGGAAGCTATCCATATGACGAAGTGTGAATAGCACGTGTATTTTGCTCACCTCTCATCTCAGTATCTTAATAGTCAGCATTGTTCACAGCAATCTCTATATATAAGGTTACATTTGTCTTTAAAGTGCACTGCTTAATCACAAACCAGATGTGTAATCTATTGCGTCAGTCTTTATTTAGGGAAAGTTAAACTGGTTGAATCTCTGCCCATGATGAGCTATACAAGTGTATCCAATCAGAAGCAAAGAAAAATTTGGAGGTATATTGAGTGCTCTGTTAGGGCAAAAGACTGTTTTATTCACTTTCTATGGCATCACAATTCATTATTTTTGGGCAGCCCCCTCTACAGCCTTTTTGATAAGATTTTCAGTTCGCACCAAATTGGCTCAGTTCAAGCTATAGCTAGATAGGACAATACTGTGACACGTACTCTAAAGATCTACAAGAGCAAATTATTTACTCTTGATAAAACTTATTGTGTATTAATCTTCTTCACTGATCATTAGTTAATGAACCAGAAGAGAAGAGTGAGCTTTGCCGGCTGATAAGGATTTCGATTCCTCTATTGGGAGTGGTGGTGAAAGTGGGTGGGGGCTGCCCCTCTACTGTGAAAGTAGACGGGTAGGTTTTTGATAAGGTCCTATAACGCACTAAACAGTGCAGGAAGGTGCTCTATGGCCCAGTGTTATGTTAAAACTAGGGCCACATTGGCACAAAGTACTGCAGCTATAAAGTATGTGTACAAAGGAAAATTACAACTGGTACACAATGATTCGTTATAACTAGTATATATAGTAACTAGTTGTGTGGCGCAGTTAAAAAATAAATTGGTTCAGCTAGAGATGGGACAATACAGGGTACAGGAGTATCGATACATCATGCCAAAAGTATCACGATACCACGATACATCACTGCTTTTTAAAGCATTAGGATACACTTGAGCTTTCTCTATGGTAATACCTGAAAGCAATGGTATAATCTTTTTAAGGATAAATCCAAAATATGTCTCAACAAAAGATGTCATTTTAAAATCTTTTATGCATTACACACAGCATTTATTGATCGATACACAGTGATTCCTTGATATATCGATACACAATTTGCAGTATCGATATGCATATTGAACCATTATGTATTGCAATGATGCATCACAGTATTGTCCCATCTAGCTGTAGCTTGAACTGAGCCAATTTGGTGCAAACTGAAAATCTTACCAAAAGGCTGGAGAGGAGGCTGCCCAAAAATAATGAATTGTGATGCCATAGAAAGTGAATAAAACAGTCTTTTGCCCTAACAGAGCATTCAATAAAATGGAGCCTCCAAAATTTTCTTTGCTTCTGATTGGATACACCTGAAGAAACATGAAAATGATAGTTGTCACACTTAGTTCATGTCCAAGTTTGCCATCAGAATCCACTGTCCTAAAGTGTACATCCATTCGACCTATATATCTTTAATGTGTTCTTATAAGTATGCTTTCAAAATACACTGTCTGTCCTATTGTACCATGGATGGAATGAATAGTACAATGGAATCCTACTGTCTATTACTGTCCTTCCTGTCCTATTGTACCATGGAGAGGGTGGACAGTACAATGGAATCCTACTGTCTATTTATACATTATCCTACTGTCCATCCCATCCTATTGTACCATGGACAGAATGGACAGTACAATGGAATCCTACTGACAATATCCTACTATCCATCCCATCCTATTGTACCATGGACAGGATGAACAGTACAGTGGAATCCAACTGTCTATTTATACATCCATCCCGTCCTAATTGTACCATGGACAGGATGAACAGTGCAACGGAATCCAACTGTCTATTTATACATCCATCCCGTCCTATTGTACCATGGACAGGATGAACAGTACAGTGGAATCCAACTGTCTATTTATACATCCATCCTGTCCTATTGTACCATGGACAGGATGAACAGTACAACGGAATCCAACTGTCTATTTATACGTTATCCTACTGTCCATCCCGTCCTATTGTACCATGGACATGATGGACAGTACAATAGAATCCAACTGTCTATTTATTCATTATCCTACTGTCCATCCCGTCCTATTGTACCATGGACAGGATGGACAGTACAATGGAATCCAACTGTCTATTTATTCATTATCCTACTGTCCATCCCGTCCTATTGTACCATGGACAGGATGGACAGTACAATGGAATCCAACTGTCTATTTATTCATTATCCTACTGTCCATCCCGTCCTATTGTACCATGGACATGATGGACAGTACAATGGAATCCAACTGTCTATTTATACATCCATCTCATCCTATTGTACCATGGACAGGATGAACAGTACAGTGGAATCCAACTGTCTATTTGTACTGTCCATCCTGTCCTATTGTACCATGGACAGGATGAACGGTACAACGGAATCCAACTGTCTATTTATACGTTATCCTACTGTCCATCCCGTCCTATTGTACCATGGACATGATGGACAGTACAATGGAATCCAACTGTCTATTTATTCATTATCCTACTGTCAATCATGTCCTATTGTACCATGGACAGTACAATGGAAAATGATGGACAATTGGACATTAACTGTATAATATGATCTGTTGTTCCATCCTTATCACATAGGAATATTCCTTATCCAACATACATAATGTATGTGCCACTCAACTAAGATGATTTAATAATCACATAATGTTAAATATTGTGTTGGGCAGTATTAAAAATCACTCTTGTTTATTGTGAAAAAGTCATGACTCACTTGGCTAGTAAAAATACACAATAAATGTTGTGGTAACCTTCTTTGCAAACTTGAGCAATAAACCCTCAAAATATTTCTTCAGTACAATTTTTGTGGGATTCAATATCATTCATAATAATACGTATTGCTCAAACCTTGTGTAATATGACTAGTATGTAACTACGTATGTATGCACAAGCTACGCATGCAATATAATTATCAATTTAGATTAAACACCTGTGTATTGCATAAAAGCTACTATAGCATCCTACAGTATATAAAACACACACGTATATGTAGAAACATCTAGTTACATAGATGAGTAACTAGATGATTAAAAGTTTCCTCTTTTTAACTTATCTGTTTCCCTTCTGTTATGGAGGTCACACAGATACAGCAAAAAAAACATAAAATTGTGGCGATTCATTTTGCATGTCATCTTCTTGTATCTAGAAAGCCATGAAAAAACCTGCTCACAAACTTCACTATCTACCTGTAAAACAATAACCAAATTATGGAGATACTTATGTGATCAATTACAATGTACGTACTGTAGTTATGTACAGTAACTAGAGTTGTTAAGTTTTGCTAACACAAAGAATTGCATGTACGTATGCTGGTTATACGTATTCTATGAGATATCTTAGTTGTTAACCCTTAATACCCTTCGCTTCACCTTACACAAATAAGATAGCCCACTTGCACTATTAGAATAGAAGGAATGTGATCTTACAGTACCCAATGTACAGTGATCTGTTACACACAAACTTGACATTATGCTATAAAGATTTATTTTGTTGTATCAGTGTGTCTAGATGTCACACTTAAATGTTGTGGATTTTGCTGAAAGCTTGTTAAGTGCAGCAGTGGCTTAAGGAAACAATGTATATGTATACGTATGTAAGTATATATACAGTATAAAATAAATTTTATATTTGTACGTATGTAGCTACTGTACACATGTGTGTATGATACATACGTATTAAACCACAGCTATGTATTACAATTATATGACTTGAGCCCGAGGTCAGAGGAGAGGAAGTTTGCCATTAATAAATCCTACCTGAAGGACGAGGGGTATATCAATGGTAAACTTCCAATACTGAGAGTGAGGGTTATATTTGTTGTATCACCATAGTAACTATACCAGTAAGAAAATGTAGAGAAACACTTCAAGAAACATGAGTGATAGTCTGTCATTTAAACCCATAATCAATTATTACATACGTATTACATGAACATTACGTTATTTATATATTTATATATTCCGGCACCTATGTACATATGTATAGTAGCCAGGTAAAATATACCAAACTGCTAAACAGGTGTACGTACGTATATGCCACAATAAAATTAATATATACCTGTCAGTGACTTGAAATATGATGTATATGTGTGTGTGCATACACATAAATTTATGTACGTACCTATGTGTCTGTATGCATACGTATATCTATTATTACTGCATACATACTTCTTTTAAGTCAGGGTAGAGCTTTGGATCACAGTTATCTTTACACCATGCATCAGTGTGTCCAGTCATATGCATTTTGTCCACAACAATCGACATATTATGTAACAGTTTTGAAGTAGCTGTCAAATCACGTCTTTGTTGTTTATCAGCATACCTCTTCAAGTGACACCCATCATCATAACAAATGTATTCTAAGGTTTGTACAAATATTGTGTCCAAGTGCTCATATACTAAGTATGTTGTGTGCTATATCATAAATTATAGAATTTTGTGAAATTATGAAAAATGAGTAGGGATCAATCTTTCAGTGCTACACAAAGTAAGGAAACAAAGAAAAAGATTTTTCAACGAGAGAACACTAATGATTCTGTCATGCAATAATATAAAAGTTAATTGTTTAACTTTTGGGTCATTTGTATGATCAAACCGAAAGCATGGATTAAATTAGCTACATATCTCATGTCAGAATCTGTAGTGTTATTTTGTGGAAAATCTTTTTCCTTGTTTCCTTACTTTTTTGATCCCTACTCACTTTTAAAATTGTTAATTTATTATTCTAGTTTTTGCTTTTTATAGGATACTTGCGTAAGCTACATATCATACGTATATAATATAAATCATTGACAATCTGTTCTTGCCTTCCAGGTGGCTTAAAATGTTACAGGTGCCTTTTGTTTATCATTGACATGGTAAAGCAGCTGTATTATTGAAAAGAATATTTAAAACCATAAGTTATATACGTAATTGGTATGTGTTATGAAGTTCACAATGTAATAAACTAACTTTGTCACGTGTAAAAGTAGTGTGATAAGCAGAAGGTGCAAGTTTATTTGTTTTTTCATGCTTTTTAAGAGAATACAGAAAGAAAAGTGAAAGATGAAAAGAAATACTATGGCACAGTGGATGAACCATCAGAACATCAGTTTTGTAAATCAGATGGGGTTACCTTTGTTATGTGAAAAATAATCATACTCCTAGTGCTAGTGGATACTACGGCAGGCTGGCAGTTTGAAGAAACACTGGTAGATTTGAAAATTCTCTGCAGATCGCATTGTTAGAATTTTAATGTATTTTAATGAAGGGATAGTGTTATTACAGTGTTAGCTACTAACGCATTTCCGTTTTTTCAGTAAGCTGTGCGAAAGTGAAAGTTGGATGCTGTTTTTTCATCTCGATCCCTACTATTATTAAGTACTACCATACTTAATCATATTGACTTACTAAGCTGTGATGAAGTTTCTGAATTGGTATGCAAAAACTGATGCACATGGCCATAAACTTGGGATATCGACTCAGCATTGAAAAGCTCTCGTACAAAAGCAATTATACCACATGGCCAAATTCCTGCTAGTATCCCTACATGATGATTCATTTATGTAATTGTCAAAATATGCATGTGTACTTCAAGAAACAAAACTACAGTTGACTATTTACGTATAAGTACATTTATACCAAGAATTAATAATATACGTATATACATATATATAGAGGAGAGTATCCTATCCCTGTAGAAATGTGTAGTGTAAAGTTATGTTGTAACATTTCCAAATTTATCCGTTTTTTCCTGTATAATGAGTGACGTCAACAACTGAACATGGTATCGTCAAAAATCGATTATGCTCGATGGCCTGGCACAACTTGAGCTTGCTATGTTTTGATATAGTTTGCACCATGAAACTAACCCAGTACTTGAAAGAGAAATGCTGTAAGACCTTGTATAGTAAGAGTTTTTGTCTCGTTACTATGGCATCGCGTGCGCTAGCTCATCGTTGCTACAGACATTTTTGGGGCTTCACCTACGTCACAACACAACAGCCTGTGTCGTTACACCATAACTTTATGCTACGCTCTTCTACAGGGGTATATGGGAGTAGGATACTCTCCTCTATATATATACTTTGTTTATACTGATATGGATAGACATAGCATGAGCTATGTATTACTCCATTTAAGCATGAGCTATTACTTCATATTTGTGATAAGATTGACAAAACTATACTGGCTTGGATGCACACAGTGACAAGACAAACATCAAGTAACTAACAGGATCATGTACATACATACGTATGTAAGTACGTATGTATTGGTACCAAATGTCTGTTGGTCAACTTTTACTGTGCTGTATCAGCTCTATCAGATATCCATGAGTGCTCACATGATCTCTCAATGGCTCTGGTGGACTTAGAAAGTATTAAACTGATTGAAATTCACTGCATGGAAGCAACATTTTGTGGTATTTACAGAGAATAGAAGCCAGGTTATCTCGAATCCTGTCGCATATGTAGTTATATAGACAAATTATTGTAAGAATATCAAGCACACAACATGTGTATTGGGAACAGCAAAATTCAAGCGCAGCAGTATGCACAGCAGTATGCAAATGAATTAATTTTAACATATCTAGATAATTATTATCTATTACGCAGTACCTGCTGTTCTGTGATTTAGCCTCATATTACGATCCTTTTCAGTTTTACAAGTTAAAGTTTCCACAGTGTCTTGATAAGAGCTATATTATTTGAGAAATTATTATAATGTAGCTTTTCAATAACATAAATGTATTTAGCTACATAGTTTATGTACCTTTCTAAATTTTCAAAAGATGGTCGTTCGTATCTTGCTCTTTTTGGTGTCACTGGTTTTTCAACATTAGTGTAAGTTACACCGATTGTTCCAGAAGTATGACCATATTGTACAGCCTTGTTTACTGTTACATCTACAGTTGAGCCAGCTTCAAAATGATCAATTAAGTTTTGTGGGATTGATGTAGATGGTTCCCATGTTGCATTACACTCTGGTGTTCCAAGCCATAAGACCTGAAAATATATGGGTGGCTATACGAAGATGTACGTACGTATATGCATACATACAATATGTGTATGGTATCAATTTTTACTGCTGGTATACGGTATTACAAATTCAAAATGGTATTTGATATTCTATGGTATTTTGATTAAGCAAAACTAACATCTTAT
Source organism: Spongia lamella (assembly GCA_963930835.1). Taxonomy (NCBI): domain Eukaryota; kingdom Metazoa; phylum Porifera; class Demospongiae; order Dictyoceratida; family Spongiidae; genus Spongia; species Spongia lamella. Next base: position 10,190,881 of record OZ005751.1, on the reverse strand, counting down.
ACGTAGTTGACAAGTTTGTTAATTTAGTAAGTATATAAGCACATTAGACAGTAGATGTAACATGTAATAATTTCACTACGTGATATTAATATAACATATATCACAATTAAAACAGTCCAGCTGATTGGCAAGATATGTTTTACTGTTTACCATGCACCCTTTAATTAAAGTATTCCACTTTCAGTATACATTCAGTATCATTTTAAAGTATTAACTTAATACGTACATACCTTACCTAGCTAAAAATATTGGTATATCGCCCAACACTAGTATGTATGTATGATTGTATGTACGTACATATGTATGTATGTATGTGTGTGTGTGTGTGTGTGTGTGTGTGTGTGTGTGTGTGTGTGTGTGTGTGTGTGTGTGTGTGTGTGTGTGTGTGTGTGTGTGTGTGTGTGTGTGTGTGTGTGTGTGTGTGTGTGTGTGTGTGTATGTGTGTGTGTGTGTGTATGATTGTATGTACGTACATATGTATGTATGTATGTATGTATGTATGTATGTATGTATGTATGTATGTATGTATGTATGTATGTATGTATGTATGTATGTATGTATGTATGTATGTATGTATGTATGTATGTATGTATGTATGTATGTTTGTATGTATGTATGATTGTATGTACGTACATATGTATGTATGTATGTATGTATGTATGTATGTATGTATGTATGTATGTATGTATGTATGTATGTATGTATGTATGTATGTATGTATGTATGTATGTATGTATGTATGTATGTATGTATGTATGTATGTATGTATGTATGTATGTATGTATGTATGTATGTATGTATGTATGTATGTATGTATGTATGTATGTATGTATGTATGTATGTATGTATGTATGTATGTATGTATGTATGTATGTATGTATGTATGTATGTATGTATGTATGTATGTATGTATGTATGTATGTATGTATGTATGTATGTATGTATGTATGTATGTATGTATGTATGTATGTATGTATGTATGTATGTATGTATGTATGTATGTATGTATGTATGTATGTATGTATGTATGTATGTATGTATGTATGTATGTATGTATGTATGTATGTATGTATGTATGTATGTATGTATGTATGTATGTATGTATGTATGTATGTATGTATGTATGTATGTATGTATGTACTGTATGCACATACATACATACATACGTACATATAATTATGCAAGTATATGTGTATGTATGCATGCCCAGTGTACGTATGTATATACGTACATATATTTCACTGAGGCCACACTTCAAAGAAATAATATGGTATTGCGTATATAACTAATCAGTTATATCCCTGAGAAGCATTTACGTGCATTAATGATGGTTATTTCTGTAGTAAGGAATGATACGTAGTTACTACGTATGCATGTATATGTGCCAAAGAAAAGTAAGGTAACCATTGTTTACTAACAGCCTAGTAACAGGAGATACAGCGTCTTGGCTTACTAAAAGAAATCATTTAATGCAAAATCTTATTCGTATTTGTTTCCTTTTTGTAGCACTGAGACCATATTTCAAGAAATACCATTTCAATAATATTCAAACCTGCTGCTTGTACGTACATAGCAAAGAACATAGTAATCTATTAGCGTTGATATAGCTAACCACTAACCTTGTTAATATTAGGCCGATGGCTGAATTGCAGGACTTTTGAAATGATTTTTTGAGGTGAGCACTAATTTTAGGCCAGTGCCTAGGAAGCGGGTGGGTAGGATTTGCAGATCCAGTCACATAATACATATTTGTCTAAGTTTTTAAACTATGAATGCCCATGTAATGAAGTATACAGGTGCATACGTACGTACGTATGTGCAAGTGCCATTTCGTATGATATGTATACGTAATAAGCAGAAGACACAATGATCTATCGACATCTTATTTTGTGAGTTTTCATATTGTTTAAGGGAATACAGAAAGAAAATGAAACACCATGGTACAGTGAATGAACCTTCATTGGAAATCCAACGCGATTATCTTTATTGTGTGACTGAACAATCTGGACCCATACTCCTATATTGTTAGGCTGTTAGTGTGTTGTATGGCAATCCGGCAGCTGGGCTGGCTGGCAGACAGATGAAATACTGGTAGTTAGATTTGAAGTTTTATAAAATTTGATTGTTAGGAGTTTAACGATGGCACAGTGTTACTAATGCATGCAAAGCCTGTTTTAGAGGCACGTAAATTTTGACACAATGTTATTTGTATATCACTTGTATTAAATATGTATTAGGATATACTTATAAGAAAAGCTAGTCACCTTATTAATATTTTAGAGATGGTATATACGTATATGTTTTATAATTTACTTATGTACCTGATAATATGTTTGTTTTCTAGTTGTCTTCTTGCCTAGTATCATTTCCACAACAGGACTACCGGAAGTCTGCTTAAAATGTTTATGTCTAATCATTGGTCCAGTTGGCTCAGTTATCCCTTCATCAGCTTCATCAGATACTTCTAATGTACATGACTGATTCATATGTTGTTCACAATAACGGCTTTTAAAAGCTGGAGTAGCAATACAACCAGTCTTGATGGAGCCTGGAAGACCATCAAATTCAATATATCCTGCATCTTTAGCAAAGCAAACATCTCTTCGATTTTTCATGTTCCCATCTAGAACAAGAACACTTCTACAGCCTGAGAATTTGCATTGATGTGCTGTGTTAAAGAAATAAGTACACAAGTAAAGAAATAGCTTGTAAAATTGAACCAATAGCAGTTAACTTACTGCTTCCAAACTTTTTATCAAAGACCTAAAGGTTTTTACTTATTTATAACTTTTTTATCATATAAGTGGCTGTTCTTTTTTGCTGCATTGTCTTATGTAATCATCATAAGATTTAAAGTTTCAAAATATAGTACAGCCAGGTTATTGAGCACATGCACCTACGTATTACTCTAAGTGGTAAGAAATATGCACTTGATAAGGCATATAATATGCACTAGGGACCCTATCCCATACTAACACTAATATTGAACTTCAATGCTTAGAGATGCATTGATTATATTTTAAATGTTTAAATTCTATTTTTATGGGAGATATAAATACATAATTATGTTTCAAACAGCTGTACTAGTTACCTGAATACGTGCGTTCAAAGAGCTTAAACAGTAGTGGTGTAACTTGGTCCAACGTATTTGAAATATCTCCTTCAAATGTAAAATCTTTGAATTCTTCTGGGTAGAATCCGACCATCTTCAAGCATGCATACTTGATATGAGCAGCTTCTAACCGCCGTCTGTCCATTGGTTGGCGTTGTGGATTGTCACTGTAAAAATAAACGTAGTTATATCAGCCACAATAAGTATTGTAGTTCTAATGTGGCATACATACGTAGCTACCAGTGATGATGTGAAGAAGCTATATGGAGCAAGATTCATCACCAAAAGTTTGTACAAAGGTCTTACTTGGCTAAGCAAACTCACTTTAAATTTCATATGATAGTTTGTCAATAAATTGAGGTATCATTGAGTATATCTTACAATTTTTATACAAAATCGACACTAGCAAGCAGCTAGCTGTAATCTGAAATGGTTGTTGTTCTACACCCTGAGTGATCATGTATGTAATACTTCTTAAAGTTACGTACATAACCAAACTGCTTTTTAGCCTTAAAGATATTTAGATACATATGCACTACTGTGTAGGTGTACAAGCATGTTTATCACAATTTTATATTATTGAGCACAAGATTTTCAGTAAGTCATGTGATAGTGCAATGTTCCATTTAGAAAAAAACTTACTGGCTTTGTGTCAAATTTGCTAAGCTACAACACGTTGTTTTGTACATGGCTACGCCTAGCTAAGTGTGTAATTTATAACTTGTTTACTAATCAGCTACAGCTGTAGAGCAGGTTATATTCAATCACCTCTCTACAACAATTGGATGGGACATATTTAGACACATACATACATACATACATACAAACATACCTATGAACTGGAATATTATGAAGAGGTCTCTCTGCCTTTGTGGTTGAACATTTCTTTTTAGTAGTATCATAACCTTCATAAACATTATATATATCAGCCTTTTGTTTATAAGAAAGTTGACCAATCAGCAACTCTAAATCAAATTTTTTCAGCATTGACATTTCAAATCCTGTCTCTTGTGAGCTCACAAAGTACGGCAAAGACATCCAAGTGTCATTGTACTGGATATTTCTGTTTCCAAGGTTGTGATAACCATAGTACTGTGTAAACTTGCAGCCTTTTCGATAGTTCTGGCAGTATTTGTGAAATTGAGTTGCACAGAGAGTGCCCATTGATTCGGTGTAGAGTGTTAAATAGCTTGGCCGATCACTTCTCATTAGGAGGGATCCACCACAAATAAGGCAGGTTTTTTCATCAGGTACCAAAGGAATGCCCAATTGTTTTTTAGTCACACTGTATTCAATTTGAACAATTTGATTTATCAATTCTGAATCTGATATAAAGATGTTAGGTTTACATGCTTGTATATTTTCTACCATAATCCTAGCTGATTCTGCAGTAATCTCCTGTTTACCAGATGCTAAATTGCCAAATTTAGCTACAATGTCCCAGAATTGGGGGATATCATTAGGCAAAAATGAAGCAGCAAAAACCAACCTTCTTGTAATTTCTTCCATTTCTAATCTAATCCTACGTATCACTCACAAACTTCAAAATGAATGTAATAATGAAGACATACAAATTAAGGAAATGATGTATAAGATTTTACGTTAAAATATAGGATGTTAACATAATATTATACGTATGTATGTATGTATGTATGTATGTATATATATGTATGTATGTATGTATATGTACGTACGTATGTATGTATATGCTTGATGTAAGGAGCTAGTGCATGTACAGTTATTAGTAGTGTAATCATTACAAGAAGTATCTTTCACATATCCTGATCAAGGCAAGTGTAGCTAGATAATTATGTAGTTACAGATATATGTATGTAGCAGCCAGTAATGTTGCTGACTTTTTTTACATAGCAAATCTGTGAAGTGATTTAGTTTGTTTATATGGCAAGTTTTGCAAGTCCTTTCTCAGATCGGACCAGAGACACAAGAAGAAGACTAGAATGCTGTTGGGAGTTAGATATTTCATGGGATAAGTATCCAGAGATCATAAAAAAGGTAGGCAATAAAAGTAATTATGTGACATTATCCCAGCACACACACACACATCACATACACACATTATAGTGTGTACATATTACTGTGTTTCACACACAAGTACATACATACGTATTTACAATTTTGAATTTCTAATTCTGGTTTTCTTTTTAATTTGACATGGTTTGTGTTTTTTTTCCATATTGTAAGCATTAAGCTTATTAGTTATCTTTCTTTTAAAGTGTACGTAGCAGTCCAGTCCACCAGTCCAATTCATTCATCTTGTCTATTACATAAGCAATGTCATATTATGGGATGTTACTTTTTGTAGTAACAACTGTTCAACACATGTGTCACTGGATAGAGGTCATGGGATAGAAGCCAGTTATGTAGTGGCTAATTGTAGATTACACCCCACTTTATGTATACCCCTGAAGCCATACTTCAAAGAAATTTTTAAGGATTAGGTGATAAAATATCAGTACATGCATGTAAAATCTTTTGATCATCAGTGGGACAGAATTCTGGATATCTTCATATTTAATCTAACTCTGGATAACTTATTATCCCAGACAATAAGTCCATATAAAAATAATTGTACATAAGCATACTTGGCATACGCACACACACACACACACACACACAAACAAACAAACAAACAAACACAAAAAGCAAAGCTGTTGTTTACACAGTCATGCCTACCCAGACAAGCACAAGCACACACACACACACACACACACACACACACACACACACACACACACACACACACACACACACACACACACACACACACACACACACACACACACAAGCAAAGCTGTCGTTTACACGGTAATGCTTACCCAGACAAGCACACATACACACACACACACACACACACACACACACACACACACACACACACACACACACACACACACACACACACACACACACACACACACACACACACACACACACACACACACACACACACACACACACACACACACACACACACACACACAGTCTTGTTTGGTTTTCCATTTTTATTTGGGGCAGCAGAAAAGAGGGTCTGGTTAATATGTATGTACCTTACCATATATATATACATATTTGTGCTGTCAAATCCCTGGATTTTTTGTGGAGCATTGGTTACTGAAAAGGGAGAGTTAACAAGCAACACCTGTGATGTATAAGCAACTTGTTTATGAAGTATTTTTGGCTTGTCATTGGCAATCAGCCTTCCCCAAAATCTGGGGATTCCAAAGCACAAAATATACGATGCAGACCATTTTTCCACCACCCGATCTGGCCACACAAGATTACACATAATTATGTACATCAACTTCCTGACTACCATATATAGCCAAGTCACTTGCAAATTTCTTACATATTTTTCAAGTTTTGATTGCTTTTCAAATGATTCTATAGATTACCATAGCAATATAATAACATGATTGCAATATTAATCAATGTAAATGACAAATATTTGGTGGTTCGGCAAATCAGCAAAGAAATCAATTTTACAAATAAATTCATTAGTACAGTCATTACTTTCGGTGAATAGCTACATACATACGTACCTTTTTGGTGAATTAGCACTAACTCACCAAAGTTTTGAAACATCGGTCCCACAAAAAATGTTATGATTTATGGTATATTACCTCCATACGTGTACATTCTTTAGGGATGTTCACAAGTTGCTAAATCCATGAGCGTACCTCCAGCCACTATATTAGGAGGCCTTTTAATTTTAACCAGTTTTATGATATCACCTGCATCGGTTACTGTACCAGGTACAGATTGGTCAGAACCAACCCTTGTATGGCTTATCATTAATATGCCAACTGGGAGTCGTAAAACAACAGTTTACCAATTTATGAGGAATCTTCTTCAAGATATTCGTAAAGAGTCTGGATGTACAGGTTAGTACATACGTAGCTACGTATGTATCTGTAATGAACGATTTACTACCAAATAAATTTACAGGTGCATCTCCATCTTGGATGTTACAAGATGCTACTTTTGAGAAAATGGGGGTAATGATGCATGATAACAATGGAAGGTTATTAGGATTATTTGATGAACTCTCTGCTTTTCTGACTAAAATAAGACTCTATAATACTCGTGGAATCACAGATTCTCATGAATTAGCCATGTTTTTGGAGCTATATAATGCAAACCCATGGACAAGGATAACAGGTTATCATTTTGTTTATTTACTCTATGTAGCTAGCTACATACATGTATTTGTACTAGAATTAAATAACAAAGTTTGGAATTAAACAGACCACACTAACAATCTAACGAGTAAGAAACAAGTACGTAGCTAGGAGTAGCAAATAGCTCATAGCCAGCACTTACCAAACAGGATTTGCTATGTATGTATTTGTTCAAACATGATAGTAGATGGATAGCTTACATATCTACGTACACAATTAACTACCAAAACACATTTTCTAGCACATCTACAAGATTTAATCCCAACTTTGGCTGCACACTAAATTGCTATCAATTATGCCTGCCAAAGTGATTGTTACAAGTGCTAAAGAATATGTTTTGGCAGTTGTGTATGTATGTAGGTAGCTAGCTAGCTAGCTATGTAGCCATCTACTGCAGACCAAAATATGGGACTTTCCAGTCAATTTGACAGATGTATGTACATACGTACATACATCATTATTTCAGCAGCTGGCGCTTTGGGTATAGCCTATTATAAGGCATGTTTTACTGTAAGAGCATAAATTTTGAAAGCGATGTATTTTTAGGGGACAATTAATCACTACTATGTTTTAAGTGAATTTTGTATACACAGGTATTCTAAGCACTTACGTACGTATTATTACAATGCAAGACTTGCATACTTCATATCATGTTTGTAAAACTTGAATTTATGAGTTTTCCCAGCAGATAAGCAATTGGCTAGTAGCGTCATCCCTAGCCGGCATATGGTAGGATAAAAGGAAAGATCACGCTACAATACATTAACATTCATTACAACGTCCATGTCTTGTAGCATGCTGGCAGGCATGACAAGCTGGCGACAAAATATGGGTCAATTTCGAATTTTAACTAATGATAGCTACAGACATGCAGTTTCCTTATTCGTTTTTGCAGTGGTGAAATCTAAATCTGGCAATTTAGCAATACATTTCTTTGTTATAGAACAAAAGAGGTATCGATTGTCCATTTAATGAAATGGAGATACAAAATCATTACATTTTTACAAAGCTTTAGAGAAAAACTTTTCTTTCAGTACATTTATTAAGTAATACAGAATATTATTGTGTGCACACTGTAGTGCTGTTTGTAAAGTAAATGCATGGTTATTATTTAGTCACAGGTGAAGCCAACTTTTCTATGGAGAGTACGAGTCTCACAGTTGGAGGTTTTAATCAACCCAGCATGGCTAGAAGCCTCATGGAACTTCCAGGAAATGCTGAGAAAGGATTAAGTCAACGTTTTTTGTGGTTATGCCCCAAGCCTATCTATAATGAGTTTACAACCTTAGGAAAAATTGACAAAAGTTTCAATGATAAAATAGGTATATAATGTTTACTGTTAAGCTGCTGTATATACGCTACATATGTATATATACATACTTGTGGTATTTACATTATCATCATTGATGCGAGTAGCTATACATATGTAGCTACGTATAATAGAACTATACATAGATTCGTTTAACCATTATACAGACAGTTTTGTCCGTTACATTATGCATTAGCATTATTGGTTGGCAAAAACCCGTTGGTACAGTCGTTGAAGGTGTTCACAAGCAATTTTGGACCACCTCAAACTTTGTTTAAGCTTGAGATTAAACTTCCCCTCGGTACCTAGGTCCTCTTAGCTAATACTGATCGTAAATGGTTGTGCTTAGCTACAGCTATCATATCCATTTTGAAACAGCTAAAATTCTATATATTGCATTCCGTGCATCCGAGGATAAGAACCATAATTTGGGTCAAGCCAGTCGTCTTTCAACAATAAAGTGAAGTCTCAAACGAAATACTCACCATTTTCTTCGATACCTCGAGTTTTTCATTCAATCATTTTCCTTGCCAACCGTGTTGCTACGCCTCTTAAGAGCCCCTCCACTTTCCCTATCGATATAGTGGTATGAAGCACACATCTAGTAGCTATCGCTTAACTGCACATAAAACAGCTCTCATTACTGTTAGGGTTCTTATTACGTATACCAAACTAACAGTTCATAGTTTCCTTATGCCAACCAGCCAGTTCATCATATACGCACAACGCAAACGGTAACAGACAAAACCAGCCGTATAATGGTTAACCGAATCTATGTATAGACAAAATAGCTACTGTGTAAAGTTTGATGGAGAAAAACTTTGATGAATAGTTTTTGGGTTCCATAAAACATTAAGAAAACAGGTTGGTAGTAAAAATTTGACTTGTCACTGGCGCCTATAGTTGTTTATCAAATTCTTCAAACTTTTCCCAACATCAAAAATACTATTTCAAGCTTAGGATATTAGTCATTTGTTGATAATGAGCACACACCGTATAGTGTGTTATTTTTGAGAGGGAAAAATTTCACGAATGCATGGCTGTTACAAACATTGTTACACTTACTTCAGCAATTTCACTGAAAATTTTCACGAATTAAGCTCAATTCGTGAATTCGTGAAATTTCCCCCCCTTGAAAATAACCCGCTATACGGTATTATTGTAATATGTGTTTCTTGCTATATGTCAATTACGTAATAGGCACATCAATAGGCAGATCAGCTAAATTTATGTTTTCCATAACAGGAGTTTGACAGCATTAACGGACTCACCACAACATACTTAACTGCCATTTTGTCCCAGTTGATTACCAAGTCTGGAAGGATGGACTGCATACCATATATGCCAAAATATTTGAAGGGGAAAACTTTGCAGTTAGAACGAAAATACATGGGAAAACTTTTTGGTAGCAGCATCTTTTAATAATAATGAATGCCTAGTCTAGTATTCGCAGTTGAATATAATCATGAAAACCACAAAAGTTTTCCCCTCAAATGCTTTGCTATATACGGTATTTGCAATAATCCAAATATCATTTAACCTTAGCTTTGACTTTATTATATTTAACAAAGCCAATTCTACTCAATCATTTCACCCTAAATTTACAAAACTTCCGTAATCTGTAAGTGTGCATCTTTTTGTCACAATACCTTTAGCCACTGCTAATACTATAGTGGACCTCCTTTGTCCCCATATTGCTTACAAAAATTTTACCAGGACATCTTAATTTTTTACCCACATATGAGCAAAGGTCTACATACCTTTGGTTGGATGAAAATAAAGAAATGGAATCCTGTGTATGTATGGACACATGGTCCTACTTCATGGTCCTGTGTATGTATGTGACAACAGTTATACGTATGTAGTTACTTGTGTGAAGCTGCTGCCTTTTTCCAGTTAAAGCTTTGGCTGCACAGTGGAGAAATGTAAAGGCACAAACAGGCATAAATAAACAAGAATTTAGCCTTCCTGCACAAGACAAAGAGGATTCTGCTTTTAGATTAAAGTACGATGAAATACAGAAGCAACTACAAAGTATAGCAGGAATGGATGATCTTATTTCAGGTTTGCTTAATTACAGAAAAAGTTGTCAACCATAAACAGTTAGGCTTAAGACTACATTATCTATTATCAGATATGATTGTAAGACTGATACAACGTAGTTTGTAACATAATTAAATGTTACAGCATTCAAAAAAGCATTAGCAAATTAAGTTTGTAGAGAAACAAAATTAATAGTGATTGTACTGCAATAAGAATTAAGAAAACTGGGTCTCTTGTTTCCAAGTTTATATAACATAATCCCAATTTTTGATTGGTTCATCAAGACTTACGAGAGTGAGTCACAAGGCCAGCTAGTCTTCTGATATATAGCCTTATAAAGTCTTTTCTTTCACCACAAATTTTTTATGTAGCAGTTGTTTTTTCTTTCATTTTCATCGCACACTTTTTTCGTGGGCTTGCAGAAGCTTGTGTGAACCCCGAAAGTTTTTTCAACTCTCATTTATTTGTACATTCACTTGTTTGTCTAATAACTCACTCATTTCTTCATGGATTTCAGCCAGATTTGTATCAGCACTTCTACCATGTGTGCTCTACCTGTCATACCATGCTTAACAAAAGCACCCTGGGTGTAAAAAAGTGCGAGGCCAATCAGAAGCAGCATTGTAAATAGGTACGTATGTGCAATCAAAAACTTTGATATCAGCTAAGCCAAGAAGTTAGTTATCAAAAATCTTTTTTAACTACTTGAATGATATACAATAGTTTATAGCATATTTTCACAAGTATGATTGGCTTTGTCACTTGGCCACCTTTATAATAATGATGGTACGAAAAAGGTGGCCAAGTGACAAGGCCAATCATACTTGTGAAAATATGCTATAAACTATTGTACGTATGTCATTCAAGCAGTTAAAAAGACTTTTGATAAGTAACTTCTTAGCTGATATCAAAATTTTTGGTCGCACATATGTACCTATTTGCAATGCTGCTTCTGATTGGCCTCGCACTTTTTTACACCCAGGGTGTTTTTATTTGCTATATACATATATACCAAAATAGGAATAAAAGTGATATTCACTGTTTCTTACTTCATTAAATGTAATTATCACGTATCAACCAGAGTTTATTATTTACATTGAATGTTTATAGGAACGCTAAGTAAATCCATGGGCCAAATTCTCAGAATAAGTGCAGCTATGCATGTGTTATTTCACATGGAAAGTGAAGAAGAGCTTCCATCTGTTATCACAGAACAAGCCATAAGTGCTGCAATTGATTTTGTGGAGGTTTGTTGTCAGCATACAGCTTACTTAACTGGTCATGGCATCATTGCAGAAGAGTTGAAACTTTTGGAATCTGGTTAGAGTTATTTACGTACTTTCACTTATGATGCGTATGTATTATGTATACTAGACTCATATGATATATGTTACAAATAATAAAAAAAATTCAAGATTCAAAAGGTAAGTAGCTAGGGATTGAATTCAATAGTGCTACAAAAAGTAAGGAAACAAAGAATAAGATTTTGGGACGAGAGAACATTCTGGCATGAGATAATTTATAAAAGTTTAATCCCTCACTTCAGTAGGTTTGCCAAAAGTAGGGATTAAACTTTTATAAATTATCTCATGCCAGAATATTCTCTTGTTTCCTTACTTTTTGTAGTACTATTGAATTCAATCCCTACTTACCTTTTGAATTTTGAATTTTTTATCATTCTAGTTTGTTTGCTTTTTATACCGTATGACAGGAAATTTTGACGAATCCACACTTCTCCAGCATTGACGAATTAAAATTAATGTTGACGAAATGCTTGGACTGACTAAATCCAAGCATTATTCTGTAAAAGTTTGACGAATTAAATATTGACGACACAAATGATTTGTCAAATTCGTCAAATTTTTTCTTTAGTCAAAATTCCCTGTCGTACGGTACATGCTAAGCATTCATAATAATCTTTCAGCAGGTGCACAAATGTTACAGGCACTTACGTAATAATTATGGTAATAATTATGGTAATAATTATGGTAATAATTATGCTTGTCAACAACGCGCTTACATGGAAAAGCAGCTGTGTGATAGCAAATAACGCTAAAAAAACAGCAAAAGCTATTTGTCCAAGGCTATAATCTCGAAGTTCACGATGTAATAAAGTACACGCAAAAACATGCCATGGTGCCACTGTAACTAATTATATCACGTGCAAGCCAGGTTTTTGTGTGTCGTAATAAGCAGAAGCCGTAACAGGCTATCGTCACCTTCGGTGAGATTCACACCTTGCTAAAAGAACAAGGAAGGGAATGAAGGATAAAAGGAATCGCCATGGCGCAGTGGGTAAATCGTCTTCGGAACATTTTCGTAAATCCGCCACCATTACCTTTATTGTGTGAAATTTCTGGAGCCCTACACCTAGCGCAACCGGGTCTTACAGCAGGCAGGCTGGCTGGCTGGCTGGCTGGCTGGCAGACGAAATTCAGGTGAATTTTGAAATTTTCAAAGTTGGCTGTAGGTCAAAATATTCGAGTTGTTGCTTCGTTTAACCAAGGTACAGCATCATTACAGCTTTACCAATGCATTACAGTCAGTTTTTTCGGGTAAAGTCTATTGAAAGGTTTTTTTATGAAGTGCAAAAAATCGGGAAACCATACAATTTCTTACCAATCCCTACTATTAAGTACTACCGTACTTAATGATACTACCGTACTTAATGATATGTAGCATGAAAATTTTGCCATTAAGAGTTCTGTGGTGTTTGTTCAGTTTGTGCAACTAGCCATGCCTGACAATCCATGATTCATTTGTTACTTGAGAATTAGTACCTTCGTTTTGTATAGAACAAGTCTATCAAAATTAAATCAGTTTAGCCAGTTCTAATACAATCTTAATAAAGTCCTTCCTTCTATACTGCAATTTTTTTGCATGACAGCTATGTAATTTTCTTCTAATTGTACATTTATTTTCATCACACACTTTTCATGTGCTTGCATGAATGCTGGGATTATTATGTATCTATAAGATTTAATGCCTATTTTGGCAGGCATATTCATAAACAGTACAATTCACAACCTAAGTAACCAGGGTACGTAGATGTGTTAGAGAATGTGTTTATTGGTTGTACATAGCTATATACATATATGTATATGGCCTTAACTCTTTCTCAGGGAAAAGTAGATAATTCTCAGCTATACTACGTATGTCGTGTATCAATTTTTAAGTAAATCTCAACATGTAAAAGCTACTTATAAGCATTTGTTGTTGTTGTTGTTGTTGTGAAGAAGAAGAATGAATCCAGGCAAACTTTAGAGATTTGTATTTCGGAAACGGCTGAATGTAAATACTGCAAAGGCATAGAAGGTGTCAATCAGTTGGAATTCACCAGCAGTTTTGATATAAACACATGCATACCATATGTAACATTCCATACCTGCATAACAGCTGGGTAGCTACGTACATAGCTATTCACTCTATTCTTGTGGTCAGGCAGTAGGCTGACAGATAAAAATCTTGTTAAGAAAACCACTTCTAATGCATACTGGGATTGTAACATTGCGCCAACAGATCTACGTATGGCTACATTTTTGGAGCGATTATTATTGCAATATTGTTATTGCAATATTGTCATTGCAATATTGTTTTTGTAACTACGTACTTAGTTTCCTTGTCAATCCTTACTATTAAGTATTACCATACTTAATGATATACATATACATATGTGTGTATATAATACGTATATACCATGGCTATTAGGTGTATATTAATATACGTATTATAACACAGCCATGAAGGGTTTGACTGATATGTATATATGCACGACTCAAGGGAGAATGCGCATATATCAGTCAAATCCTGTGTTATAACATTTATGTTTAGGCCTATGTATACCTGGAAGGCGACTCTGGTAGAATTTTCGTCAAAGCTGTTGAGGTGAAGATTCATCAAAGTTTCCCTTCGCCAAAGTTTCCCGTTGTACGGTAGCTACGTACTTCAATGCAAAGTTAATAACATAATTGCTATAAAATATATACCTTATCACACAAAATAAATCATTCCAGTAAGTAAAAGTACAGAAACGCCTTGAACAACACTAGTGATAAAGCAAGGGCAGAGGAAGCTACTGAAAGTTAGGGAGCCTATTAATTCCTATGGAGAGTCTTAAAATTTAAGAGGGACCATGGCCCCCCTACTTCTGCTGTCTATGTCAGATAAGTCTGTCACCTCATATTTAATTACACATGTTATCAAACCTGCTAAAAGAGTGAAGTTACATCATGCTTGACGAACTAGTACAAACATACATACCGTGCTCCACTAGAGCCAAACCTCTACCCGTAGAGTATGCCAGAGGGAGGATGGGATCATTGACCAAGGAGTGCAACATGTGTGCGAGCCCTTTGACGAGGAAAGTGAAAGCACGTCCGCCATGCTGGGGTGAGGGCTGTCCATAGCAGCACATCATCAACCGATCCATCCTCACCCGGTGTGGATTGTAGCGGTGGGTGCCACTTGTGTGCCAGTACTGCTGGTATTCAGACCTTCTTGTATGCGATTATACACACCGACACCTGTTGTTGCCTTTGAAACATGATGTTTATTTTGGCATATATACGTACACATGCATGGCAGGTTTGGTATATATATATTATATATATATATATACTCACCCATGGGTGGTGGAACAGGGGGCTGGGGAGGGCTAAAGCCCCTCCAGTTTTCACTGTTACTCCTTAGGATTATAATTTTTCTTCATACAGATATTTCTAATAGCCCCCCTCAGTTTTTGGCAGGTTCCTACGCCTATATACTCACCTGGTAGCAGGTTGGTATATATACTTACCTAAGGATTCTTATTACCTTATATGAATAGCAAAAGGTATAAATATGTAACGTCATGTGCAACCTTAACAGTCGATTATGGGTTCACTCAACCTCAGGGTTTATCAGTGGTAAACTTCCTCTGACCTTGGACTCAGGTCGTATATTTGTTGAATATACACCTAGTAGCCATTATTTATATTATTCATATTGTGCTTATGGATAAACAAAGTAAAACTCTGCATAGGTTCAACTATACCGACACAAAAGTCAAGAGAGGCCTACGTTTTAACACTCCCAGGCAAGTGTTTGGATGTTTCCAATCTGGTAAACATTAAGAAAAAGTTCAGAAATAAAGGTGGTAGAGAAGGAGCTCTTCATGCCATGAGGCAGCTAGTAGAAGATGGAATGGGAGAACTAAAAGAAAAAAAGAACAAAGGTTCTGTGAAGGTGAATAGTTTCAAGATAATACTGTATCTTAAGTAGCTACACTGTATATAAATTGTCAGACATGGGAATTTCATAAAAGGACCATTCCTGAAGAATTAGAAGAGAAAGGTGACTTGGCAGAAAAACTTGCGAAGTACAACATATCCCTTTTGGAATACTCTAGAAATATGGAAGCCACGATGTAAGTTACGTATATGTAGTTTACGTACATACATAAGTGTATATATTTCATTGCACAACATCTACTGTAGCTAACTAGCTATGTACTTACAAGCAAGGCTGAGTGATAGTAATGGTAAATTACTATTGATATTACAGTAGTTGGTAAACAGCTTGTGAGTTTTGGTATTTTGTTAATTAAAGTTTTCGTCATTCAAAGTAAATATGCAGGATCTAGTATTAATAGGTTTTTATTAATGGGTATTACGCTATGTGAAACTATGGTGGGACTTGCTAGGGAGATCGATCTATTTAGAAAACTTATATCTATGAGGTAGCTACTGAGTAGATCTTCGTGCTCAAAACTTAACCTGGTTTTTGAATAGTAGCCACGGTTATATTTTGCGAAGATGATCAATAGAAGTTTAATTAAGTAAATGCAGTACACGTATAATAATGGCACATTACTCTAGAATTGGGCGATATTTTCTATAGAATACCTTGGTAATAAATACCTCGGTATAACTAAAATATTGACTGACTTGAATATATGATTTTACCACATAGCTGGCTATAACAACTAATGTACTAACAGGTTTCAATGACATAATCACATTGTTGACAAATACATACATGATACACTACAAATACAATACCGTATAGCGGGAAAGTTTGGCAAATTTGGTGAATCGTCCGTGATTCGCCAAACTAAAACCATACAAATTTTTACTTATAATTATTACCTTATGGCTGAATCTATCCATTCGCCAAACTTTTCCTCACCAAATGATAATTTGCCAAAATTTCTCACCGCCAAACTTTCCCGCTATATGATACATATATCAATTATATCCAGGTATCAAAGATTTATTGTGTAAAAATTAAATACATGTAATATATAATTATATTTTTAAACTACTTACATAAATAATGATATTTCGGTATTCAAAATATTGGTTGGTATCAAAGTCATATTGCAGTATGACTAAGCAAGGGATATTAACGCCCTAATATTACTTATGAGATATAATGTAAATTATGTACTCAGTTACGTATGTTATTTATTATTCTGATATTTGATAGGGAGAAAACTCCTAAAAAGGAAAAGGAAGGCTCACATAGTCCTAAGAGGTCCAAGGATGGGGCTACACCATCCAAAAGACTAAAATTTTAGCATAACATAGTATTACAAGTTTAGTACAATATTGTAGGAAATTTACAGAAATTTTATAGGATCATGAATGCTTGAAACAATATTGAATGAACAGTTGGAGTCCATCGATTATCACTGTCCATCTTGTCCATGGTACAATAGGATGGGATGGACAGTAAAATAAAGCATATGTACGTATATATACAGTTGGATTCCATTGTACCATCCATCCTGTCCATGGTACAATAGGACGGGATGGACAGTAGGATAAAGCATATGTATATGTACAGTTGGATTCCATCATACATCCATCCTGTCCATGGTACAATAGGATGGGATGGACAACAGGATAAAACATATGTATATATACAGTTGGATTCCATTGTACCATCCATCCTGTCCATGGTATAATAGGACGGGATGGACAGTTGGATAAAGCATATGTATATGTACAGTTGGATTCCATCATACATCCATCCTGTCCATAGTACAATAGGACGGGATGGACAGTAGGATAAAGCATATGTATATATACAGTTGGATTCCATCATACATCCATCCTGTCCATGGTACAATAGGATGGGATGGACAACAGGATAACACATATGCATAGACAGTTTATTCCATCGTACCGTCCATCCTGTCCATGGTACAATAGGACAGGATAGACAGTAGGATAAAGCATATGTATATGTACAGTTGGATTCCATTGTACAACCATCCTGTCCATGGTACAATAGGACGGGATGGACAGTAGGATAAAGCATATGTATATAGACAGTTGGATTCCATTGTACTGTCCATCCTGTCCATGATACAATAGGACGGGATGGACAGTAGGATAAAGCATATGTATATAGACAGTTGGATTCTATCGTACCGTCCATCTTGTCCATGATACAATAGGACGGGATGGACAGTAGGATAAAGCATATGTATATAGACAGTTGGATTCTATCGTACTGTCCATCCTGTCCATGGTACAATAGGACAGGATGGACAGTAGGATAAAGCATATGTATATATACAGTTGGATTCCATCGTACCGTCCATCCTGTCCATGGTACAATAGGACGGGATGGACAACAGGATAACGCATATGCATAGACAGTTGGATTCCATCATACCGTCCATCTTGTCCAGTGTCCATGGTACAATAGGACAGGATAGACAGTTGGATAAAGCATATGTATATGTACAGTTGGATTCCATTGTACATCCATCCTGTCCATGGTACAATAGGACGGGATGGACAGTAGGATAAAGCATATGTATATAGACAGTAGGATTCCGTTGTACCGTCCATCCTGTCCATGGTACAATAGGACGTACAGTGTAATTTGAAGGCAAACTTGGACAACCCTCACTTAGTTGTGATGTCTACTTGGGATACTGTATTGAAAGCACTAAAATTTTCTTTATTACATCACGTGCCGTCACTAGGGATGCAACATTATTACAATATATCGATATATTGCAATATCTATTGCTGCAATACAATACAATACACCTGATAAAAATATCGATATATTGCTTATTGCAATATATTGTAATATAATTATTATTGCAATATTTTATTGCCTTCAAAGTTGTAAGTATCCGATTATTACACTACAAAAATGACTGGACCTCTTGTAACCATAAATATACAGTATACAATTTCTTGCTATTTTACATGTTTCTACTTAGCCTTTACTGCTAAAAACAAGTTTTAAAGATGTGCTCTTTTTCACATTTAATCATATATTGCAATACGGCAATATATTGCAATACACTCAAAGGTAATACACAATATGGCAATGACCCATATTGTTGCGTCCCTAACCGTCACCATAGTCTTATTAATACCCTTACTTTGAACTGTCCAATTTTGTTGGATTATAACAGATATAATTCGTCTGAAGGATTGATATCACTTTTATCAGCTTGTAAGCTGTCTTGTTCAGTAGTAATAATCAGAATCAGGAAAAATTCATGTAAGTTTTGGTAATATACTTACTAGCATATCAACATAAGATAGTTTGCCATTTTTGTATTATCAACACCGTTTGATGTTCACCTTAAATATTTTTTTAGAGCTGTTGGCAGAGCTTGCCAACAGCTCTCAGCTAGGCTCTACTTTGTTATACTTGCTTACATTGTCTTTTCCCTTCTAATTTTGTTGTAGCTTTGCCTATGCTGTAAAACATTAATAATAATAATATTAATAGTCTATGGTGTAGCAAATCATAGTAATTCACCTTCAAATGCTTAGAAAAACAACCTGGTCGTGATTTCTTATAACTCACAAATCCGCCTATTTCTTCACAAGCTAAAGTATCTTGTACCTCTTTACTTATTAGCTAGCTACTTACAGTGAAAATTTAACCAGTCCCTGCTTAAACGATTCTCTAATTAAAGTGCACCATGCTTGCTTGTGAAGTTTTGGATTGAAAGTTCTGTGTCTGTGTGATAACATTCACACTCATGTTTGGAAATTAGAACAAGCTATTGGTAACAAGTATACCCCCGTATACCCTCAACTTGGACCTCAACTCAAGCCCTGGTTTACAAGGGTCCAAAAACTAAAGTATAACCGTGTGACTAAACTGAAAGTCGGGGGGATTATGCGTATATTACTGTACATAGTGTGATTCGTTTTGGCACTTACCGGCATATAAATATCATATGATCTTAAACATAGCTGGATTTCAGTTTTCAGCCCATTTAATACACACTGACTCACGTGAGCTGCACAACTGGCATAACGCATGCGCAAAATAACCAATATTCGAACAATAGTTACCACAACAAAGAGACGTTGGGGTATTGCAGGAGCAGTCTAGGGTAGGCTTGTGGAGCTGGATTAAGATGGCGCGTCAAGCAATATTCTTGTTACTAGCTTTGGATGTGGTAGGTCACATTTTGTTTTAGTTAACTACGTAGCTAATGTATTCAAAGGTGAATAATTAAATGTGAAGGATTTACTGCGGCAAGTATCCATTTCTACATTTGAGACAATAAGCTATGTACGCAGGGGCGTATAGGGACTAGGGAGGTTTCTGAGGCTTCAGGAAACCCCTTGGCAGCTCTTGAGAGCAACCAAGTACAGAAATATATGTATAATATACGTAGTAGCTATTTACATGGACGGATCTAGGACCTACTGGGAGGGGAGGGCAACAGAGTGTCTGGGGGCACAACCCCCTTAAAGTTGTAGGGTAATTTATGTTACAAAGCATAACACAATAAAAATTAGTTAAAGTTTTTGTGAAGGATATTTCTGTACTTTTATAGTAGGGCCCCCTTGCCCCTCCTCAAACCCGCCTATGGCTATTTAACTTACCTTTCAGAATTGTCCTTAACACACAGGATTATTAAATAGGCGTGTTGATCAGTATGCACCTGACTTCTTGTCTGTGACGTGCGTAAATGTCTGATCCCAAGAATTTTAATGACTTCATAGGTAATGAAGCCTGAATAGCTGGTTAAATAAGTTTCACTGCTTTTCCTTTAGTACAATACTTGCCATCAATATTATTTATGGGCGTTTTCTTAGTAATGAAGTGTGTGGTAAATGTTTTTAAAAAAAACTGGAAACCTAGTAATGCTAGTGTTATATTAGCTGTTCATCTCATAGTAAGATTGTTGTATATTAGTAAATCTTTACTCTTATATGAGAGCATTAAGTTTTCTATACGATTATAAATAGGTGTCAACCATTACTGATAATGCAGGTCAGTTTATATTAAAGGTATACCAATATAGAAATTTTGACTTCCATCGATATCAAATTGTGCCAATATCGATATCCAATCCGATATTACACCCACATTGAGAAGAATTACCAAACAGCTTGATGAAGGACACTTACCATTTCTTTGAATAAAAATATCCACCGATGACCATTCCAGACTATAATCGACAGAGATTGGAGGTGCGTGAAGATGACGGATTCCATCGAAGCAATTAAATAAACATTGCAGTCAACAGTTATACAAAGCAATAAAGTGTTAATACAACCTAGGAACCATTAAGTGAAATTCTCAACAGCAGCAAACTTCTAGTCGCACATTAAATAGAAATTAATTTTGCATGCATTGTAATCGGTACTTTATCGGCTTTGGGTATATTTTTTACCGATATGGTAAAAATAGGCATATTGACAGCCAATATATTGCCGATCTGATAATCGGTACACCTCTAGTTTATATACGTATGCCACGTATATCATACATAAAACATTTTAAAATTGCTACATGCGATTCAAGCTCCGTAGATCCATCCATTGAGGGTAGTAGAATGGGATGTGTTGTGGATAGACCCAAACATACATATGTAGATTGGTTTCAGAATCAACTCACTTATATACCAGTCTAAATATTAAGAGGAAGTCTAAATTCAGTCTTAAATGCCTGAAAACACTATTTCACTAGTTCCTTATCCATTTTCTCTTGTTTACTGTTCTTTCTGTCATGACCAACTGCAAGGCGTAGGATAGGGGGCTCTGGTGTGGCCTACCCAAATTCAACCCTTGTAGCTATAATTATAATGATGGTGTGTACAGACTCGTAGTGGCAATCTGTATCATGTAGTGATGCACAGATATGAGATTTTGCCGATGTTCCGATTAACCGATATTACTTTTCCTATATTAGCTGATACCGATAACCGATCCAATAAACTTCCAAAAGTGCTAACAATAGGCATCATTATGCTATAAAATTACTATTAAATATTTGAGCATCATCCATAATTATTCCATCTCCTTTTTAAGACTGAAATAACAGATATTTATCACTAAAGTATCCGTTTCAATAAATCTGAAATATCTGCTAAAGAAAAGCCGATGCCGATATTATAATTTTAAGGCCAATAAACCGATTTCCGATAGTTGAACCGATCATCGGTGCATCACTAGTATCATGAGACTCGATCCTGACAACCATGTGGTTATTCTTTTTCAGCCTAACAAATCTTTCACCAAAGCAGCTTCTGTTTTGCATGTAGCCTGTCCTACTGTATTGCATAGCATTATCCTTCTTCAACACAAGGTCAGTTTGCTCAGATAAACCAATGCACTTTAATCCAGATTACATTATTGAAGTCTATTTGTTTATGTTATAAATTGGCACATATTATGAAGTTTAGGATGTACTAAAGTGTGCACTGGCCATGCCTACTACAGGTGCCTACTTAATTATGCTTCTTTACGGGTGCTTGCCATTTACATGGCAAAGCAGCTGTATTATAGCAAAATACAATCCAAAACACTTATCAATGTTATATAGCATTATGAAAAACACATGAAAGCATCACATCTGTTAATAATATTGACGGTGGATGCATTACTAATTATATTGTGAGGGAATAGAGGGATGATCAGGGATCATAATAAAACGTAAGGAAACAAGTTGAATATGTATGTAACTATAGTTGGTTCCGTGTTCACTGTGCAGTCGCTATTTCTTTAATAACTTGCGGTAGAAAGGAGCTAGAATATAAAAGTTTAGATCATCATGAAGCCTGTCAAATGTTGGAGACGATTAAAAAAGAAGCGCTTCAGCTGGAGCTAGCGCCTGGAAGTTATGGAGCTTTTAAGTTTTCCCATACATTTCCTATGTAGAAGCCATTTAAGTACAATCTTTTGAAGTACCAAGTTAACACATGTTCGTGACATATATAGTCAAGTAGACACGCCAATATTTCATTAGCAATAATAAGTGCCATACATTTTCGTCACTAATAGTGAATTGTTTGCTCGAAGATACTGTACCACTGAAGGCATTGTAAATCTAGTGTAATTACAGTGCTATACATAGAAAACGACTTACCAATTTTATCGTTTACACTAAAACTTATATTACCTCGCCATTCTTGGTATATCGATGCATATTTTCATTAAACATACTTATAGTCGCTCCAAAAGTGCTTTTCTTTCTTTAAAATAGTGTAGCACAAGTCTTGGTGAAGACGCCATTTTTGCAAATTTGAGCCCTTGTGCATGCATATAACGCATAATTAAAACCATGATGTAGGAAACATATATCCAAAGCACTTTGATCTTAAATGGCTTTATTACAGCCGGCTTAACCACACAGTGAATGCGAACCAACTATAGCAAATATACGTATCACTCGCCGTGTTGTATATTGTGCAGATGTCTGCTCAAGTATACAATTACAGCTGGGTAGCTACACACCTACAAGTACAAATGAAACACATTTTCTAGCACCTCTATAAGATTTAATCCCTACTTTAGAAATGCAAATTATAAAACTGATACATCATGCAATCAAAGTAGGTAGAACAGCCGAGTACTCACGAATACTGAGTTTAGATTAAAATGTCAAAACAGCAGTTAATTTATCAAAATCTTTGAGGCATTTCCTTTTAAATCAAACTTTTAAGGTTTATACTGTTTATGGAGGTATACTTAATAACCTTAACTGAGTTATTTTTGTTTCATAGAATTATGTAAGTATTTGATACCAAAATTGTATTCACGAATGCCACCAAAATGATGAGTATCTCACGAATACTAGTATTTGTTTCAGCCCTAATTACATTCTTGTAGAGGTGTTAGAGAATGTGTCTTATTTGTGCACGTATGTATGTAGCTAATTGTATACTCGAGCAGACATCTACAGTATACAAAGCTGCATGGCTGATGAATGATAGCTTCCTTACTTTTATTGTGATCCCTACTCCCTGTTTAAACTTTAATAACATTGTTATTCCTTTTATATAGGCACTGGTGATATGGGGTCAGCAGACATTTCCACCAGAGATTCCAACCTTTCCTCCTCCTCCAACAGCAACTGCTGGTATAGTTAATAAATTATTTGTTACACAAAGCGGATGTGATTATTAAGCAATTTATCGACTTATCAAATACTCACCCAAGCCTACACCAGAGTGTTTATGTATTAGTTAAACAGGATATCCATGATATTACACAAGGTCTACTTTTGATGTACATCAACACTCTATGGCTTGAGGTATATGTTAGCAGTAATGCTTTTGAACTACATAACATTCTATGGCTTGGGGTATATGCTTCCCATGGTATATACCCCAGTAAAATACTGGGAAGTATGGGTTCAGTGGGATAGAATAATGTAGTATAATGGCTAAGTCATTCATAGATGGTAGTTTCTATACTGGCACATGATCAGACATTGAATGTCTGAGTTAAATCCATTTACCTGGACGAAGCCCTTGTTTACTCAGTAAATGTCTGATGACCGACCATTATAATCCTCTCTGGCGGTGATTAGTACTTAGACATTAAATCAGGAACATAATTTTGCAAAGATCACTAGCGTAAGCAATAATGTATCACCGTATTAAGCCCGAAGACGCATAACTTTCGTTTGGAGCACAATATTAATATAATTTTTGCTCCAAGCAGAAGAAAATATCTTCTATGTCTACAAGAACTTACCATTTCCTAAGTGTTTGCATCAAGACGCTACATCACCCTGAAGAGAATACTGCAATAATCGGTTATCGGACATTAGTAATATTACATATTACTAAAGTAATGCATTACAGTTACATACCATGAAGAGTTCATAATAGGTTAGGGAGAGTATCGAACTTATGCCTGTGTTTTTGTGTAATCTTGAAAAGTGTTGATTATGACTTTGTGTGGTCTGCATCGAATTGTGTATGTAGATACGCCATCAAGACGTGTATGTGTAAGCCACCATGACGCATGAAGAAAGCTGGTAACGATGAAATGCTACGTACTTGGTGACGCCACTGGTGCCACGTTGTTTGATCGAAGCCATAGGACTTTACGGGTTCATTTTTCATAGGGTATAGTTTGATACTCTCCCAACCTATTATGAACTCTTGATACCATACAGTGCAAAAATTTTATGGTGGAAAATTTTGATGAATTGGGGGTCAGGAAAAATTTGATGAGCAAACATTTGACGAAATTGTATCACCTTACATGCAAACAGCTATTGGAAGAAAAATTTGAATGATATTTTCCCGTTAAAATTTTGCGCTGTACAGTATTGCTCAAAGAAAAAGTAACTTCCATATTAAGTTAAGTGACCATAAAAACTGATTAACCAAAGGTGCACACTAAAAATTGTTGATAAAATATCAGGAAATAATAGCTTCTTAAGCTGAAGAATTCACTCCCCCAGTGTATGATATGTAACTAGCTGTAACTCCCTTGACCTACTCTTAGTATTAGCCATTGGGTGCTGGCAGGTCATTTGGAATTTTCTTTGTAATACGGTTGCTATGTTACCTTATCGTCCCCGTTCCTCAGCTCGTGTGTGCATGCACTGAACTTGTGAGCTCACGTGATGGCACAGAAGTTAAACCTACTATGGTTTAATCCTCACCCAAGCCTAAAGGTTTTGCCTTTCCGAAATGATC
The DNA here is from genome assembly GCA_963930835.1 of Spongia lamella. Classification (NCBI taxonomy): domain Eukaryota; kingdom Metazoa; phylum Porifera; class Demospongiae; order Dictyoceratida; family Spongiidae; genus Spongia; species Spongia lamella. The sequence continues at coordinate 10,165,301 of OZ005751.1, read as the reverse complement.
ACAGGATATACACGCATGTATGTAGTTGCTATTAATATCATTAAGTACGGTAGTACGTACTTAATAGTAGGGATCGCTATGAAAAACTATGACTTCCGGAATTTTCGCACTTTTAAAAACAACCTTACAACAGGTTTTAGCCGAAAAAACCAACCTGGATGCATTAGTACTGCTGTAATTAGGCTGTATCTTTGTTAAACGCAGTGAAAAGTCTAATATTTCGATCCACAGCGAATTTTAAAAAAATTAAAATTTACCTGTGTTTCGTCTGCCAGCCAGTCAGCCAGCCTGCTGTAAGACTCGGTTCCGCTAGGTGTACGGCTCCATATTTTTCGCACAACAAAGGTAATCACACGTTGGATTTACAAAATTGTTGTTCCGATTAAGGTTTGTCCACTGCGCCATAGCTTGTCCTTTGTTCTATCTTCTTCATCGATTGATCTTCCTCAACCGAAGGATGACAAAATTTTACGAAGGTGTCAACATTCCATGCAAGGTGCTAAAATGTAACAATAAACACCTTGGATGGGCGCATGCTTACTGATACAATCCGTAACGCGTAATGAAAGAATTCAGTCTTTCCCTATAGCCTTCTATTTCGTCTTCCATAGCCAGACCAATTTATTTACACACAGCTGCTTATCAATCTTCTGATTGTAAGCACTGGATGTTAATTATAACATTAAGCACTTATAATCGGACACCTATTAATGACCTAGTAGCTGCGTATTAAATTTAAAATGGTCTGGCTACGAGTAGAATATAGTCCTTCCTTCACAGTACAAGTCGTTTTACCGTATAGACACTTGGTATCGAGATGAAACGAGTCTGTTGTAAAGGTGGGTGTGGCACATACATAGTGAGCTATTGTAAACTATGTAGATATCAATTGCTAAGAAATAATTCCCATCTTGAGTGCCTGTAAAAGGTGCTAAACCTGTAGATACTGAAATAATAGTTCCATGCAATTTAATGAAGATTAAATAGCTAGCTAGCAGCCATACTAAAGTATACTATAAAAAGTAAACAAACTAGATTTTTAATTTAAAAAGGAGAGTAGGGATCGTAATAAAAAGTAAGGAAACAAGTAGTTAATCACTCACCACCCAGCATATTGCATGTGTTTACTCAAGTATACAATTGCAGCTGGGTAGGCGTTCATACATGCACAAATGAACACATTCTCTAGCACTTCTACAAGATTTAATCCCTACTTTGGCAGCCAGCATTCAAAGCAAAACATCATGCAGCCAAAATAGGGATTAAATCTTGTAGAAGTGCTAGAGAATATGTTCATTTGTGCATGTGTGAACGCTTACCCAGCTGCAATTGTATACTTGAGTTAACACATGCAATATGCTGGGTGGTGAGTGATTAACTACTTGTTACCTTACTTTTTATTACTATCACTACTCCCCTTTTAAATTCAAATTTTTTTAAAAATCTAGTTATAGTTGCAGTATTATAGAATGTGTTTTATTAGTACATGTATGTACATATGTATATGTAGCTACCCAGCTGCAATTGTATACTTGAGCAAACACATGCAGTATACAATGCTGCATGGATGGTGAGTGAGCTATATTTGCTAGCTACTTGTTTCCTTAGTTTTTATGTTGCAACCCCTACTCGCTCTTTTAAAATTCAAAAAAATTACATAATAACCAGATGCTTATGGATATGTTGTCTAAATCCCACTCGCACACTTTTAAATTGCAAATTACAGTTATTTTCATATCTAGTGTAATATGATTTACATGTTACTTTTAATATACAGTGATAAACCAATCCGTGGTTGTGTTTGTTGGAGAACCCATCATAGTTAATACAGAAGTACAAGTGACTATTAACTGTAGTCCACTGATAGATGAAGCAATTGCTAATGGAATACCAAATCCCACTGTAAGATGGATAAAAGATGGACTTGAGCTTTCAAATGGATCTGCAACAAATGTTGAAATATCTGCTGATAGGAGACTTGTACTGATTTCTGCAACTGCAGTGTCGGTTGGTGGTCAACTTGGAAATGATGGCAGTTACACTTGTGATGTTTGTACAGATTTCATGAGTCCAAATTGCAGGAACACTACTGAACTTCCTATTTGTAGTGAGTAAAATCTATTGTTATTTCCTTGTTAAATGTTACTGAGGCTTGTATTCCTTTAGATGAACCACATTTAGTGCCATCAACAGGTACAGCATTGGTGTTTCCAACTTTTATAGCATTGACATGTGGACAAGATGCTACTACTGGTGCTATAGTAGGAGCTTCTATTACTATTCAATGTATGCAATTCAATGGAACAGATGTAGTGACGGAAGTTTATAAGGATGGTGAATTTATTAGTAATACTTTTCCACACATGATTGCACCTGCTAGTGATGATGATTTTGGCACATACACTTTTGCAGTAAGCAATGACTGTGGTAGAGATGTGGCAGTATCTAGAATAAATCGTCAAGGTTAGTTCTTGAGATTTACTTTTTAGAGCAGAAGTTACATACTACGTAGGTGAAATGCATGGCATTGAGGGGCAAGCCTGGTACTTTGATAGATGCATGTACATATACACTTAGCTACCATTGATGACCTTCACATGCAATTTGACACTGTAATAATTATAAGCACAGAGAACTAAACGTGCACAGTTTAGTCTCAGTGTACAAGCAACAGTGCAGCTATTTACATGATGGTCTTAAAAATTTGTACCGGTACGTATTTCATGAAAACTGGGATATTAACAGTAAAGTAATTACAGTGGATTGAAATAACATATGTAATAATATTAATTCATCACAAAAGGTATCACAAGCATGTATAATAAGCAAGTGGTGGTATCGGCTATTATAAAGAAAAGTAGGTCCCGCGGCTTTTGACAAAGTGTAAAGGAAGACTTGTTTCATATATATTTATCTAATAGTTACCTATCTTTATATTGTAGAAAAATTATGTAGCTAGCTGGCTATAGGGCGGCAAGGCAGTTGATACTTCAATGCATCTATCTAGCCATTCAGTGCTATATGCAATCCTAACATCAAATGATCAGCTTTACTATTATGCTTTGATTAGAAAGTTTTGTTCACACATTGTGGTTAATAAATTATGGTTAGCACTTGAATGGTATAATTATATATACATGCCTATGGTTAGCATTAATGGTTCACTATTGTAGCACTCCACCTGTTTTATGTTGATGTAATGTTGGTTTGCACTTAAACGGCTTTCAGCCATATAAAGAGATTTTGATGTATCAAGCAAGCAAGAAGACAGATTTCACTGTTGATCCCATATGGTGGGGCTTGCTAAGACTCGCCCCAATAATTCCCACATATACATGAGTGGTAATAGTTATCATAACTAAACAAAAACACCCTGGGTGGAAAAAGTGCGAGGCCAATCAGAAGCAGCATTGCAAATAGGTATGTGCAACCAAAAACTTTGATATCAGTTGAGGCCAAGAAGTTACTTATCAAAAATCTTTTTAACTACTTGAATGACATACAATAGTTTATAGCATATTGTCACAACTATGATTGGCTTTGTCACTTGGCCACCTTTATTAATAATGATGGTGTGAAAAAGGTGGTCAAGTGACAAAGCCAATCATAGTTGTGACAATATGCTATAAACTATTGTATGTCATTCAAGTAGTTAAAATGATTTTTGATAGGTAACTTCTTGGCCTCAACCAATATCAAAGTTTTTGGTCGCACCTGTTTGCGATGCTGCTTCTGATTGGCCTCACATTTTTTTTACACCCAAGGTGTTTTTGTTTAGCATGTCACCACTTTTTTGGAAACAGATGTTATTACTAGCAAGCAGCAGAGAAGTACTGCATGTGCATAACTTGTACTTGCTTTAGCATACAATATTGTAAATTAAACTTTGAAGCTGAATTTTGAAAAACTCAGGCCTACAATTTTTATTAACTTTCACTACAGAGTGATACATCAATATAGATTGTGTATCTGAAAGTTTATGCAAATCATTTCAAGGGGGTCCAAGTTATGGCAACTATCAACCTGTAGTGTAATAGCCTTTCTCAAATACATTCAAGTGTTTTCTTCAGGCTGAAAGTAGTATGACAGGTAGAACATACATGGGAGAAATGCTGATACAAATTTGTTATTAGACAAACAAGTGAATGTACAAAAAGAGAGTTTGAAAAAAACTTCCGGGGTTCATGCAAGCTCCTGCAAGCCCACAAAAAAGTGTGCGATTAAAATGAAAGAAACAATTGCTGTGTCAAAAATTTTTTTGATTTATAAGGCCGTATCAGAAGACTGACTGAACCGATTTCAACAAATTTCAGGTTATTGATTCTTCAAACAATGAAGGTACTAATTCTTGAGTAACGGGTGAATCAGGCAGGAAGGGATGGTTTGTCGGACGTGGGTGCACGAACAGCACCATAAAACTTGCAATGGCTGGTACTTAGGAATGGTGGTGCCGACTTCCTCCATTCTTAGTTTATTGATTCTATATACATAGTAAGAATATTGTGGGCCTGTGATAACTAAGCGATAGCTTTTATGGTAGCTTAGCTAGAGCATTTTTGAATTTGAGGGCGGTGCTACATGTAAATAACTTACTCAGTGGTCGCGTTGCTGTGCTTCTTCTTGGCTCGTGACTCACTTTTGTGAGTCTTGATATATCATGTATAGCCGCATTTGCATGTATGTGGTATTAATTATAATGCACATTTAATTAATAGGTTCAGTTTTTAATTACACAGCTAGTCTCAACCAAATTCAAACAATTGTGAGTAGCTAGTATAATATGAAGAAATATCAGTTTAACAACTTCAAATGGTTGCAACTTGCTGTGTTTAATAGCCATGTAACAAAGCTACGTTTTACATGACTAATGTTGTATTTGAGTTATTTGTAGTTAGCTAAAACGGCAATGAGAGAGAGAGAGAGAGAGAGCAGAAGATGGGAGAGGGAGAGTAAATGGAAGCTAAGGTTGTAAAATATGTCAGAATCCCGCATTGGCAAGAATATGAACAGATCAAAGAAAATGTCATGAGTACTCGTGAGTGAGCTGCATATGTTTAGAAAATTAATGTGAGTTAAAAATTGTGAATAAATACTCAAGGGTGCATGTACTTTCCTTATGAGTGCAATTATAAAACACACAAGGAGAGTACAAAACTAGGTTAAGAACATTGAGTTTACACATGAGCTTTATTATCTTTTGTCTGAGAGGATCAAACTTTTAAGATAATAATTTTTGGTGAAAGAGCTTTGCCTCGAAAATTTATTCACAAAAAGTTGGAAAGAGGTAATCATCGAAAATTTTGTCCCTTTAAAATTTCCAGCTATACGGTATAAAAAGCTGTCAGCAACAAAACATTTCCCAAGGCGTTGCCATAGATATGAGAAATATTTGATTGTGGGTTCAAGTTTTTACAAGTGTGAGTGTATAATGGCTTGGGAGATAAAACAACAGCTTTGATTTTAAATAGGAAACACTATATCAGCGATTTTAAAGTAAGATTGAGTTCTAATTAAACGCTCTGACACTCTGGTGGAAGACTGTGATTTTAGTGTTGTTTGTGGAGATGTCCTCTACAGTGGTCTGGGATAAAGGTAGAGAAAACTATATATGAATATTAATTTAAAAGCCTATTGAATTTACCAGTGATTAAAGCTACATACACACTAGTTGGCTTGTAGTATTAGTGGCTGTCCTAGAGAAGGTTGACTGAAAGGTTTTGTAGTAAGGTTTGCTGTTGCGTCTACTGTGGCCATGGTAGGCACAACCTGCATACACTCGTAAGTGCCTGGCGAGTACACTATAAGCCAAGCACTAGACTAGTGAGTATCTGGTGAATACAAATCGTGAGTAGCAAGAGAGTGTTCATGATGACTATGCTAGTGCGTTTGCATAGTGATGCAAATGCACTCACAACACATTCATGCTCTTCAGGAGCAGGAGTTATTTGTGTGCTTGAATATTTATCGAGGGTAGTACAATAAATGACTAGAGTAATGGTATAGTAGTGCACCCAAGCATCAGTCAAGTTTAAATCGAGCTATACTGTAGGTGGTGCAAGATTTATTGTCCTACTGTTATATTTATTATGTGCTGTTGTTAGCTGATCCACCAGACATTGATGAGGGACCATTTATACCACAGCCACCTGCTGTTATCCCTGGAGACATGACAGTTATGATAGGAACTCCTACATATGTAGTTGATGGATTTGATGTTACTCTTGTCTGTAACATTGCTAGTGGAACACGTCCAATTACCATTATGTGGATTCGTAATGGAGCACCTTATCCAGCTGGAGGAAATCGATCTACTATCACAATACCTGATACTGATTATAATGATGGTGATGTCTTTGCTTGTAGAGCTGACAATATTGTAGGATTTGATGAGGAGAATACTACCATAAATGTGTTTGGTAAGTGAATTTTAAAGCTATAATTTCATATCAACATGGAACTTACCTTGAGATATTACCCTCAAGCCATCCTCCTCAACCCCTCCTGCCTCCCAACTCCTTACACTTCATATAATGCCAGCTATGAGGCTACACTGTACTTCTAGTGCAAAATCTAGCATGGCTACAATCAAGTACGCTGTGAAAAACAATTCAGCTGGTTTTTGTATATCCAGTCACATATGACACTTGCAATCAATATTGTTGATGGGTACAGTTTTGGTAACAAAGCGTGCCATGACTTCCTGGCAATAAAGCCTAAGTATTAGCCACAGTAACTGGCTTATAGTTGACATATAAACCTACCTGCTGGTAGATACAGCTATCCTGTCTAAATTAATATTACATAACCATAATTATCATAATTAATTAATTAATGTGTGGCAAACTGGGAAGGGCTAGCTTTATAATAACACTGCCAAATGAAAAGACTTAATACAAAGGGAAATTAAAACAAGGGGATTTTTAAAAGACCTTTTATTGTTGAAATATCCCAAAATGATGTCATTTTCCCTTCATTTTAAAAACGAACAGATTACAAGACCCTGGTATTTACCAAAGCATTTAAGCTACAGCATTGCAGTATAGATTAAAAGAATCGCTGTTTTATAAGGAATACAATGATTTTTGTTCCAGCTTTGTATGAGCTGGCATATAGAAGTTATGGCCTATTTTCTGCTGACATGCAAAAGTAAGTTAAATTGCTGTTAGTGCCATGATTACATGCAATTACAAATGGCCTCATAAAAACCTCTGTGTAGCCTCTATGAAGTGTAAATAAACTTTTTAAGGTGGGGGTCTAGTGTGGAAGTTGTGGTGTTAGAAGCCGTTTAAGAAAGAAGCCTTAGTTAGGCCACAAATCCAATTATATTGCATAAGAATGCATTGATCTTATGTATGCGCCTTGAAAAACAATCTTTTTAAAATCAGAATGCGAAAAACCAACTACAGCTCTATTGGTACAACACTAACAACACTATAACTTCAATCAAAGTAGCCAAATGTTGCTAACCTTGCCTGCTAGCGAATTTTAACAATTTTGAAACCTAGTAGATTTTTGTCTGCCAGCCAGCCTGTCAACAGGGATCGACCTAGCGCCTCAACCACTGGGTGTGTAGCCTTCAATCTTTCTGAAAATAAACATTATTTCCATCAGCACGAACCTTTCTGATTGTCATACTCACCCGGTGCCATAGCCTGTCCTTTGTTCTGTCTCCTTCGTCGATTGATCTTCCTCGACCGAAGGGTGACAAAATTTTACAAAGGTGTCAACATTCCATGCAAGGTGTTAACAATAAACACCTTGGATGGGCACATGCTTACCAATACAATTCATCCTGCTAATTGACGTGTAATGGAAAGAAGGAGCTGTATGGTTATCAGTCCCTCCGCAGTCTTAACTAGACCAATTCACGAGCTGCTTATTCTGATTGTAAGCGCCAAATGTTAATTATATGATTACATCAGGCGCTTATGATGGAACGTCGATAAAACGACCTAGTAAATTACGTATTAAATTTAAAATGGTCTGGATACAAGTACAATAGTACTTCCTTTCACAATACACATTGTTTTGCTTGGTACTGTGATGAAACGAGTGTGTTGTAAAGGTGGGCATGGCACACACGTAGTGAACCATTTTAGACTATGAATTGCTAAGAAATAATCCTGGCCTGAAACTATTCTTGGGTGCTTTTGTAAAAGTGTTAAGCCTATAGATACTGAAATATAATGCAGGATTATAGAATACCAGTTCATGGAAAAGTATAGTAATATTTAAAGGTTAAATACCAAACTATCTAGCACTGAGCCATACCATGGAAGAACAACTTGCCCTGAATGGTGGAGTTTAAACTTATCAATCAATCAATCAATCAATCAATCAATCAATCAACTACAGTATGTTATAAAAAGTAAACAAACTAGATTATTAAAAAATTCTGAATTTAAAAAGGGGAGTAGGGATCGCAATAAAAAGTAAGGAAACAAGTAGTTAGCAAATAAGTTATCACTCACCACCCAGCATTGTATACTGCATGTGTTTACTCAAGTATGCAATTGCAGCTGGGTAGCTATGTACAAGCATGCACAAATGAAACACATTCTCTAGCACCTCTACAAGATTTAATCCCTACTTTGGCTGCATGATGTTTTGCTTTGAATGTTGGCTGCCAAAGTAGGGATTAAATCTTGTAGAGGTGCTAGAGAATGTGTTTCATTTGTGCATGCTTGTACGTAGCTACCCAGCTGCAATTGCATACTTGAGTAAACACATGCAGTATACAATGCTGGGTGGTGAGTGATAACTTATTTGCTAACTACTTGTTTCCTTACTTTTTATTGTGATCCCTACTCCCCTTTTTAAATTCAAATTTTTATATTCATTAAGTATGGTAGTACTAAATAGTAGGGATCACCATGAAAATGTATGGCTTCCAAAAATATGTGCCTTGAAACACCCTTTTTAAAAACCAGAACATGAAAAGCAACTACAACTCTATTGGTACGATACTAACAATGCTATAACTCCATTCAAACTACCAAAATGTTGCTAACTTGGCCCTTTTTCGAATTTTGAAAAACAACTGTGCCTACGACTACTGTGACTATGACTACTGTGACTATGACTATTGTGACTATGACTATTGTGACTATGACTATTATGACTATGACTATTGTGACTATGATTATTGTGACTATGACTATTGTGACTATGACTATTGTGACTATGACTATTGTGACTATGACTACTGTGACTATGACTACTGTGACTGTGACTATTGTGACTATGACTATGTGACTATGACTACTGTGACTATGACTACTGTGACTATGACTACTGTGACTATGAATACTGTGACTATGACTATTGTGACTTTTACTTATTATCTGTTATAATTATACAGAGCCACCACAAATTCTACCTATTCCTTTTCCAACTCCTCCACCTGGTGATCCAGACATAACAGTCAGTACTGGTCAACCTATGAATACTAGTGTTACAACTGGCTCATCTGTTACTATTTACTGTCCATCCAGTGGTATTGATACTCCTGGTATTGAATGGTTCAGAAATGGTATGATGGTTGTGGCTGGTGGTCGGTTTACAATCTCTACAACAACATTACCTGGAGCAGTCATTACTAGTGTTTTAACAATTGATGACTTTCAACCTTCATCAGATGCTGGTACTTATACCTGTAGTTCCACCAATATAGTGGGCTCAGATGATGGAAGTACTACATTGCTAGGAGGTTACTTGTATAGGTCACGTATTTAATTTGTTTTTATGTTAAATGTTTAATTAGATATATGCCCAGTCTGTCCACCTGATGCACTTGAAACTGCTGTTCCGGACAGTTGTCCTGTTTGTGGAGTTTGGCGAACGGATATGTTTGGACGTGTAAGAAATTCTTATAGATAATAATAATAATAAAATTAATAGGTTATATAGCAAAAGCTAACACTAATGGCAGTTCCGGCGGCTTGTTTTTCAACTAAGAAATCATTAGTTAGAAATATTTAAATCATTAAATAGTTAATTGTGGGTTATTGGAGGGATAAAACTAAGCATAGTCAATATGATGTTGAGTGATAAAGCTTTTTGTCTGTGTAAAGCACAAAAGAGTGAACAAACCATGTACTGCTCTGAACCTCAGTTACCTTCACTGCACAACTGATAAAGAAAAGCACCTGACTTATAATAATGAGCTACGGTACCAAGTAAAGTAGAATTAACATGTGCACAATCATATGACACGTGACCACTACTATGAGTATTATATACACAGGGACCAGAGAACGCCTTGCTGAAAACAAATAATTTTTACTTTCATATTCTGTTGTTAATAAAGGAACAGTACAAATATATCACAGGCGAAGGCATTATGCTAGTCATTTTTGGGAACCATAGCTATATATAGGGCTGTGCGATAATGGAAAAAGTTATATCTCGATATGCTGTGTTAAAATTATCTCGATAAACGATATATCTCGATAATGTTGTCAACATGAAGTTTTATCATCATTTACCTCAATGTATAAAACTGTCAGGCAAAAGTATCAAATAGCTAGCAGGTAACTGCTTTTAATAAGTCTATAGAGGTAGGCTGGTTCTTGTATAAGTGTTAAACCTCAGTGTTTGCATAAGGTATGGCTTCCTGGCCACCTCTAAGTGACAAAAAAATTTAATTAAAGAATCTCAGTAAACACACTAATGTACATTGTGATAGTATCGATATGTTATCTGCGATTATCGTTATCGCGATAATATTTAGATATCGATAATTATCGTTTTATCGTTATTATCACACAGCCCTAGCTATATAGCTATCTATATCCTTTACTTAGCTAATAATTTCTTTTCATGCTCAAAACACAGAATTTTAAGCCTGCCTTATTCTAAATCCCTTGAGTATACCATACTGTATACGTCAAAACATTCGAGGGGGAAAACTTTCGCGGTTCATCAACAATGTGCATTATGTAGGGAAAACTTTTGCAGTTTGCAGCCTTAAAGCCACGCGCGCCTATGCAATACGGATTTTAGAGTGTGCGCAAATTAGAATAAAGTTAAACACGTGCACTGGGTGCATGGCTGAAGCCGAATTTGAAACCAACAGTTCTGTCCGTGGTTATCATGTGTATCAAGACAATTGGACACCTGTGATTGGAGAACAACTTCACTGCGAACGGTAATTATTTTCTAATTGTGAAGCAGGAAAATTTTCAATGGTAAAACATTCGCGTTTTGCTAAAATCCGCGAAAACCGCGAAAGTTTCCCCCTCGAACGTTTTGACGTATACGGTATAGTGTAAAACGGTGGCAGGGAAAAACTTTGGACATAAATTAATGAACAATGGTGTAAAGAAAATGTGTTACCTGATTAGATCTCTTACATAGTTTAAAAGTTACGTATAGGGCTCAGAGGAATAGTGATTTTTGTATTCGAATATTCTGTAATGGCAGTTGACCGAATATTCTTTTTTGCACTTTCAAATTATTATAATGTGTACAACATGTTACTTCAATACATAAATTAAAGGCATTTGTGTGAGATCAAAGACTTTTCTGCATGTTATGCGGTGTAATTGGTTTGAAACAAATATTTGACTATCAAAAATTGTATCAAATATTTGCGAATACGAATATTTGTCAAATATTTGTTTGAGCCCTAGTTACATAATAGCTAGCTATATTTTTGTAGTCTATCAGACACAGATGGTACATATGTAAGCAAGTTCTAGTTTCTAGGGATTGACTAAATGATAAATAAATTGATGTATCTACTGTAAACTGTACTGCTGAGGAATTCAACTAGCTATACACTGTTAAATCTATATGTACATATTTGTAGTGTTCCTTGGAGTGTCATTTGGGCATAATGACACGGAATGTTTTTTGCGTAAATGTTGCTGACGGTGATCGAGTAGTGTCTAATACTTTCTGTGATTCAGCTACCATGCCTGCTGGAAGTCAGAGTTGTGGGAGTGGTCCTTGTGCTACTGGCTGGAGAAGAGGACCATGGACCAAAGTAATGGAATATAATTATAATATTATATGATTTTTAGTTGTGTTTGTACAGTGTTCCAGAACATGTCATGCTGGGCATCAGATGCGTATGGTGGTGTGTACCCAGACGGGTGTTGTGGTACCTGATGAAGAGTGTGAAGAAAGCCTACGTCCAAGATCCACGCGATTCTGTAATGGACACATTGACTGTTTCCGTAAGTTGGTTAAACCTCTACTTTTTATTGACTTGGGTGGTTTTGTTGTATAGCCTGTAAAGATGAGTATCCCGATCACTGCCGTCGACTTATGCAAATACCGATGGGTTGTATGGGAGACTATGCTCGCAAGCTTTGCTGCTGGAGCTGTAGGAATGACTAGAGTAAAATAACCAGTCACCTACACTGATTCTTCTATAGTTAAGCACATTACATCATAACATTAACTATTTGCATAGCTGTTTACAGAAGCTCCGACTTTTTGTAGTTTTTCAGTTAAATTGTAAACAAAAATAATTATAGGCATTTTGACTATAAAATTGTAGCAACCTTGTCCAGCTTGTCACAGTGAGATAAGCTATATAAGCTCCATTGTGTGTGTCTTAGTGTAGCTCAACTTTGATAAGAACATTATTGTCAAGTTAGCTATGTAGCTAGCTAGCTGTAGTTACTAATAAACATGCTATTTTTTAGTTATTGCTAACATTATAGCTATGAAGTTGATTGTGCCAAGTCCTTTCCAAATGAATAATTACTTAATTAGGGTGAGCCGTAGCGAGCCCCACCATATGGGATCAACAGTGAAATCTGTCTGCTTGCTTGCTTGATATGTCAAAATCCCTTTATATGGCTGAAAGCCATTTAACATTACATCAAACATGTGGAGTGCTAACCATAACATGCATGTATATATCATTGTGAAGTGCTAACCATAATTTATTAACCACAATGTGTGAATAAAACATTCTATATAAAGACTTTACACTAGAGCCTCACCGCTATTTACTTTTAGCCGATACCACCACTTGCTTATTATGCATGCTTTTGTGATGAATTAATATGTATTTCAATCCACTGTAATTACTTGAAATACATACCGGTAGCTACAAATTTACAAATTTTTAAGATCATTGATTTATTTATGTAGATAGCTGCACTGTTGCTTGTACAATGAGAATATGTATTGTTCTCTGTGCTTATAATTATTACAATGTCAAATTGCATGTGAAGGTCATCAGTGATAGCTAAGTGTATACGTACATGCATCTATCAAAGCACCAGGCTTGCCCCTCAATGCTGTGCATTTCACCTAGTATATAGCTAGAACATTTTATAGGATTCATTGTTACATCTCTTGTGCTCTAAATCACCAACCAGGGTTTCTTTCAGGAGGGTGGGGGGAGCATTCGCCCCCCTTGGGAATTTGTTCTAACAGTGAATCAATTCAGGTGTTTTAAATCTCTCCTTTAGTAGCGCCCATGTTCTCCATGCCATAATGATGTTTATAGTTAGCGATGACCCTTGATTTCAGTTATTTTGACTACATTATATAATATTTTGACTCTGAAATGCCCTCAGATTCAATCTCAGAGCATCTATTTTTCAAAAATTTTCTGGGGGGCATGCCCCCAGCATTACAATAACACATAAAATCACATAGCTTGTTATACAATAAGGCCCCACTTTACCTATTTGCTCCTGATCACGGAGTATATTCCTGTTTGCTTCCAGGAGGATCATACCACAGTGCCCCCTGGTATCCCGTTATACTTCTTTTTGACCCCCTTCGCTAGAATCCTGAAAGAAACCCTGCCAACACATGTTAGTGTGTTGGTAGGCATGATGCTAGATGCGATATACCAATATGTTATACATGAAGGGATGAACTGTGTTTACCAGCCAGTTAATTTTTTAGTCTGCCTGAAAATTTAGCTATACCACTTCTAGGACAAAATGGTGGCTTTAAAGGTTTTAAATTTTTTTGTTCCTCTTTTTTGTCACCTAGTTTTCAGGTAGTGAACATAAATGTTATAGCTATTCCAGTGAAATCCATCCATTGCTCTATTGCATAAAATGAGTCACTCAGTTCAGGGTTACCAATAACAAAACTATAACATTGTAATGACACTTCAATCTGCAACTGGAATGTTTACAAACATGCATCAGCTGGTTGTATGTCACATTGTAAATTATATGTGAGCGAATTACATAATTTACCTTGCTCAGTAGCTAGCTATTAGTGTTTTATACTTGTGAGCATGCATGGTTTTCTAACCAAGCCACAAAAATACATGGACTAGCTATGTAACATGGTAGAAATGTTCATGAAGAATATTAACCCCAAAAGTTTAATATGAATCAAAATCAAAACTTGACCATTTGTCACAGCTGAGCATATATTTGTAATTGTCGAATCAGCAACTAGATTGATCATAGAATAAAAATTTATAAAAAGTGGGTAGCCAGGGATTGACCTCTCAGTGCTACGTAAGTAGCTAAGAACAGTAACATTTTGGTTCTGGCATGAGAAAATTTATAAAATGAAAAGAGGAATGTTCAGTATTCTCTGTGCCAAATTATTTCATGAACTAGCTATCCAATATTGGGTTAGAAGGCCTTGATGAAGGTGAGTTGACACTTGATAAGGTGGATTGAAGAGTCACTGCCACTGCACCCGCAAATGGCTAGATTGCTTTTGCTGAAAGACATGCAGGGAGCACCGGCTGTACTAAGTTTTCCAGCATCCTTACGGCAAGCTGTGACTAGTGCAGGACTGACTCCAGAAAATGCAAATTAAAGCATATTATATAGAATTTCAATTTTGTATTCCAAAGCCTAGGGGGGCAGGAATTATTAACCTAGGGGGCAAATGCCTCCGGCCCACCCCCTTAAATGCGGCCCTGTTCAGTGCAGTTGAGGCCAGAAGAGGGGGAGGCAGTGGAACCTATTCTTCTGACATATAGTTGGTAATGTGAAGACCGTGTAATGACACCATAGCTAATGAACTTGTAATGTAACTAGCTATAAGCACTTATCTTATAAGGATGGTATCAGAGGTGTGATATTCTCTGCCTATAATCACGTTTATATTAGTAATCAAGCTAGTACCCTACATATGTAAAATATCAGCTTGAAATTAGCAGCAAAATGCTTCAAGTATATTGAGGGATAGTAGTATATATAGACCTGAGCCTAATATGCCGGCATAATTTTGAGAACAATAGGGGCAATGTTAATGTATAATTCTGGGAATTATAGAACATTCACGAGCATAAAACAATTAAGAATAATTGGAAGTTACAATAATGAATATTATCTCATTGACAAGGACTGTTTAAAATGATGATGATGGTGAAGGTATTTCATGTAGATTCTTAAGAAAAGTCTGCACTGTCAATATCCTATTCACCATATAATAGCTATATAGTCACTATGTGTATTGTGGACATTATTATCACCGATACAATAAAATTACAAGAATAAGTAGGAATAATAGGTGATGCTGCTAGGTGATGATGTGGGAATAAAATAAAATAATGGATCAAAATTTTGGGAAGTTCGGGAAGGAATAATAGGTAAAATTTGAGCATATTAGACTCAGCCCTAGCAGTATAGCAGCAATTTTGTAGACTATTTTCACAATGTAGTTCATAGCAAATTTATAGGACTAAGTTACCATGTGCATAGCTAAATGTGGTTTCTTTGTTTACCCACATACCAGGATATATATAATTACTCATAATAATAACTCCTCATAATAATAATAATCTGATATAGATTCCGTATGCCACGTATGTAGCTACAATGATTATGTTGTGTACAAAAATTAAAAATGAAAGGTATACATGTAGGCAGCTAGTATAACTATTGGCTATAATCTGTAGCTATAGCTAGCTAGCTACAGGTTATAGCCAATAGCTACTGGCTATAGAAATTAGCTATATATCTAGCTATAGTCATATATCAAATTGCTCTATAATTGCTATCTAGCTATCATTTAATTACCTTCAGTTGATATTGCTATTGTTTTCAGAATTTTGTAATAGCCATCATGAAGCTTAACAGCAGGTTAAACATGAGTAACTAACTGGTATGACAATCATCTACGGGAGGGAGATTAGCACAACCAATTCCACTCCAATGATGATAGATGGATAACTAGTTATCCACTCTGTACACTGGAGGATAAATTGTCAAGGAAAACAAGCTGAAAAACTGATGTATCATTAAGTACGGTAGTACTTAATAGTAGGGATCACTATGAAAATGTATGGCTTTCAAAATGTGCACCTTGAAAAACAACCTTTTTAAAACCATATAACGCAAAAAACCAACTACAGTTCTGTTGATACAACACTATAACTTCATTCAAAGTAGCCAAATGTTACTAACTTGGCCTGCTATAGTGAATTTGAAAATTTTCGAAAACTACGGATTTTCGTCTGCCAGCCTGCTATAGCCTGTCAACAGGAAATGACCTAGAGCCTAAACCGCTGGGTGTATAGCCTTCAATCTTTTTGAAAATAAACTTTATTTCAGTCAGCATGAACCTTTGCTATTAATTCCGATTGTCATATACTTACTCGGCACCATAGCCTGTCCTTTGTTCTGTCTTCTTCATCAATTGACAAAGGGTGTTGACATTTTATGAAGGTGTCAACATTCCTTATAACATGTAACAATAAACATCTTGAGTAGCTATAGGCACATGCTAACTCTAGAACAACGAAGATACGAGGCTAAAGCCATCATGATGTATACACGCACGCATCGAGGGCTGGCGTGTCACAAGTGAATAAACCTTTATTCTATAATTATATAGCATGTATGCAGTTACGGTACCACTCTAAGGTAACGTTGCACTCGTTCACAAATTTTTGTCGAGGGCTATATAAAATTCTTACTGATTTAGTACAAGTCAATCATAGTGACTTTTCAAGTGTTACACGTGGCCACTCACTTCATCTCCTCCACTTACCAACTACAGTGGATGTATATTCCTACTCCCTTCTTCCCCTCCTCCATCAGAATTTACCTGAAGATGTTGTCATTTCCCCATCACTTGATTTATTTAAACTCAAATTATATAATCATTATATGTACGTTAATACCCCATTTTGGGGATCTGTACATTAATTAATATAGCAATATAATAATAAATCCGACAGTCACGAAACTTTGTGACACAGTTTCTTATAGGCTAGATGGATCCTTTAGATATTTTTGTAGAATGTAAGGGATCTAGGGATGTTATGCCAAGTAGCTATATAAGCCATGTAAGTTTGGTGCTGTTATCTTTCTCTATTATTGTGTTATAACGATACGGGTATTTATTACTTTAGAAAATCAGCCAAACTAGTGAAAGTAGCAGCTTTATATATTTAAAATGCTTTGTCACTGGTTTGATGTGCATGGATAAAAAGTGTTAGCTAAAGTTCCCATTCTTTTGCTGTTAGTTAAATCCGTATATTATACTTCTCGTAACGCTATCCTCTTACATTACGCATGTTTCAATACATGAAACCTTGTCCGATACTTGATACCGTCCGATAATTGACCACTTACACTAAACAAACTAAAACTTTTGAATTTAAAAAGGGAGTAGGGATCACAATAATAAGTAAGGAAAGAAGTAGCTAGTAAATAAGTTATCACTCACCACCCAGCATTGTATACTGAATGCATACACTCGTTCCTCGTCCTTGGCCTTACTTCGGACTGGGTGATAACCAAGATGACCCAATCGTACTGAGATACAAGTAACTAAGAGTTCTAATCATGTACTACTACTTGGTTAACTGATCCCAAATAGCCACCTCAGTAGCTACTGTATGAACACATTATAGATTAACATACTGGCCCCATGTCAACATCATCTCTGTCAACACCAAGCGCCCAGCATTATCTTACATGAGCATCTCATGCTGGTGTTTCAGGTGACATGTCAACATCACATCATTTCATATACTGAGTTGGCATCATCTCACACTGACAGTAGGTTTAGCCTACAGCAGCTACAGGCAGTCAACGTCACTGAAGAATATTATATATATTTATGCTCACAAATTTTTAATTTCAGAACAGTATTGGTAATCGTGATGTACCGACGAGCAGTTTATCTGCTTTTTACCCAATAACATGAAGGACGGATTGAAGGAACACCTGAGAGACAAGAAATAATGAAGAAAAGATATGTTGTTTTGCGCGACTTTATTGGCTATCACAGATTCCAACAACTTATACACACTATCCACATACGAATTCTTCTAGTGACCTGAGCTACTTTGTACACGTTCAGTGTCCACCACAAGCCGAACAAAAGAACACCGTCACCATTTTTGCCTCACGTAAAACGCGCAAATTTGTTTAATTACATTCCAGTCGCACAAGTGATATATATAGACTATGCAAGGTTACCAGACCCTTGATCAGCTGAGCGCGCCGCGCGTGCAGTCCAATCCAAGGGTCCGGCCATGCCAGACCAGTCGGAAGCAGGACAGCGAGAGCGCAAAAGGGCCCCACCAGGGCAGACCACCGCAACTCAAGTTGTATATAGAAGGTTGAAAGCACATCCCTAATCATGATTTACACTCGTTCCAGTCGCCATATTCTTATATCTAGCGCATGCGCTCGCTCTTACATTGTTGAAGCTCGAGTTCAAGTCTTCCTCGGTCAGTAGAAATATACTATCTATGGTAGGAAAATGGCACGTCTTGCAGTATGTTTGCTAACAGTTTTGGATGTGGTAGGTTATTGACTTTGTTTGGTTTATAGTGTGTTTGTCACGAGGGGTCCGCAACGTGGCTGTTATCTCGTACGCTTGGCCTGTAATCCAAATCCGTAATCTTCAGTAATCTATCGCGTAATAAAAATTACATAAATAGTAAATAATTAAGCTTACATAAATAGTAAATTATAAATACTACTTACTAATTAACAAATTACATAAATACTAAAAAATACAGAATTACAATCCCAGTGTAATCCTGGGATGTAATCTCGTATGCAATTTTGCCACATTGCAGATCCCTCAGTTTGTCAGGGGTGGAGGAAGCAATTTCACATTGGTCCAGTAAAATATAAGCAGCATGTGAAGCATTAAATAGGGTGGTCTTGGAGCATGCCTCCCAGGAAGATCGATGCTCTGAGATAAAAATTTTCTTGACATCTATGTACATTATCACCTTATTTATGGCATATGCTGAAACAGTCTTGTCAAAAACTTGCATATGGCATACCGTAAAACTGGAAACTTTGACAAATTTGACGAATCTGAGTGAATTCGCCAAACTCAATATATCCAAATAACTACCTTTTCTATGAAGATGTCAAGCAATTCATCAAAGTTTATTTCGTCAAAGCTTTTGCAGTGAGGATTTGTTTCTGGTTTTATTTAGCATGCATTATAATTAATTTTGGAGGCACCTAATTCGGGACAAGATTTTCTGTGAAGAGGAACCAGTATTTGTTTTCAGTATTGTTATTATTACATTTAGAGCAATGGTTTTGCACAAATAGTAAGTTTTATCTAACAACAGTTTGAGAACTGTGGGTTTCTGCATAGATTATATGAATGGTTTCTATAACTTTGGTCTGGCGCCCCTGTTTGTAATATAGATGTAACGTGTCACCAATTCCAACTCAGACAACTAAAAACTACATGTGTGTGCATGTACAGCTATTTTAATTAGCCAGCTAAACAATAAGTACATACAATGGTAATGTGTCCTGTAGTAGCCATAAAATCATCACATCACCCCCTCTTCAAATAGGAACAATCCTTACATTCCCCGCCCCCATCAGTGTTATATATAATCTGAGTACCGCTGGGGGATGTCTGTCTCTAGTGGGGTTCCGTCTTACTTGCTATTGGATAGGTTAGGCGCTACCACTCGATTATCATCTGGTCCCTCAAATCTGTGTGCTCTGCTGGAGGAGTATCTATGAGGGCCAGTGAAGTTGGTGCTGTCCTGCAGCTGGTTGTCTCTGCCTCCCATAAGTGGATGTTCTTTGGGCATGGCTTCAAACGGTTAAAGTGAATGACTTGTCCGTCTTTCCGTTTCTGTAGATGCTGTACCCTGTATGATGCTGTACCCTCTCCTTCTGATGTTCCAGTTCCATATATGGTATCCACTGGTAAACTTGCTTGACGGCCGAACATGAGGTAGAAGGGGGTAAATCCTGTGGATGACTGCACGCTTGTGTTATATGCCATACAAACCCTCTTGAGCTGTTGCTCCCAGTCAAAGGGTGCCCTGCACGCTTGTGTTATATGCCATACAAACCTTCTTGAGTTGCTGCTCCCAGTCAAAGGGTGCCCTTCTGCACATATTGCCAGTATGCTAAGCAGAGTGTAGTTAAACTGCTCCACTAGCCCATCAACAAAAGATTGGAAATTGTCACACCTCCCTTCAAATCATTCCTTAGTAACTCAATACCACAGTAGTACTATGCTGTAGTAACATATGTAGTAAAAATTTGGTTGGGGAGTGAGAAGAGGAAGTCAGGAATCATGGTACATATATGATACTGTATGTAATGATAAGATTGCATGTATGTATGATAGCTATTGTTCATTTTGTAGGTACTGGTGATACGGGGTCAGCTGACATTTCCACCGGTCATTCCAACCTTCCCTCCTCCTCCAACAATGACTGCTGGTATAGTTTAATAACTCATTTTATCTTTAACTATCAAAAAACCACTGTATGGTTTGCTCTAATGACTAACTGTGACATTAAGTAATCAGATGATCATGTCCCTATGGGGTCAGTTACTAGAATAGCTGGTCCCTGTGTGGACTACTATGCAAGTTATGTGATCACGTATGTAAAACTTCTTCAGCAAAGCCAAATTGAAATGTTTTGAACATTGAATTGTTGTTTATAGTAAGATTACAATCAGTTCATTGAAGTTTTGTTTGGTCAATATTAGCAAGAGTAGATAGAGAGAGTGTGTCTTAACCACCCATATGTCCTGTATAAAAGGATTGCATAAGGTAACCAAGGATATTTATGATTCAATCATATGGGATGCGGCATAAAAACTTCTAAGCTAGATTTCTCAAATAAGGGAATAATTTGTAGGCACCTTACACCATACAGCATACGCAAGCACATAACACGTACCATATTATGGAGAGCTCAGTAATAGTTTTTTGTGGCATCCACTGTGATTGTGTAAGTCATGCTTTACTTTGTATAGACATTTTGGTAACTCACTTCATGCAACTGTTCATCACATATGTAAATGGATGACCACATGCTGTACACACTAATATCAAAGATTAGATAATAGAGAGTGCTGGTATGTCTAACTCAAGTTAACATGTAGAGTACTAATGCTTATGGTAAAAGGTGTTAACTACCAGTATGCAGCTTAATTGATGTACAACAATAGGTCAGTTACATATCTACATAATATCAGTAAAAGTTTACTAGCAAACCAAAAATGGGATTGTCTTTCAAGCAAAAGCCGTGTTAAACAAAAGTCAAAGAACTGACAAAATTGGAACACAAGAACTTGCTAACTTTGATGATCAAAGTGTATTATGATTGCAGCAAGATTTTTGAATTTAAGGAATTCAGAAACATGTTGTGTAAGGAAAGGAAAGCTCTTGCTGTTGAAAGTTCCACTGAATTTGTTTTCTCACAAGAGTTACTTTTCTTAAAGTATACATTACTGACTGTAAACCATGCTACTGTTCACCAAGTTGGTGTGCCAAACTCACTTACCTTTTACAATCAAAATGAACTGAACATTAACACAAAAAATATCAAATTGATTCTTAGCACCCATCAAAAGGGGTGTTAACAAAGATGATTTAACACGTTTCATAAAAGCAGGAGTTTAATATGCATCAGCTGCATTGTTAATGTTGACTCTATTAAATCTTTTAATTATTGGATATTCACAAAGACCTTTGGCCTATTAATTGTTCAATTTGTAATTATATGTATATTCATTGGCCACAATAATAATTATGCACCTGCAATGTTGGTAAGCACAGCTAGTTACAATTATTTATATATTTTCAATTGGTGTAATAGTAATTTACATGTTACTTTAATATACAGTGATAGATGAATCCTTGGTTGTATTCATTGGAGAACCTGTTTCAGTTAGTACAGAAGTACGAGTGACTATTGACTGTAGTTTACTGATAGATCTAGCAATTGCTAATGGTGTTCAAAATCCCACTGTAAGATGGATTAAAGATGGACTTGAGCTTTCAAATGGATCTGCAACAAATATTGAAATATCTGCTGATAGGAGAATTTTAATAATTACTGAAACTGCAGTGTCTGTTGGTGGCCAACTTGGAAATGATGGCAGTTACACTTGTGATGTTTGTACAGATTTCATGGATCCAAATTGTAGAATAGATGGTTTTATTATTGTTTGTAGTGAGTAAAATCTGTTGTTATTTCCTTGTTAAATGTCATTGGGGCCTATAATTCTTTAGATGTACCACATTTACAAGCACCAGTAAATCCACCAGTGGTATTTCCAACTTTTGTAACAATGACATGTGGACAAGATATCACTGCTGACACTTTAGAAGGAGTATCGAGTCTTTCCATTCAATGTGCATCATTCAATGGATCAGAGCCTTTGACTACAGAAGTTTATAAGGATGGTGAATTAATTGGTAATAGTTTTCCACTGTCAATTATACCTGCTAGTGATGATGATTTCGGTACATACACTTTTGTGTTAAGCAATGAATGTGGCATAGACGTGGCAGTATCTAGAATACTTCGTCAAGGTTAGTTTTTGAAGTTTACGTACCTTCCTTTGGACACTGCTCTCTTTTGTATTTACACACTATGACTACAATAACTATACAAAATTATTCTTCAACCATAAAAGGTCTTATATGGTTACCAAACTGCATTCTATAATCAATGAATGCTAAATAATAGTAGAGCAGCTGCTGTGTTTATCCTGTGGTGATCATGTAAGTTGGTGGCTGATAGCTATCAACTACTTGAATTTACAAGCAATGAATAGTTCTTAGAATTTCTAGCATAACGGTTTTTGTCTAGGTAGTGCAAGATTTATTGTCCTACTGTTGTATTTATTATTATGTGCTTTTGTTAGCTGATCCACCAGACATTGATGAGGGACTATTTATACCACAGCCACCTACTATTATCCCTGGAGACATAACAGTTACGATAGGAACTACTGTATATGTAGTTGATGGATCTGATGTTATTCTTGTCTGTAACCTTGTTAATGGAACACGTCCAATTACCATTAGGTGGATTCGTAATGGAGCATCTTATCCAGCTGGAGGAAATCAATCTATTATCACAATACCTGATACTGATTATAATGATGGTGATAACTTCACTTGTAGAGCTGAAAATATTGTAGGATTTGATGAGGAGACTACTATGATAAATGTGTTTGGTAAGCAAATTTCATTCATAGTAACACTACAAATTAGTTAAACCAGGTTTCTTGAAATTGTTTTTGTCCAGGAAGTCGGTGTGTGTGTGTCTGTGTGTGTGTGTGTGTCTGTCTGTGTATTTGTGTGTCCGCCCCCAGACTATTAAAAACCATTCATATGAAATGAAGCCTGAATAGCCAATCAAACAAGTCCTACTGCTTTTCAGTTTCTTTATATGACACTTGCTATCGATATTACTGATGGGTGGGGCCTTAGTAACAAAGCATGTCACGAGTTACTGCCAAAGAAGAGCAAGGTAATGCTGTGTTAGTCATTCGTTTCACAATAAAAGCCAGCTGTACATTACTAACAAGACGGAGCACTTCAGTTTTAAATGTGGGCATGCTGTGCAGGTTGCGGAGCTTATAAAAAAAGACTAGCCTATAGTGTTACAGTAAAAATTTCAGCTTAAAACACTTTTGTAACTAAAGTGCTATGACTATGACTACTGTGACTATGACTATTGTGACTATGACTACTGTGACTATGACTATTGTGACTATGACTATTGTGACTATGACTATTGTGACTATGACTATTGTGACTATGACTATTGTGACTATTACTATTGTGACTATTACTACTGTGACTATGACTACTGTGACTATGACTATTGTGACTATGACTATTGTGACTATGACTATTGTGACTATGACTATTGTGACTATGACTATTGTGACTATGACTATTGTGACTATGACTATTGTGACTATGACTATTGTGACTATGACTATTGTGACTATGACTATTGTGACTATGACTATTGTGACTATGACTATTGTGACTATGACTATTGTGACTATGACTATTGTGACTATGACTATTGTGACTATGACTATTGTGACTATGACTATTGTGACTATGACTATTGTGACTATGACTATTGTGACTATGACTATTGTGACTATGACTACTGTGACTATGACTATTGTGACTATGACTATTGTGACTATGACTATTGTGACTATGACTATTGTGACTATGACTATTGTGACTATGACTATTGTGACTATGACTATTGTGACTATGACTATTGTGACTATGACTACTGTGACTATGACTATTGTGACTATGACTATTGTGACTATGACTATTGTGACTATGACTATTGTGACTTGTACTTATTATCTGTTATCTACAGAGCCACCACAAATTCTACCTATTCCTTTTCCAACTCCTCCACCTGGTGATCCAGACATAGCAGTCAGTACTGGTCAACCTATGAATACTACTATTACAACTGGCTCATCTGTTACTATTTACTGTCCATCCAGTGGTATTGATACTCCTGGTATTGAATGGTTCAGAAATGGTGTGATGGTTGTGGCTGGTGGTCAGTTTACAATCTCTACAACAACATTACCTGGAGCAGTCATTACTAGTGTTTTAACAATTGATGACTTTCAACCTTCATCAGATGCTGGTACTTATACCTGTAGTTCCACCAATATAGTGGGCTCAGATGATGGAAGTACTACGTTGCTAGGAGGTCACTTGTATAGGTCACATATTTAATTTGTTTTTATGTTAAATGTTTAATTAGATATATGCCCAGACTGTCCACCTGATGCACTTGAAACTGCTGTTCCGGACAGTTGTCCTGTTTGTGGAGTTTGGCAAACAGATATGTTTGGACGTGTAAGAAATTTCTTTTTAGAGATAATGTGTTCAACTACGAAATCATTAATATGCATTACTTAAGACACATTTAATTCGTTAAATAGTTAATTGTGGGTTATAGAGCTAAGCATAGTCGATGTGATGTTGAGTGATAATCATTTTTGTCTATGTGTAAAGCACAAAAGAGTGAGCAAACCATGTACTGCTCTGAACCTTACTGCACAACTGATGAAGAACAGGACCTGATCAAGACTCATATTAATGTGTCACAGTACCATGCAAGTAGGAGTACAGCATCCGATAATTGGTACATGTGTCCAATAATTGATTGCTGACACTCCATGTGCTTTAGTACATCATGAAATATCTAAGGATGAATGTTGGTTTCCAAAGAGAGTAAAGAATGAGTTATCAAAGGCATTTTTCACTGGACCTAATGCGTGTAATACTCCTAGTGTTCACATGTTATATGATTGTACACATGTTAATTCTACTTTTGCAGTATCAATTATCGGATAGCTATTAAACTTGGTGGCATAATTTCATATAGGCTGATGGATCCTTTAGATATAATGGTAGAATATAAGGGGGTAGGTCATTTAAGTTTGATGCTGTTATCAAAACCGGTGAAAGTATAGTAGCCTTAGTAGGAATACCTATAGTGTAAGTGGTCGATTATCGGATGGTAGAATATGGACAGTTTCATAAATATTGAAACTTGCATAAGGTAAGCAGATGGTATTACAGGAAGTAGCTATAGTAGGTATGATAGCTACAGATTTAGCTAACAGCAGGAATTAACACATTTTAATCAATAACCAGTAGCTGGCTATTTTTTGATTATCAGTGTCAGTGGTAAACTAAAGAATGTAGCAAGTTCTTCAGTGCATATACGTATAGCTAAGCAACAATTTTATGTATAATGTCTAGGGATTAAATGGTAAACAAAATGGTGTATCTAAACCACTGTAAGGTGTGCTGAGAAATTCAGCCATGTAATGGTTAAATTGCTATCTGTATAACTGTTAAAGTGGTAGTTAGGTGCATGAATTTAAATCATCAAATTTACTATGTAGTGTTCCTTGGAGTGTCATTTGGGCATAACGACACGGAATGTTTTTTGCGTAAATATTGCTGCTGATGGTGATCCAGTAGTGTCTAATACTTTCTGTGATCCAGCTACCATGCCTGCTGAAAGTCAGAGTTGTGGGAGTGGTCCTTGTGCTACTGGCTGGAGAAGAGGACCATGGACCAAAGTAATGGAATATAATTATAATATATGATTTTTAGTTGTGTTTGTACAGTGTTCCAGAACATGTCATGCTGGGCATCAGATGCGTATGGTGGTGTGTACCCAGATGGGTGTTGTGTTACCTGATGAGGAGTGTGATGCAAGCCTACGTCCAAGATCCATGCGATTCTGTAATGGGCACATTGACTGTTTCCGTAAGTTGGTTAAACCTACTAACTTTTTATTGACTTGGGTAGTTTTGTTGTATAGCCTGTAAAGATGAGTATCCCGATCACTGCCGTCGACTTATGCAAATACCAATGGGTTGTATGGGAGACTATGCTCGCAAGCTTTGCTGCTGGAGCTGTAGGAATGACTAGAGTAAAATAACCAGTCACCTACACTGATTTTTCTATAGTTAACCATGTTTATTATATTACATCATAACAGTATATAACTATTTGCATAGCTGTTTACAGAAGCTCTGACTTTTTGTAATTTTTCAGTTAAATTGTAAACAAAAATAATTATAGGCATTATAAAATTGTAACAACCTTGTCCAGCTTGTCACAGTGAGAGAAGCTATACATAAGCTCCATTGTGTGTGTCTTAGTGTAGCTCAACTTTGATAAGAACATTATTGAACAATATAGCTAGTTAGCTACTTGAACAATTAGCTATAACAGGTTAACCACATATAGTAATAATATTTAGTATGCAGCTAACTAGTGATGATGACTACTGATTATCATAAAAATAGAGAAATATATTTGCATGTTTGTGCTATTATAGCTATGGAACTATGATGAAAATAGTTTGATCATCATAAAAATAGAACAAAAAATTATTTGCATGTTATGGAATTATGATGAACATAGTTTTAGATTGAATGTATATATGATGAACATGCAGAGGTACTTAGCTCCATAGGTAATCTAATAAATATAACACATCTCTAGTTCTGATCATGAGGTCCGCCTAGCTATATTAGGGCTGAGCCTAATATGCTCAAATTTTTACCTATTATTCCTTCCTGAACTTTCCAAATTTTGACCCATTGTTCCCCACACCATCACCTATTAATATTATTCTTGTATCAGTGCTAATAATGTCCACAATACACACAGAAACTATTATACTGGTGAACAGGATATTGCTAGTGCAGACTTTTCTTCAGAGTCATGAAATATTGCTACCTTCATGGACATCATCACCATCATCATCATTTTAAACAATCTCTGAGATTATTTATTACATTTACCCATTGTAACTTCCTAGTATTATGCTGGTTCTATACCATATAGCTAGCTCCAAATTTTCGTGGTTGAAAATTTTCGTGATCTTAGCTGATTTTTGTGATTCATCATTATTTCGTGATTTTGAAGTGTGAAGCCCTGTACTTAAGGATGGTGTAAGGAAATTTTCGTGTCATGATTTCTGTGTAATTCACGAAAATCACGAAAATATTCGACCACGAAAATTTGGAGCTATATGGTAATTCCAGAATTATTCTCATTAAAATTGCAACCTATTATTCTCAATACTATGCCGGCATATTAGGCTCAGACCTAAGCTATAATTATTAGCTAGCCAGTTTATAATCACTATGCCCAATTCAATTTCAATAATTATGATGGCCAAGCAGGCTAACCATATCTCAGCATCTACATATATAGCTATGCTAAACAAAAACACCTTGGGTGTAAAAAAAGTGCGAATTAAAAAGGTTGCCAAGTGACAAAGCCAATCATAGTTGTGAAAATATGCTATAAACTATTGTATGTCATTCAAGTAGTAACTTCTTGGCCTCAACTGATATCAAAGTTTTTGGTCGCACGTACCTATTTGCAATGCTGCTTCTGATTGGCCTCGCACTTTTTTTACACCCAGGGTATTTTTGTTTAGCATATCACTACTTTTTTGGAAGTATAAAAAGATGTTATTACTATAGCAAGTAGCAGAGAAGTCCTGCCTAGCACACAATATTGCAAATTAAACTTTGAAGCTTAAATTAATTTTGAAAACCTCAGGCCTGAGAATTTTTTAAACTCACTACAGAGTGATACATCAATATAGATTGTATATCTGAAAGTTTATGCAAATCATTTGAAGGGGGTCCAAGTTATGACAACTATCAACCTGCAGTGTAATAGTCCTTCTCAAATACATTCAAGTGTTTACTTCAGACTGATAATAGTATGACAGGTAGAGCATACATAGGAGAAGTGCTGATACAAATTTGGCTGAAATCCAGTGAGTTATTAGACAAACAAGTGAATGTATAAAAAGAGAGTTTGAAAAAAACTTCCAGGGTTCACAAAATCTCCCGCAAGCCCATGAAAAGTGTGCGATTAAAATGAAAGAAAGAAAGGAAAATAACGACTGTCACTTTAAAATTTTTGTGGTGACAGGAAGGACCTTATGCTGTATCAGAAGAATGGCTGAACCGATTTCTATCAACTTTGGGATATTGATTCTTCAAACAATTAAGGTAGCTACTAATTGTCTAGTAAACGGGCAAATTGGGCGGGAAAGGATGGCTTGTTGTGTGTAGCCGCTCAACTAGTGCCATAAAACTCACAATGGCTGGTACTTAGGAATGGTGGCGCCCATTCTCGGTTTGTTGATTCTATATAGTAAGAACGTTGTGGGTCGGT
This sequence comes from Spongia lamella, assembly GCA_963930835.1. NCBI lineage: Eukaryota > Metazoa > Porifera > Demospongiae > Dictyoceratida > Spongiidae > Spongia > Spongia lamella. Next base: position 10,136,372 of record OZ005751.1, on the reverse strand, counting down.
AATAATTAAATGATAGCTTTAATGGCGGCTTAGACAGAGAGTTTGAGGGTGGTGCTACTTGTAAATAACTCTGGCACTCAGTGGTCACGTTGCTGTGCTTCTTCTTGGCCTCGCAATTCACTATTGTGAGTCTTGATACTAGGGCTGAGCAATACTACCGTTTTGGCAATATATCGCGATATTAAATAAATATTGATATCGTGATTTTTGCAAGTAACTATCGCAATACCTATTGAATAGGGCTATGCATCAAATGATGATACACATGTCAGTGGTTTTTATTAATATTGATGGACACAGTAAGGTTCAAAACTGAAATATGAAAGCAGAAATGCTTTCCAACCAAGAATGGCAAATACATCAAAACAAATAAAAAGAGTGTGTTGTAAACTTTGGAAAATGGTAAAGTATTGCAGAAATACATGAAGCCTAAGGCTAATGAAATATATTGTGAAATAATCGTATCGTAATCGTATCATGAATGTTTGACAAAGTATCAATTGTGATACTGAAATGGCAGTATTGCTCAGCTCTACTTGATACCTGAGAATAATTGGATGCATGCAAAAAGAATGGTGACTAGCAGAACAAGATAACAAATTTAAGTTATGAACACAATCAAGTCAAATTACAAAAAAATATGCTCATAAACTTTTTAATGCCAGCTGTTATAGCTAAACCATAAAGTTCATAAGTACAATAGCGTAGTATGCCTCGTAGCTACCATGGTTTTCTGTAAGGTGGATTCTGCATGGGTAGCTAATTATAAGGTAATTTGTAATTCAAGCATCATTGTAGCTAAATCTGTGAATAATAAAATCAGCTAACGCTATAGGAAATTATCAATATAGATATAGCTAGTCTCTCTGATCAGTTAGCTATAGCACTTGACTATGGGCCATGTGCAATTTATTGCCTCTGTTGAAATATTTGTAGCTAGCTAGCTATATGTAGCTATAGCTATAGCTTCCTAAATTAACCTTTAAAGTTTTACTATAGCTCAATGGTTGAAATTTAAGTTATTGAAACATTATCCAACTTTGATAAAATGTTTTTCTACATTATAGTCAGCCTTTTAATATTGTTCTTCATTGACTTCTTATAGTGACCTTTGGGAATCTATATGGCTACATTAATATACTCCACTTAAGAATTTAGTTACAGTACTAACACTACGTGTACAACAGCATGTATATAGACAACTAGATATATTCATATCAACAAATTAATGGTTTGCATATAGTAGCTATAAAGTGCTGCTACAAACTTGTACAAAGGTATAATAATTATGTTAATGTCCATACAAAGTCATTTGGTCTACAATGTCGCATCTCAATTTGTTATTACCTCAAAGCAGTTTCTTTGCTCAAGTTTATTGTATACAAAATCACTAGCAAAGGCACTTGACACTTCATAGTCACGAAATGTCCCAGCAATTACTGGATCATTAGGGGTAACTGGATCAAGAATCCTTCCACCTTGACCATCACCAGCATACAGGCATGGTTTCATACTTTTGTCCCATGTGCGCTGGAACAGCTCAGCAACAAATTGCCTTGGTGGATCATCGGGGTGATCCACTGTTACCACATATGGAGTCACACGACTATCATTAGTGAAGGAGTTTCCAGTAAAGTCACTCACACTCACAGGAATATTCCAAAACTGACCTGCAAGTACATTAATAGCAAATGAAAGAATCAGAATTACGTATAGTGAAATTGCTACTTCATGGAGGGGTAAAAACTGTATTAGGTAGCAAGTGATTTGCCAGCTACGGTACAGCTCACGACTAAGTTTACAAAAACACTTGTGTCCTCCGGCGTGCCTCGACACATCTCGAAAATAACTCGCGGGTTGTTCTCGAACACACGAGTATTACAGCACACGTATAAATACTTAATGCACGTCAGTAGTGCTCGCGAGTAATTACTGACTAGTGGTGAATACTCGTGAGTAAATCGTGTCGTGCTCTTAAGTGCTCGCGAGTAATCACTGACGAGTGGTAAATACTCGCGAGTAAATCCTGTCGTGCGCTTTGTCGTGCAGTATAGACTTACACAAGTTTATCCGCGCTTCCTTTATCAAATCACGTCCTGTTTAGGTTCAACTTATTGGAGTGCACCTTGGGACCTGTCGTCTTGGAATGATCTCACAAATAGCGCCAGCTCCTTCACTTAAGTGCCTTATCACGTGCGCTTTGTGTTAGAACACGTGCAAGAATTTAGCTGCGTGTCCTGTCTAAGTCTTGTGTCATTTGGACTCATTCGCATGTTTGGTATTCAGTTTGGAGTGATATGTACACAGTATACATAGCTACGTACAATGACTCGCGTGTAGCACACGAAGTCTGACTCGTGTGCAGCACGCCATGTCTGACTCGCATGTAGCACTCAAAGTATGACTCGAGTGTAGCACACGAAGTATGACTCGTGTGCGGTGACACATGAGCTCTGACTGATCCCTCGAATAAAATTGATGAACACACGCGTGAATGGTACACACGAGTGTAAACTTAGTCGTGAGCTGTACCGTAGCTAGTTTGGAAAGAATGTATTCAACAATACTTTGCCCCTCCAGTATTACATAGCTAGCTAACTGTAGTATTTTTACTACGTACCTATTAATCCATGAGAGTTTGATATCAAGGCATCTCCTCTAGCAACCTGAAATTTGATCATATTTTGACCTCCAACATCTTGGCATACCACCCAAAACACTAAATTGTCAAAGATTCTATTATCACAGTTTGGTACAGCAATACGAGCTCTGCCATTGCGTCGTCTAGCTGTCACATTATTCATGTCATAAACTGTATCACCATATGGTACTCCATTCACTACTGGAATGCAATCATTAACATCAATCATAATCTCAATACAACTGCCAGCACTATCATAAGTTAACACTGCAATCTGACTGATGATGTTACCATTTGTAGGAATGTTCATGGAAGAATAGTTAGCATTGACCTGAACACACCTGTCAGATATTAAGTTGAATATTCTGCCAGCTTCTCCGTGAATCTCATAACATAGTGAAGTGACTTGGGGGAATGTTTCTCTTGAAATCATGTTCATTGGAACTTCATAAAGTGGATCACCGATTACTGTGTCATTGAACATTCCTGTACAAATAATTATTTTAGTTATTATAATCACTGAAATTATTATTACTCACCAGTAGTATTAAATATAAAATCATCATCTATAATAGTAACATTTGCATTTCCTCCAGGAACTAGGCGACTACCATCAGGCACTGTTATTACTAATTGAAAGCATTCTGTTTGCTCAGAAACACTATCATCAATAATATTACTCATGTCGATACATGATACCATCTGATTAGGAGCAAAGGTCACAGTTCTGATTTGAGCATCATAATCAGAGCCAGCTAAATGATAGTTCATTTACTAATCATTTAATTGTGCTAAGTAAAGTAACTTACGAACAGCATCTTTTGGTGATGTACTAATCATTACTTCAGCTCCAAGATCACATGCAGGAGTAATACTAAGGCATACATTGTACGTCCCACTGCTCTCCATCACTGTATACGGAGCATTGAAGAATTCTATTGTGCTCACTGTAATGGTAAGGAATAAACACTATATTGTGTGTCAACCATGGATCTTACTATCATCATCCACAATAGTGATCACAGTTAGGTCAGGAGTTCCTAAAATAACACGTGGTTGGCCTGATACAATAGTAAGTGCTCCATTAAAGGTTTCATCAACTTCTCGGCAGTCATCATCGAGGATTGGTACTGTAATATCAACTGAAGATTGGCCTGGTGGTATAGTGATTGGTGTGATGACTGGTGGATTAGGATTTCCATCTGTACCATAGTCACTACCAGCTACAGGAGGTCAATATAATGATGATAATGTTGTGTAGCTGGTTAGTTACCTGTAGCAGTTCCATCTGATGTTGTCACTGTAACAGTTACTGGTATGTCTGCATCACCAACTTTCTCTATTGTAATAGTAACAGTACCATCTCCTTCTGATACTCTACCAGTAGCATTAGCAAATCTGACCGTCACACCTGGATAAAATATAAGAAACTTATTACCATGTACATGTAGCAGCAAGCCATAGTTTAGCAGTTAGTACAGAAATAACAATGATTTATTATAACAGAGTACTGGTACAGTTTGTTATCTTGACCTACACACTAATCAACACATGTACCACGAGGGACCACTGTGTTGGCAGTATACGTACCATAGCTATAGCGGGAAAGTTTGGCAAATTTGGCGAATCATTCGTGATTCTTAGTATTTCTTACCAAACTAAATTTTACTTATACTTATTACCTTATAACTGAATCTATCCATCTACCAAACTTCTCCTCGCCAAACACTCATAACAGTGAATTTGCCAAACTTTCCCGCCATATGGTATTATTGTAATAAGTAGTCATACACATACACAAACTTGTTGATTAAATAGTTGGCTAGTTGTGGATCATGCCATTAACTATTGGCTATTTCAGTAGCACATGTAACTAGTGTAGCTACCTACACACATAATATTCACTGTAAGCGTATTGTATTTTACTACTGGTATTTAAATGACTAACCATCATCATCCGCTATGGTCACAGTAGTTCTACCGGGATTGCCACGTGTCACATTATCAGGCAATGATCCAGGAATGATAATGAGGTCAAAGTCCTCATCATTTTCCAATATCATATCATCAATTATTTGAACATCAAATGGAACTCTTGTCACTCCAGCAGGAATTGTGACAGTATATGGTCCAGAACCATAATCTACACCTCCTCCTGTAAGATTACAATAAATACTATAATGAAGATGTTAGCTAGTTTACTTACCAGTTGCAGTGTTGCCATTATCTCTAACTCGTACAGTAAAAGTCATTGATGATGGGTTACTGAGAACTAGTACAGGTTGTGCTGGTCCAGCATCTTCATCAACACCGTATGTTGACTGGTTGAACATCACAGTGATAGCTAAAAAAGAGATTAATAATAGCATAACATGCTATTGATAGAGTGATATATGTATAGTTGATAGCCATCTGTTGTGCAAAGTTTATCACCATAGCTACTAAAATAGCTAAATATATAAAAATCTATCCTACAAAAGTAACAAGGTCATTTGAGATAATGAAGCAAAAGATTAAGCCCTACATATTCTTGTAAATTGCAATTTTTCATAATTTAGCTAGTACTTGAAGTAGCTGTATTTGAATTATTAATCCACGCTTGTGACGTAATAGACTGAACTATAACTATCTATTGACATGTAAGGAAACACCATCAGGACTGCAATCTGTTGCATTAGTGAGTCTTGCATGGTGAGCACGCACAACTTACTATCATCATCCACTATGGTCACTGTAGCTTGACCAGGATCACCAACAGTAACATTATCGGGTAGCATAGATGGATCAATAGTGATCATAAAGTTCTCATTGCCTTCCAATATATCATCATCAGTTATTGGAATATCAAATGGAAACATTGTCACTCCAGCAGGGATTGTAACAATGTATGGTCCAGAACCATAATCATCGCCTCCTCCTGTAACATTGTAGTCATATTTACTATTCATCAAGACACACTACTTACCAGTAGCTGATACATCATTGCTATTCACTGTTACATTAAAATTCATTGATGATGGGTTACTGAGAATTATCACAGGTCTTGCTGGTCCATCATCTTCATCAACACTGTATGTTGTCTCACTGAACCTTACAGTAATAGCTACAAGATAAAGGCAATATGTAATGACGGAAGTTGACCATAGCCAATGTATGGTACATGCACATGTACACATGTATATATGTAACTTATGTGTCTGCTTTTTAGTTCTATATATTGAAAATTATTGATGTATGTGACCTTAGTAACAAAGCACATCGTGAATTCTTGCCAAAGAAGAGCAAGGAACTTTGCTGCATTAGCCATTGATTTCACAGTAAATGCCATAGCTATTACTAACAAATCAAAGTGTTTCAGTTATAAAAGCAGACATGCCATGTGGTAGCAAAGCGTTTAAAGAACACTGACTTAGCTAGTTACAGTGTTACAGAAATAATTCCAATTTTCTAAGAAGCTTTAAAAGTTATCGCTGCTAAGGCACTAGACCAGTTTAGAGTTAATGCTTATGCTAACGAGTCTTTGTTCATGTGATTTCTTTATGACATCATTGTATGTTCTTAACAATGACAGCAGATTAATAGCTTAACTTGTAATGAATCCTCGAGTGCATGAATCCAACTAAATTCCTGAAGGCACCAACTATTATATCGATTACCGGAAAAGCCATCTCGCTTACGTATCTGAGGCTTAGTGAGGTGACTGCACTTGGCTACATTATAAACACCCCCAGTGCTACCTAGGAATATAGTATTTCCTTTGGAGTTGGTTCTCAGTTTGTGAAATGGAATGTCCTGTACAGTTTACATAAGAAAACAATCTAGCTACCCTTCTTCTTGTGTGATTTCCAAGTAAGGCATGGCAATACAATCAATCCGTATGGGTATAAATCTGGCTGGTATGTCACCTTACAGCATTGAAGATGACAGTCTAGTTATATAAGTAAGTGTAGAGTAAAACCTGCATGAACAATTGAGAAAGGTGGAGAGGAATTCGTGTCATTACCTGTTACATTATCCTTTACAGGAATACACACACACACGGGAAAAATGTATGGGCTGTGCCTGCGTGTATCAAGTTGCATTTGAGCTGCACCATAAGTGAGACTGATGGTGTGATCTGTTTTGATATTTTGTGTACTACGTATAAGGGTACAAGTATTTGTAATTTGGCATTTTAGTATCCAGTATGTTTAAGCTTGCTGTATCACTTCTATACAGTCTCTGTTTTTTCTCTTACTTTTCCTGTTCTGACTACCTCCTGCATTTGCCGGGGAAGTCCTGTGCACTTTATTTGGTGTGGTTGTGGTGTTTGGGTAAGCATGATACATGTATATATGTATGCATATTATAACCCTAACCCTAACCCTAACCCTTAGTGCCTGCACTAAGGTATCAATAAATTTATCACGTGAGATACGAATATTGGTGACCATGTTTTCTTCTGCAGAAGCTTAACTAACTAAGGTTTCTAAGTGTACATGATTATATCCTACTAGTCATAGCTATGTATTTTATATATAGCTATATCGTCTATGTACATTACTGACTTACGATCATTATCCACTATGGTCACTGTAGCTTGACCAGGACTACCAACAAAAACACCAGTGGGCAGTGAGGATTGCTCAATAGTGAGTCTGAAGTTTTCATTAATTTCCAATATATCGTCATCATTTATTGGAATATTAAATGGAACACTCGTCACTCCAATGGGAAATGTGACAGTGTATGGTCCAGAAACATAATCAATGCCTCCTCCTGTAACATGTTAGTCATATCATTATAGTAGTAATAGTTAATCAAAATACTACAGTACTCACCAATAGTTGATCCACCAGTAGCTGATCCATCAGTGTTAGTCACTTGTACTGTAAATTCCATTGATGATGGGTTACTGAGTTCTAGTACAGGTCTTGCTGGTCCATCATCTTCATCAACATTGTATGTTGATTGACTGAACATTACATTAATACCTGGATGATAAATATAATGAAACACTTTCACATCTCGAAGTCAAAAGGAATCTCAGGGCTTAAAAATGTAATGTTACAAAGTTCACTTAGTGTGTTACTATAACACACTAACTGCATGTACATGCAGCTTTTCAATTCATTCCAACCTTTATGAACTTTTAGTAGCTACTTACAATTCTACTGACTCTCTATAAGGTTAAAGTATGTTTGACATGCGTTGCTTATTCAAGTCAGTCAGTTGATAATGTTCTGGCTCTGAGGACTCAGGACTACTCAAATTATCAATTATCGGTATCGGCACGTGCAACCAATTATCGATGGAGCAAAAACGGTGTATATTCAAGCAAACACGTTCGTTTGTGCCAAATCTTCCATAAAGGATAAAACTTACCAATAGGGAAAAGTTATAGCGACAGGTTAGTTTGTTAATCAATATAAAAACAATTTATAAAAGAAACAGGCTTCAAGGTTGGTTGTTTCGTTGGTTTCTTTCATACAAAAAAGTTACATCAATCAGTAAGTAGGTTTGCTAAACAATATAAAAATGTGCTATAAAAGAAACGGGCTTGAAAGTTGGTTGTTTTGCTGGTTTCTGTCGCCATCCTGTAATGACCACGAGTGTGCATATGCATGCATATCGCTATTCTTTGTTCGAAAGTGGAACAAAAACAGGTCCGTGAACAATTGCTTTATGCAGGAAAGATATAAAACTAATATGTAAATACAAAGAATAACAGTATGGTTGATTTTTCTTATAACGATAATTGATGTACTGCTTGCTATGTCGACTGATAATTGATGTATTATAGCCTATGCGGAAATGATAACTGATGCGAGATACAATAATTGATTTCGTGCAAAATATTTGAGGTTGCAATTATTACATCATCAATATGTTTTCCGGGAATTATATGTCATTGCATTAGTCTACATATTGTACTTGTTGTATCGAGGCTACTGTGCATTCTATAAGGTATTTTAATGGCCGAAAAATCGGGTTGCTTTTTCTGTCGGTTAATTGGTAACTAACGGTATATACATCAAGTAAAGTACAATTATGAGTTTATGTTTAATATGTTAGTGATGAGTGTAACACTCATATTTTAAGATTATAACACTCTCTAATGTAACTAGTGTATTGTAGTTGCTTTGATTGTCAGACTCATGCTGACATTATTATATGTGGGGTGCTAGAACAGCAGATCATCGAGTACAATGATTCAAATTTTAGTAGGTCTGAGCTGCTGTTCAAACTAACCAATCCTACCAAATAACTAGGCATGAATCAAAGTACATAGCGGTAACAGTTACAGGCTGAATGAGTACTCCATACTCTTTAGAAGAACTTTCACAACGCTAAAATTTTAAATTGAAGTTCAACTTAATTAATTCTGAATCCACTACTACTAATACAAGCAATTCAAAAGAACAAGATTTGTGAGATAGCCTCAGATTTAATAAGCAGCCTGTTTCAGGTTAGAGTTGGCATCATAGGTCATACCATAGGATATGTTTGTGCAATTAAGAATAATCATACATATTTGTCTGTTACTGGTACAATTATTCTTGAATTGCACTCAAGTACTTGTGATTACCTATACAAAAAATTTACTGTACGCATCTATCCCTACTACAAGGCTGGAATAATGGAATCATTAAGTGTTCAATGGTCTGGGACTCTTGGCTAAGGATAACTAATTATGTCTTACTCTTACATCATCAAAAATGTCCTACTGTGTTGCAACTTACGATCATCATCATCCACTATGGTCACTGTAGTTTGATTAGGATTACCAACAGTAACACCAGTGGGTGGTAGGGAGGTTGGATCAATAGTGAGCATAAAGTTCTCATTGCCTTCCGTTATTGTATCATCAATTATTGGAATATCAAATGGAACACTTGTCACTCCAGCAGGAAATGTGACAGTGTATGGTCCAGAAATATAATCAACACCTCCTCCTGTAACATGTTAGTCATACCATTATAGTATTAACAATTAATCAAAATACTACAGTACTCACCAATAGTTGATCCACCAGTAGCTGATCCATCAGTGTTAAACACAGTTACATTAAATTGCATTGATGATGGGTTACTGAGTTCTAGTACAGGTCTTGCTGGTCCAGAATTTTCATTAACATCATACATTGTCTCACTGAACATTACAGTGATAGCTACATATCATATGAAATACACATGATCCAGCACTTTGATTATTTGATTATGGATCTAGCTACATTCCGAGAGTAAAACCAGGGGGCAAATTGCACCCTTGCACTCCTTAGAAAATACTTGTACTTGGAATATTATATATAACAACTTTATGTGCCCATGGTCATCCTTATGTGTCTATTTACACAATAATCGATTTTGTACCCACCATGCCTTCTGTGATCAGAGCAAAAGACCCAATGTGTAGTGATCGGCAAAAAAACTGTAGCCTGACATGATGCTGGGCCACTCATTGATACATCACATGAAGGCATAAACACTTGGGTATTACATAACATAAATTAATCACTAAGAAGCTACAATCAACAAGGGACATACCGTACCGATTGACACTTGCATGCATGTCCTGATATAGTCATGCACTTGTCACATCTCATGGCCACTCATTTCACATTAATTAAGAATAGCATTTTACAAGTTGTACATTACTAATAAGACAGAGCATTTCAAGAAGTTATGCCCTTCTTTTCACAGAGGTGCAAGCGGGAATGAAAGAAAATGTCTACAAACACTTAAGAAAAACACACATTACTAGTGACTCGCATGTCTAACGGGATTGTAATAATATTATGGCTTAAAAGATTACTTGTACTCGTGTGTATAGGACAAGGCATGACCTCGAGCAAGACACTATTAACTTGCGAGCATGTATCTTCACATCACACGCTTGCTAGTAAGCAATTATTTGTATGAGAATTGGTATAAGCACTGCTTGAGTGCCATTGGCATGCATTAAGGATTTAACATGAGTTCAGCTACTTATTTGCACTCTAAGTGAGTATCCTAACACAGCATTACCTTGCTCTTGTATTGTTAGTCAGAAAGAAAGAAAAGTATTATAAAACCAATCGATAACTAGCTATATAATTACAACACTGAATACACAAAAATTATCTGAAAATAAAGATATGGGGTATGCAGTGACAATAGTTTTGGGGTAAAGTATTCCAGTTTTGATAATTCTTTATAAAAAACTGAGCTTTCTAATGATGGCGTTACAATGGCTTTTTAAAATCTGTGTCTTCTTTCAACAAGACTAAAGTACAGTGATATATTATGTATAATAATTAAGCTATGTAGGTAACTTTACTGTATTACAGATGTAACCTATTTACAGTTTACAGCAAGATACAAATTCTCTCTTATAGTGATGTAATGTCATACACTATATTAGAATTCTAAGTGTAAACATATTAATCTTGGCCACACCACCTCATATAGACAATATCGAAAGCAATGCACACCCAGCAAAATAGATTTGGGAAGACTGATATTGTGATATAGGAACCGTGAAGTGTTCCATCAATCCCAGAGATGCTAATACAATACAATTGTTATATACCACACTTGTCCAGCCTATTCTAACTATATGGAACTCCCCTCTCATGGGTAACGCATTCAAAGAAGATCTAGCTATGAAGTTCTGTATTTCCATTACCTTTAATGAAATATGACTGTGTGTGTGCAGTAGCTATACAAAAATTGGTTTAGTGCTTGGGGCTTATAATAATTTGCAATGATTATAAAATTACTTACGATCATCATCCACTATGGTCACTGTAGCTTGACCAGGATTACCAACACTAACACCAGTGGGTAGTGAAGATGGATTAATAGTGAGTATAAAGTCTTCAAGGCCTTCCAATACCATATCATCATTTATTGGAATATCAAATGGAACACTTGTCACTCCAGCAGGAAATGTGACAGTGTATGGTCCAGAAATATAATCAACACCTCCTCCTGTAACATGTTAGTCATACCATTATAGTATTAATAGTTAATCAAAATACTACAGTACTCACCAATAGTTGATCCACCAGTAGCTGATTCATCAGTGTTAAACACTATTACATTAAATTCCGTTGATGATGGGTTACTGAGAACTAGTACAGGTTGTGCTGGTCCAGCATCTTCACTAACATTGTATGTTGTTTGCTCAAACATCACCATAACAGCTAATAAACAAGAATGTACTGTTGATGAAATGCTCTATGTACAGTTTATACCAGCTAATTGTATTGTGTATCATAATAAGTACATTATCATGACAAAAATATATTAGCTTACGATCATCATCCACTATGGTCACTGTAGCTTGATCAGGATTACCAACAGTAACACCAGTGGGTGGTAGTGAGTTTGGATCAATAGTGAGTCTGAAGTTTTCATTGATTTCATATATATCATCATCATTTATTGGAATATCAAATGGAACACTTGTCACTCCAGCAGGAAATGTGACAGTGTATGGTCCAGAAATATAATCAACACCTCCTCCTGTAACATGTTAGTCATACCATTATAGTATTAATAATTAATCAAAATACTACAGTACTCACCAATAGTTGATCCACCAGTAGCTGATACATTAGTGTTAAACACTGTTACATTAAATTCCCTTGATGATGGGTTACTGAGTTCTAGTACAGGTTGTGCTGGTCCATTATTTTCGATCACACTGTACATTGACTCACTGAAATTCACAGTGATAGCTGTAAAGCACAAAATATTGTGTATCACATAACTACCGTTATGTCGTCATATGTTTACATGAAAACAGCTTGGATGCTGCAGTATTACTAACGTCAGACAGTCACTAAACCTTGTGGCATAATTTTGTGGGTTTTATGGATCCTTTACGTATTTTTGAGGATTATAAGAGACATTATGCATGTAAGTCTGTCATTGTGTTATAATGATACGGGCATCTGTACTTTATTGTATTTTAGAAAATCAGCCAAACTGGTGAAAGTAGCAGCCTTAGTATATAACAGTGTTAGAAAATTGTATGAATTAAACAGCAAAATAAAAGATAAGAGTTCTTTTACAGACTGCTGTCTTCTAAGGCATGGGATAAGTACATGGGATTTAATAAGGTGGTTTGGCAGATTTTGAAAAACTACTGAAATAAGACACCAGTAAATTCCAGTAAATTCTCCTACCATGTGGTAGCTAGCTATATAAAGCTCTGAAACTGAAGGTAGCACATGTCACAGTTTCATTGTCAATTTAGAGTTCATTAGCAGCTGTAGGTGCTTATACTGTAAGCTACAAAGTTTTGAGAGGGGAGTTTGTGGATTTTATCTGAGCCAAAAAAGTTGTCTCTACAAATTTTACACAATATCACTTCACTTTATCAACAAAGAAATCTTACAATATGAACTTTTCCCTACATTCTGATTTTTCAACCTGCAAAACTTTTCCACTTGAAACTTTACACTGATTCAGTGGAATATTGTAGTCTCTTGACCACAACACAGCAAATAAATTTCAATTTTAAAATTTACCGTCACAACTTTTACCAGTTGCCAAAAACAGATAAAAATACTACGTACTTTAAATTACCATGAACTGTTATGTCATTTATAATTTTCTATCAATATAGTATGAAATACAAAATTTGGTAGGAATTAGGAATTTAGTAAATAAATTATAAAAAGTTCCTCATCCAAAATTATTACAGTAGTAATAATTATAGAATGTCACTTATAATTATAAATATGTAGAATTAAAAATATCTCACAAAATTAATAATATCACAATACTACTTATGTATATTGTGCAGCTCTAATCACACATACGTACGTAGCTGTATATGTAATAGTTGGGATATATTCGTTGCCTGATAATAAAGATCACTACAGTTAAATTAGCTAACATGACTGTGTGCATAGCTTAGTGCTTGTTGTACATTTTATGAATCTCATAAGTTATAAAATGGCTTACGATCATTATCCACTATGGTCACTGTAGCTTGATCAGGATCACCAACTATAATAGTACCACCAGTGGGTAGAGAGGTTGGATCAATAGTGAGCATAAAGTTCTCATTGCCTTCATATATATCATCATCATTTATTGGAATATCAAATGGAACACTTGTCACTCCAGCAAGAAATGTGACAGTGTATGGTCCAGAAATATAATCAACACCTCCTCCTGTAACATGTTAGTCATACCATTATAGTATTAATAGTTAATCAAAATACTACAGTACTCACCAATAGTTGATCCACCAGTAGCTGATAGATCAGTGTTAAACACTGTTACATTAAATTCGGTTGATGATGGGTCACTAAGAACTAGTACAGGTCTTGCTGGTCCAGCATCTTCATCAACACTGTATGTTGACTGATTGAACATTACAGTAATGCGAGTTTCTACAAGGGAAACATGGAATCACACATTTTATGACTTCACAAAATGTGCATTGTATGTATAGCATAATTATGCATGAGGTATGATTACCACATTAATTATGATCATATCTACACACAAAATGAGCACAGTGTGCACAATACTCGTGGCAACATTGTAGTAGCATAAGCAGCAGAAGCTACTAAGATGTGATGGACAGACAGACAGACAGACAAACACACACACACACACGCACGCACGCACACGCACACACACACATACACACACACACTCCTGCACTGCGCCATGTCAGACCACACACACACAATGTCATTGTGCACAAAGATGCTCAACCAAATACATTGACATATGCACGCACATGAATACACACAGAATGGGATGCGTACAAACCATCACACTTGCATTAAAACAAACTTAAAAAGATACTCTAGACACTACCTGGCTTTTTGCAGCAATGGTAAGGTTGAACATGCAATAAAAACTGCTTAGGATACTCAATTAACCCGGATACCATTATGGAAAATGTTACCCCCAAAAGCCATCTCAACACTATAAATATAAACCCAAATATGAAGTACCTGAAAATTAGCTCATACAGCCAAATTTTTTAAAATTCCAGCTCAATCTAGAAACTTTGAATACGGAAGTGCAGTTTTTTCTTAACAACTACAAGACCTTTAAAGCTTTATAGCAAATGTTTCATTTATTACACAGTTAAAGATGTCCTTTGCTTGGAATGCAAGCTGCTTGTAGCTTCAATATCTCCCAAGCTGTACTAAACATTTCAAATTCAAAATTATCAGTCTTGGAGATTATTCACTGTTGTAACCAAAAAAATCTGTATGATCGTATGTTTAAATATTATTACTCACTAGTAGGTAACTCACATTAGCAAATGGAACAAGCAAGTTTCACCCTTTAATCACCAAATTTTCCACGCGTTTTACAAATCAACCATTTCACATACACATAAAACTATATGGTAAGTTGGTACTACCTTGATGTATATGATAGGCCTCATTTAGTGATGCAGTACATCATTGTACAATATAGGTGTCAATGTTATAATGTGTACATTATCATCACACCACACTCCAGGATTACAATAATAATGGGAATGTCTGTAGAGTAAGTGGTCAATTATTGAACAGTATAAATCATTGGACAAGGCTTCATGTATTGAAACATGTGGATAGTTTTATGAGAAACATAGCATACAGATTTAACTAACAGTGAAAGAATGGGAATTAACACTTTTTATCCACATCAAACCAGTAACATAGCATTTTAAAGACATACTAAGGCTGCTACTTTCACCAGTTTGGCTGATTTTCAAAAATATAGCCAAGTATAAATACCCGTATCAATGCGTATCGTTATAACACAATGAATGACAGAGAAAGATAGCAGCACCAAACTTACACGGCTTACTTGGGATTACATTTTATAAAAATATCTAAAGGATCCATCTAGCCTATAAGAAACTATGCCATAAAGTTTCATGGCTGTCCGATAATTCATCCTAGAAAAAGTACAGCATCTGATAATTGGTACGTGTGTCCAATAAATGACTGCCGACGCCCCGTGCGCTTTTGCATGTCACAGAAAATCTAATTATGTCACAAAAGATAAATATTGGTTTCCAAAGTGACTAAAGAATGGGCTATCGATTGGTGAAAACTGGAAGTCAGTACGACAGATACTCATGAGTTACAGCAGTTAGTCAAAATGTGTCTGATAATTGACCACTTGAGCTAATGTATTCACTCATACTAAACTTATGGTTAACAGTTTCTAATTACAATTAATTTACCATCAATGATCTCTCCATTAGCCATCTCTCGGGGACCAATCCCTACCCTAAGGTTAACTGGAACTGGTGATGTGTCCAGCCTCATATTAAAAAACTCGGTACCCTCAAACATGCTATCAATAATCACAGGAACAGTAAAGTTCACTCTAGTTTCTCCAGCAGGAATTGTAATTCTCAATGCAGTATCATCAAAATCTTCAGCCCCTGTATGAATGTGTACATATGTATATAAAATAATAACAGTTGTAACAGCTTTTATGCTTACTTGTGGCTGTTCTTGATCTAAATCTCACTCTCACCTGATAATCAGTGCTTAATGGTAATGATGAATTAAGTGTGACTTGTAACATTCCAGTGGACTCTAATGTTGAGTACACAGGTGCAGAGAACTCAACGGTAATTCCTGTATAAACAGTCAAGAAAATAATATTAAATTACTAACAGCTGTTGGATGCAGTGATCTCAGGCACTTTTATGGCCTCCCATTGTGTTTCAGGTACAATAGCTCACTGCAACCATGGTAACAATAACCACAGTTGACATCATTAAACATTTGTAACAATTATTATGATCAGTTCTCTTACCATCATCATCAACCACTGTAACCATAGGATCAGTATCTGGAGGAATAATGTTTGAATTAGGAACAATTGAGACATTGAAGGTTCTATCAGGTTCTTGAGGAATGGTATCATCAATAATTGGAATGGAAATGTCCACAGTACTCTGGCCAGCTCCAAAGGTGACTTCCCGTATTACTGTTGTATACTCATTCCCCGCTATAATAAATAATTTGTTTTATACCCACACACACAGCTATACACTAGCTAGAAGTCTAACCTGTGGCAGTTCCATCTCTTGTTGTGATACTAAATGAAACGCTACTACTAAGTGATCCACTCCTCTCACATTGAACAATAACATTTCCAGCACTTTCGAGCACTCTTGCATCACTGCACTGAATTATAGCAACTACAGATTGTGACATAATGATAACAAATTAACAATAACACAACAACATCATTACTTGTGAGGGGAGCAAGACCTGTTCCTCCAGCACAACCCCATGACTGTTGGTTACTAAATCCATACAATGTTATTGATAGAGCTGCATTTGGGTCTTGATGTCTTATCACTTGAGCCCCTTCATCAAGTAGTAACTGTGCCCCATAGCCCCATATGCTGTTATCTGCTCTCCTGATTGGCCTAAACTCTGAAGGATTAATTGGATTGTTATTAACTGTTATTAAACTAGCATTGAAATACTCAGCTGGTACTGCAATGTTAGTATAGTTAACATATGCAACTCGTCCTGTAATAGTGCCTTCAATTGATGGATCAAATGGAGCTGTAACTACAGCATAACTGTCACGATATTGTTCACAAGATGGTACTGACAACATAAATGGATCAGATAATATATTATCAGTTGTAAAGCTTCTGCTAAATTGAAATACTGCAATTGGATTATTAGACTGTATCAAAGCAAAGTCACCAATAGCCCCTGTGGCATTTAGTGAATCACCCCCCAACTCTCTAAATCCATTACGATTAAGTGTGAAACTAAAACTATCACTGGTAACCATGCCACTATTGATGTCCGTATATGTAACATTAACTGTAGTAGAGTCTTGTGAAGCAAACACTTTTAGTACATCACCACTCCTTGTTCTCAGTGGAACTGTAACTACTTCAGCTCCCCATGTATCTATTGGTTGAAGCTGTTCAATCACTATGTCACAAGGTTCACTACGTAATGGAATATTAGCACACTCATGTCCAGAGAAAACAGATATTGGCTTATTTGCTATTATACGAGTACCAGATATATCTCCACCACGAACCTGAAGATAAAATGTCTGAAATCTCTGAATAGTTACAGTACGAAACTGAACAGGAGCTCCAGGAATAAACTGGTTATTAGTCACTGCTGGAGCAAAGGGATGAGTGATGATAGTAGATGGTTCAAGGATTATCTCAGTATCATTCTCAGTTCCAATAATTAGAGCTACACTATCTTTAGCTTGGTCAACAGTACCCGAATCTCCCAATATTGATGCTGCAATGAACTCATAGGATGTTCCTACTGGCCGTGGAATAACTGGCAATGCTAGATAAGCATCATTGGATGCTACTTCCTCATGTTGACCAAACATAACAATCCTTCTGTTACCCTGTGCTTTTACACGAATTCCTTTAAACCGTGTATCCTCATCGGTATCTTCAGATGAGTCAAACACAATAAATCCGAGAGGTATGTCAACACATGTGACTTCTCCATCGTTAACAAATACTCTTCGAATTCTTCCTCGAGATTCAGAGACATCAACACGAACCCTTCTGGTATCTCTAGTGGTCATGCAAAGAACTGGAGGTATCACCTCAGGCTCACTAACTCTACCAAATCGATTCCTGAAAAATCCCACAAAGAATTCATTCCCTTCATTAGTTTGACCTACACAAAGAATGTAGAATAATTCATGTGCCCTACTAAATTTCATGTGCACTAGCTACTAAATATGGAGTAAACTTGATAATTATAACATTGATCAGTGCTAGTTATAATAGGCTCTTACCAAAGCCAGGCACATCAACACGGACAGCAGATGATAGGAGGCATACCAGTAGCAATAACAAAACTACCTTCATTTTTTGCTGTGCCCTGCTCTACTTCACATTACTCAATCAGTATATAGTCAAGCTCTTTATACTATAAATACCAGCCCTGAAGCCAATGAAATGCAACCAAGCCACAAAAATGTGACAGCTGTTGGTCGTAATATTGTTGTGGTTGTTTATTGTACCAAGCATCATCACTTTGAGCACTTGTACTCTTTGTCCACACTTCTTTAGGTGTGGTGACTGGTGGATGACGTTACACTGTTTTGGTCCATCCCTAACCCAAAAAATTCATTTCACAGAAGCCATTAAATTACATAGATTCTTGACACAATCCATTATCACCATCTACTGTAGATTACTGACCCAATACAGTGTTAACTATTGGCATCCTGCAATATGACCACTCTAATTTCCAGGAATTTATTTCATATTACCATAATCTTATTAGTGTGAAAGAACAGCAAATATATGCCAAGTTGTATAAAAATCAAATATAACTCACAGTATTATAAATGACTCAAGCTAAAAATCAGGAATAAATACACAAGTAATTTAAAATCATGTGGATAACTCAGTATTTTATACAATGAAAGAAATTGTTAGCATTGTTGTCTTCAACAGTCCCATGATGAACAGATGTCAATCTTTCATATCTTGTTGCAGCAATTTCTATACAGAGAAAAGAACCATACATCACTATAGTTACTCAGCAGACCATAAACCATTATCACATATCACTACACAAATTGACACAATCATGTTATCTCTGTCTTGTACTCATGGCAACCCTAAACCCATTGCAAGATGGCAGGTCAAACATCTGATTGTGGACAGCCTATCAAATGTAAGAGTTCACAATTACTCAATCTGTTTGTGGTTTGTCCATTGTTTTTTTAATCAGTGATGTCAGGAGACTACAGCTATCATCAGTTATATTCCAAAGATACATTGCCTCTGGGAATGTCAATATGGATAATAACCCAGTGCTCAAAATAAGGGTTGAAACTTGGTTGGTCATTCATTAACATTATTACAGACTATCATTGGCTTCCTCATTGGAAATGTACGGTACATTTGTCCTACCAAACTGAACTTTGCTCGGCCAATGCTGAAATGGGTTAGAAAATGATCTGTGACAGACTATGATTTTGAGCTCTGGTTACCATGGATAAGTATAAGAAGGGGGAAGGAAGGTTTGAGCCATAACATAGAACATGATTGTTCCCTATACAAAACTGATAGTAGCTATTATACCATCAAGATTTCAACGCTGAGGTTCTAAGATTACAGTGTATGGGTGAATTAGTAACACATTGTGTAGCTATGCATATACAGATCAGTAAGTGATGATTTTGACTTATTTTTAGTATAAAACTTTTTAGGCACTGATAGACCATGCAGGCGCTGCCCCTACGGTCACCCCATAGGAGTGTACTTTATATGTCCTGATGACCCCCAGCTCATACGCCTCTGCTACATATTGCTGAAACATTTTAAAGCTTTCAGCATTATGGATGATGAACCATTGCTAATTCTTCATGGTAGTTACACCACATTGACAGCTGCATGTGGTCCAGTCTAGTTATACAGCTAATTGTTGTGTTTATGTAAACTGTTGGTTTTTGTAAAGCTACAAAGTGCATGAGGAAGCAATTTGCTTATCAGTTGTGACAATAATACATCCTAACCATTACTTAATGGCACATATCTCTATAATGATCATATGGAATCACATGTATACTGTAGCTACATCATTAATTTACACTAGAGTGATAGCATGCTTTCAAACAGGTGTTAACTTCAAGTGTGTGTGCATCCTAAATTGTTCACAGTTATCACTTTTGATTACTTCACCATGTACGTAACTATAGCAACATACACCTGTGTTTAACTACCGTATATAGCCAGTAGAAATCTTTAAGGACAACAAATTTCAAATCAATTCCCCGAAGATCTATATTAATTATTGGTACTACAAGTATGATAATCCTATTCACAAAATGTTTTGATGAGAAAGTCTTTGTCACTACTATATAATGTATGGTAGCATGGCAGGCATAAATACCTATACGTAGGTATACATGTGTGTGTGGCTACCGTAAACACACCTACAATGTGGTGCTTTGCTGAACAGTTTTTGTTCAACAAGGCTTGCATGTGATCTTGCCATAAAGCCGGGTAGTAGTCATTTTATGGAGGTGGCAGAGACAGTTTTTAGTAGCCCTGTCCAATGCTGGGATAACTGTAATGCACTATGTTATAATGTATAGTATCACAATATCATAGGGAACTGTTACAAGGCTAAGCCTGTTACAATACAGGAACTCAGAATCATCAGAGAATCATGTAGCTAAACTATATTGAATGCTAGACCAGCGGTGACTTGACCCAGGCAGGTGACAAACAGAGCCACACATCTGGGACCGGAATTCCTCTCCATTCAATCTATGCCGGCTTAAACAACGCCGACTTCTCATGGATAAAGCTGGTCCTGTTAGTAGGCCAAGCCTATTAACATACAGTGCATG